>CM076572.1:898215501-898640097 GCA_034641835.2 Pinus albicaulis | reverse complement strand
AAGATGTTGATCAACGGTTGTCATTGATGTCAACCCAAGCAGCACCAGGGGCTAACCCAATATTGCATGAGAATTTTGACCTACCAAATTAATATATTATGGGTCAATAATGCTTTTGATGGTTTCTACTTGTCGAGATGTTTCCGTTGATATATGGCATGCCATGTAATTCTTCACGGTTTGAGAGATATTCATGTTTGAAGTTTGTACCCCCGGTTAGTGGGCTAAAACCCCATGGGGTTGGGGCATGGATCATTTAAAAGTCATAATTAATACTTTTTAAGCTCCTAATATCCCTCCCACGTTCACTTGTTGAAGCCTTGTTTGTGCTCAACCTAGTGTTCCTAAATTGAGTTCATTAATTGTAAACCAGGGTTGGTAAACTACTGAAGTGTGGTGCACTATATGTGCCTAGGTATTTGTTTCTCACTACGTTGTGTTTAGTGTTTTATGATGTTTTTGGTTTTATGGTTTTATGTTTGAAAAGGGAAAGAACTAAGTGTTGGTGAAAAGAAGCTATTGGTTATATTAAAACAGAACAAAGCCTAAACTATGGATGGCAAACAACAAATACAAAGCTTGATAATGACTTCATTGCAAGGAAATAAATCACAACATGAGCTTGAACTTATCCAATTCATTCATTAAATATGTGTTGGAAGAGCTTGAGAAATGGACAAGTTAAGTGTAAATTAAGTTCTCCTAAATAAACAATCAACTCACAATATTACAAAAAAAATGATTATTTGTAACACAGTAAGGTTTCTATTCTAGATTAACCTATGATGCTGAAGTTACCCTATTCTACAACTTGACTTATCACTACTAGGCCTTATTCAGAAGATTAGAGATTTTCTAGAATAATGTTTGGGAAAAAGGCTATAGGTGAATTTGTAAAATATTTGTAGAATAATCAAAGCCTTAAACTGATATTACTGACCCCTGTTCATGTGATGATGTATCAATATAAATTCAGAACAAAAGTAAGTTGTAAATAATGAAGGCCGAGAGACTAATTTTGACAACTAGTACTACTTGAAATACAATGGATAACACTAGGCTAGAATGCGGTCTATCAATCTTAAAATACAGTGACTACAACTAAACTAAAATGCCATTAATCTTTTCTTGAACAAAATGAACTGAGATTGAACTAAAGTGCTACTAATCTACTTGAAGTACAGTGAACAGAGTTAAACTAGAATTCCATTATCAAACTGGAAATGTAGTGACAGAGCTGAACTAAATGCAATCAACCTCCAGAGTGTTATAACTAAATTAACATGCAGCTCGTCTATGGAATTTTACAGCCCATCTCGTTCAATAGGAATGATATTTTGGAAGAGTTTGTAAAAACAAGTCTGGCTGTATTATTCAATGCAATTGAACATAAACATAAGATTTGAAAGCAAATAAAACTAGGACCTAAGATACCACAGTTGTTTCTTATTCATTGTTAATGATGTTTTGGAAGATTTTGTAGGAGTAAGACCGGCTATGCCACTTAGTGTAAACAGGCATAAATCATAAAATTCGAAAGGAAATGAAACTAAAATCTACAACACCACAACTATGCCTTATTCATCGTGATGATATTTTGGAAGAGTTTATAAGAGTAAGTCTAGCTGTGATGATTAATGTAAACAAGTATGAAACATAACTTCAGAAGCCTGCTTAAGCTAGAAATGAAAAAAGAGACTAAAATACTTATCTAAGCCGTGTGAACAAAGCTGCTCAGGTAGCAGGGGCCCTCTACCACCAGAGTAGCATGCAAAATCTACTTCAAGATTGACTCAGCCTTTCAATAAAATGGTGCTTCTTTCATTAAAAGAGAAATTACTTCAAAACAGAGTGTTTTCGGACTTCTGAAATCTAGCAATCAAACACAAAATCTAACCTTGTCCCTCGGTTTCCCGAGCCATATTTATAACAAAATTACATAACTATCTTGAGATAACCTAGGGATAATTGTCTTTCCAAATTAAAATCAAACTAGAACTCTGATGGTGGTCTCGTAATATGATTAAGGACATCTGGACTGTCCTTGTCCTATTAGGAGTCTATCTCCTAGTTTGAGTTCCCACGTGCATAACCACCTACAGAATTCCGTTCAAACTTCGTGGAGAGCAAAAAATGATGAGGGAATGATGTGGAATACGCCCATATGTGTTTTTCTCCAAGATGACACCTGGAACCTGCGTAGACATGAAGACAGCTGCAGAATCGACAACTAGCTACAGAATGTCTGCATTCTGTAGCTAGATCTAGTTCAAAAAGTACTACAATGACAAAATCATAAAAAAATAGCAAGTTAGTCATGATATACATTCTTAAAGAAATTTTAATTAATTCTATTGATCATTTGAGCTTGTAATTAATAATGGAAAAAGGAAATGGAGTGGAATGTGGTGGAAGAAAGAACATCTTTGGAGCTCAACACCCCTCTCAACTTACGCATTCATATAAATTGTGATCTCCATTTCCTCCTTATGTATGGGATTTGGCCATCTAAAACAGGTCATCGTGGAATTTTTTCTCTATATTTTTTTCTACGAAGGCTCAGAAGCTGAAATATATATGAGGAAAATTTGAAATCCTGAGGAAGTTTCAATAAAAATTTTAGATCAATTTGCACAATATTTTTGGAGATATGATCTGTGTAAGTAAGGGTTTTTGTAGGCTCCTGAAATTCATCTCAAAGAAGTGACCTTGGTAAAATTGTCATAACTCTCTCTCTGAGTATCAGATTGGAATTCCGTAAAAATTGGCAGATAGAGCATAGTCTTTAGTTTTTTCTCTATCAATTTCAGAGGCAAATGAAGAAACAATGACACGTGTCACTTCGTACAAGTGCGCTCTCCTGAAATAGTCCATAATTAGGGAAGTGTGAGAAATTGGGTATAACTCTCTCTTGAAGAATCCAAATTGGGTTATACCTATGGAATTGGAAGGAAGACTCAGAGGACTACTATAAGACCAAAATCAGATATTGAGGATCTGAAATAACAGAGATACACCAAATTCAATGTTGAGCTCCTAGAAGGCAAGAAAAAGCTAAATCATGTGTTGTCAAGGATTGCAAAGGACTAGAATTTCTACGGCAGAAAAGAAGAACAAGGTGCAGCAGAGGGTAGCATGACAAGAGTAGCAACCAAGGTGCATAACAACATCAAGAAGTTCATCATATGAAGTCTTCAAGTGGGCAGCACTGCATACAATCATTGTATAGGTATCATTGTACTTAGTCATTGTAAATACATTATTGTACAAATTGTACTAGTGTCTATCTGCCAAGGGTTGAAGAGGTAGTGTTGGGAGGTCTAGGATCATCATTAGGTGGTTGTGTCAAAGTTTGGGTTATGGTCTAGTATATCTTCTTCTTCTGCATCATTCTATATCATTGTAAAGTGGACCATTTTCCCTGGTACGTGAGTCCATTCTTCTTTTATTCTTCTATAGGGTGGTAGGGTGGTGCTAGGGTGAGTTGTAGCTCATTGGGTGTTGGGGCATCCGTTCAGTGACTACTGAAGAATATCGGGCATTGGAGCGTCCATCCAGTGGGAGCTGGAGAAGAATGCTTTTCTAGATTCTAGGAAGTTGGAGCTTTATTTTCAATTGGAGTTGAAAAGAATTATTAGAAAAGCATTAGGTGGTTTTTGTCTCGGAGTGGGTTTCCACCTTAAAAACTATGTCATTTTTGTTTCTCTTGTTTGCTGCTATCATTGTACAAACACTGATAATAATTGAAGATTAACTAATTCTCTAATTGAAAGAAATACTGATTCACCCCCCCTCTCAGTATTTCCAACAATTGGTATCAGAGCTTGGTTCCTTCAATAGCAGTTTAACAGCTGGAAGGAGGTCATGGAACATACCAAGAATGGTGTACCTCTATTCAATGAAAATAATTATGCACTCTGGAAAGGAAGAATGGAGGTCTATCTCTTGGCGCAAGGTTACGAAGTATGGGACACTGTTCAAAATGGATTTACATCAACTACGGATGAACAAGGTAAGAAAAATTTGGTAAATGATGCAAAAGAAAAGAATATTATTATCAGTGGACTTATTGAATCTGCTTATCATAAGGTGTTGGGTTGTAAAACTGCCAAAAATGTATGGGACAAGCTTGAGAATATATATGCGGGTGACTCAAATGTCAAAGAAGCAAAGCACGTATCACTGAGGTTTTCCTTGAAACGCGTCCAGAGAAAGTATAATCGAGGTAACCACAAATGTCTGCCACTATATACGTCCTAGCCAATGCATCCGAGAGAGGGAGACTCTCTCTTTATGATTTATCTTTGTTCTTAGAAGGTTTTAGGCTGGTTATTGATCCAAGAGTTTGTTTGAAAAATGGTGGAATCCACAAAATAAGGGCAAGGTTGAAAGTTTTCAGTCCATTGGGCTATGGAGTCAAAGGATGGCTTTACTGGATTTCTATTCTATACACAAGATGGCTTTACAGGGAAAGATAGCTAGACAGAGAACAATCCTTAAAATTTAAAGAGGATGGGATGATCTTGCCGGCAACTCACCTTATGAGCTCATGTACGGCACTCAAGCTTTATTCCCCACACAATTGGTAAAACCTGTGATTTCTTTTCTCCAAGATGCCCAAGCAGAACCAAATGCCATGATACGAAGGATGAACAATGTGATGGAACTAAGTGAAAACAGAAATCAGGTTCGGGACAACTTGCTCACTTATCAGCAAAAGATGAAAGCAGTATTTGATAGAAAAGCAAAGGAAGTTTTGTTTCAGAAAGGAGATTTAGTATTGAGATGGGATACACGAAGGGAAGATAAAGGCAAACACGGTAAATTTGACCCCTTATGGTATGGCCCATTCAAAATTAATGAAGTCAGAGGAAATAATACTTTCATGTTGGAAAATCTGGAAGGAGAAGTGCTGGATATGCCTATGAATGGGCAATATCTCAAGCATTATTTCCAACATTAAGTAGTTGCTGGTTCATCATTGTATATATCCGTTGTGTTCATTGTACATTTTCATCAAGCAATATATGACTCCATGCCCGAGGTGAAGGCACTAATCTGCAGGTTCTTAGTGTTTCGTGGTAAAAACACTATCCCCAGGTGGAGCCAGATGTTGTGGATAAGTATCTACATATCCTTTTTATGTTTCATTTTTGAAATGTTGAAAAGAAAATTAAAAAAAAAAAAAGTGTATAATCGAAAATATGCTATAGTATAAGGTTTTTATACTTTAGCATAAAACAAAAAAGAGGGAATGCAATATATTTCTATTTATATTTTGATACATGGAGCGGGCTGACTTTAGGATGATATATTTGTATTAAAGATAAAGTTCGAGCAACTTCCGGAGCGTAAGTCACAATCGTGCGAAGAAGCATTTGGATATGCAATTGCGGGGGGTCAACTAGCCCGTCGGTTATCAAAACCCGACCCTCCGCAGTTGACTGGTCAGATCGCAAAACTCCGATGATCAACGACCCTGATTAATTACGGGGGGTATGGGTAGAAACTCTCCGCCGTACTCACAGACCCCCCGCATTACGTCATCCGCCGAGGTGGCAAACAACTGTCATTCACTATTCGCTGTCTTTCCACGTCACCCTTGCATTTATTATGGTTCTCGATGTCTATAAGTGGGGTTTTTCCGTACTTTTGTGATTTAATTGTGACTGTTTGCCCTGTTTCAAACTACGTCCCGCCACCTTTGCGCTATTCAGTTGAATTGTTTTCGGGATTCCTGTCAATCATGGCCAAGCGAGCATCACTGGCTGGTTTGTCAAATCTGAGCCCTCTCCTAGATAGTGAGAAATATGTCTGTGATACTGCGTCTTCCGTAAATCATCCTCTATTACATTATCAAGTAACCTTGAACACTGACAAGTCACCTGTGTCCTCTGCTATGGAAAGTTCGGGAGTGTTAGCCGCTTGCATTCCAAAAACTCATGTCCTTCCCGAAATTATTTCTTGGTTAGTTTCATCTGTGTACCCCGGCAAGTGTTTTGTTATGAATTCCCAAGGTGAAAATATTTTGCAGGTTTCAACTCAATTAATGCGTCAGGCATTATTTTTTCCAGAAGATGATTCTCCTTTACAGTTCTCTGAAGATTCGTTGATTCAATATTTCGAGGAGCTTTCAAATGAGGAGTTTAATCGCTGTATGTCGTTTTTGGTATCAAGTCCAGAGAAGACTCAATTCGAATCGGGAAAGTTCAGTCTGGAGGCATTTAATGTTCTTATTGAGATTGATGAGGAGGAACCCCGAGAGGAGAAAAGGATGAAATTAGCAGAAGACCACTCCTCCAATTCACCTGGTTTTACTCTCCAGGTCAGCAAAGAACAGGGTGGCCCGTCATCTCCGAGCAGACCAGAACTTCATTTGGAAAAGGCTCCTTCCATGAAGCAAGTATTCTCACAGATTGAAGAAAAGAACCAAAGAATAAAGGCCAATATAGAGACACAAGCAGAGCACCATATACCTGCTGACCAAACAAGACTATTGACTGTAATGGATCTGAAGAAAGATCAGTTTAAAATGGCATTGTCGAATCCAACAGGAATGTCTCTGGGACCTACAGGCAGCTTTAAGGAGTTCAATATAGTTATGGATGTGAAAAAGATCCCCTTGTGGGACAAGATGAATCTCCACATGCAAACAGGTCAGTTGATTGTCAATGATTTGAGCAAAACCACTGCTACAGCAGTCAAGATAGAAAATATGCTTGCTAAGGTGGTCAAACAATGCAAGATGGAAAAAGCCAATGCAAGAGCATTAACTACTCAGAATGAAGAACTAAAGAAAATTATAATGAAAATTGGGGTTGATCCAAACGATAAAAGCGCAATTCAAAAACTGATGAAGAGTGCAGAATCAGAAATATCTTCATTAAGGAAAAAGCTGAAATTGCCAGCTGCAGAGCATTCGTTGGCAGCCGAAGTAGCAGAGGTAGAAAAGGAAAAAGAGGAACTACGACAACAGTTTATAAAGAAGGACGAGGAACTTGATAAGGTAAAGCAAACTTCTATAACCTTACAAAATCAAATCCAGAACCATACTTTTACTTTTGATTTTTCCGCAGGTGGAGCCGACCCACAAGCCCAGGTTGTTCAGCTGAACACAGAATTAAAAATGGCAGAGAGAGATTGCAAACAGGCCCAGTCTGAATTGGCCACAGCTCTTAGATTGATGCAGGGATGGGAAGGAAAGGCAAATGAAAACGAGCAGAAGCTACAAAAAGCTGAAGAAGAAATCAAAGAACTCAAGGAGAAGTTGAAGGGAAATATTTCCCTTATTAAAGCTAAGGATCTCATCTGGAATGAGATCATTTCTGAAATGCAGGCAAAATGGGACTCCATAAAAGTAATTGCCAGAGAGAAGAACATTGTTGCAGATCACGAAAAAGAGCTGTTATCGGATAAGCAAGCCGCTATCAAAAGATCAAATTGGGCCAAGAAATTCATGAATTTTATTAATGCCAAAACAGATGAAGAGTTGCAAGATATGGGGATACAGGATCGGTATTTCTATGCCGAAGAAGTAAACAAAATGATCATTAAAAATGACCTTCTGAAGGCATCAGAGAAGCAGCTACAGGTAATTAAAGAGATGGTTAAGAAATTTGATATTTCGTTTGATAAGTTGATAAGAACAGGTTTGCCCTCATGCTGGAGGGAGGGAGGTGAGATTATGTCCTGGAAATTTTATGAGGATCAATTGATATTTGCAAAAAGCAGAGCAGATGGCCGACATGAGAAGACACAGATATTGAAAGGAGAAACAGTATTCAATTTCTTACAAAGGCATTTCCTTCTGCTATGGATGGTGAAGACATTGTTCACAAGTAACCCCACTCATGGTCAAGTTGTTGCTTTTACACTGGAATATCATCGGTATAAGAACGCTCTGATAACTCAAGATAAACTCTGGAAGGAATGCAAGAAGTTTTCTATTGACACAGAAAAGGGATTTCCAGCCAAACAGCCACAAGTAGCCGTTCAGCCGCAAACAGTCATTGAGTCAGCCACTATTCCAGGAACATCAGTTCCTTTAGATTAGGAGTTATCATCTTTTATTTTGTTTTAAAAGAAGTCATGTAAATGTAATAAAATGTTTTCGAGGCATGTACCTCCGCTACAGAGAGTAGTTAAGCAGTTACAGTTAGTTAGAATCAGTTTTATAACTGAAAACCATTTTGGTTCAGATTGTATTTAAAGACATCTTAAGGAAGAAAGAAGGTTCCGAGTTTTGAACCTTTGAAGGCTAATTTTGTACTCAACAATATTGAATGAATGAAAAAGTTTTGCAAGTTTCCAATATTCTATCTGTGTTGAAGAGTTTTCTTGGTTTTCATTTCATTTCCATATCTGTGAATAAAGTAGAGTGATTAGAGCTGCAGGTCTCTTGATATTTATGTATCTAAGAGTTAAATATCCTTAATGGGCGCTCCTTTACTTTAGCTTATTTGTTATTCACTTCTTCAAGATTTTATTATGGCAGTTTCTGTTTTAAGCAGCATGACAAACTGAAATCCTTTTCTTTCTTCGTCTTCCATTTCGCTCACTTCAATATAAAGGGAACATGGCATTGCAGAGTTTATAAAGATTTGATATTTGTGAGATATATTATTAATATTTGAAGGTTTTAATAAACAGAGACAGACATACATTTTTGTGACATAATCTTTAATGTCTTGAGCACGGATTCCTGTTCACAGCAAGGAATTGTTTCTCAAGGAACAACATTAATTGGCGCCGTTGCCGGGGAACGAAGAGTCGAAGTTCTTCCCTGGGTTTTGTTCTACATTTCCTCTGGTTGTTCAGAGAGGAGGAAATAGTTCGCTGTGATTGTTTAAAAATAGCTCTGGCTCCCAAGAAACCTCACACGAGGTTAGACACCTCTCAGCAAACAGTTCCCGTTTTGTCAAATCCTGAGAAGCTTGTTTCAAAGAAGGGCCAGAAACCAAAAATATTAGTTACACCTGAAACCACACTGCTCGCACCTGGCAGCAGTTCACACGTTTTCTCATCCACGAAAGCTTCCAAGAAACTCATTTTCTCGGAAGAAGAATCATCACCATCACCCATTCATTTTCAAGAACCCACATTAGAAGAGCAATCTTTGGAGTTTGTGTCTTTCCCTTTTACAGAAACTCAGCCACATACAACTGCCAGCTCTTCTGCGATTGTTCAAAGTCCTATTCCCATATCAGTTGTTTCACCTCATTCATCTTTTCCCACAACTGGTATTCATTTTACCCCCGCTCAAGGAGCAGTTAACCCAGGCGTAAACATGGCAGTTCCTGCAGCCCCTGCTTTCTTGATGAACAGATATGCGCCTTTAAATCTACCACAACCATTGCATGATTTTCCCCAGGAGTATCTCAAGTTACTCCCACGATTTACTGGTGAAGATGAAATAACTGCAGAACAGCACCTGCCCCTGTTTTGCACTTTTGCAGAGAATTTAAACGTTGAACATTTGGATGTTGTCATGAGACTTTTCGTTCAGTCTCTGAGTGGAGAGGCAAGGAAATGGTTCAAAGGATTACAGAATGGTTCCATTAATGATTGGGATGCCCTGGAAAGACGTTTCATTGAGAGATGGGGCGAAAAAAGGGACCACAGTTATTCTTTTAATGCAATCAAGAAAAAATTTGATGAAAATATGAACGATTTTGTTAAAAGATTTAACAAATTGTATAATAGTTTGCCTGTTGAAATGAAACCCCCTCCGATTGGAGCAAGGGTTGTTTTTGCTGGTGCTTTTGAACCAGATTTCAGTTTTACGTTGAGGGAAAGACGGTCTCCTATGTTGGAACAGATTCAAACTGATGCTTTGGAGATTGAAGCAAATATGTCTGCTGCTGGTAAAGTTTCAGATAAAGGAAAGGCTAAAGAAGAAGCATCAGCTCAGGATCAGAGAATTGAAGACATGACTAAGGTCATTAAAAATCTTTCCAATAAGTTGGTAAAGTTGGAAATAGATAGCAAGCCTGCAAGACAGAATAGAGGGGTTTTTAATCCCCAATTCAAAAAACAGCCTTTGCAAATTCTACAAAGAGAAAGAAAGGATCAAGATCAGGTGCAAGCACCTTTGTACATAGAAGCAGCCCCGTCCCGTTCAGCAGATGAAGATGACGAGAGAGAAGATGATGCTCGGATTTCTGCTGTGTATATGGAAGACGACGAAACAGAAGAAGAGATCGATGAAGAAGGGGAGAAGGAAGAAGAAGAAGCTGAACCCTCATTTGATCAAGAAGAGATGGACGATTACTGTAAACAATTCACAGATTTTATGCAATCCGAGTTGCATAAAAAGTACGACTTGAGGTCAAAAAAGAGGTTGAGGACGCAGGAAAATGAAGAAAAAGAACCAGAAGTAGCACCTACTCCAAAGGCGACTCCATTACAGAAAGGTAAGCAGCAAGCTGAAACATCCCAGACAAAAGATAAAGATTCTAACATTTTGGAGAAGGTGGTTACGGTTTCTAATCAAAATATAAATTCCAAAAAAGATCAAGAAGACCCTGAAAAGTTGACAAGATCAAATCAAACTTTCAGTTTGTCGAAAGAGTTAGAAAAAGTAAAGATACAAGTACCTCTTCTTGAACTCATAAAAACACCGGGTTACAAAAAAGAAATCGCTGAATTTATCAATCTGTCCCAGCCTGACGAAGTGAGTGATACAGTGAATCTGCAAGAAGAAAAGCCAGTGGTGACGTTTGGACCTCATGTGGAAGAGGTAGATTCATCTGTTCCTCCTTTTTATATATCTCTTCTCTTGCATGATTTTGTTTTGCACAATTGTATGCTGGATTCTGGTGCATCACACAATCTGATGCCATTGAGTGTGATGAAGGAGTTAAATTTACAAATCACCAAGCCATACAGAGATCTTTACTCTTTTGACTCAAAAAGGGTTAAGTGTGTAGGTCTCATTAAAGATATGGTTGTTTCATTGGCCCAAATCCCAGCCAAAAGCATTATGATGGACGTTGTAGTGGCAGATATTCCAGCCAGGTTTGGAATGTTATTATCTAGATCATGGGGAGCAAAGCTGGGAGGAGTTTTGAAACTAGACTTTACGTATGCTATTATTCCCGTTTTCAATGGTGAAGAGAGAAGGTTGTATAGAGAGACCAGATTTCAAAAAACGGCTACCAAGAAGGATGCAAGTAATTCACCAATTTATGGCCAAGAGAAGGACGACCTGTCATGTTTCATGCTGCAGGAGGTTGCAGAATTTGCTGAGGAACCTCAGGGGAAGCTTAATTCAGAAATTGTACATAAGGAGTTACATTCAGAAAAACCGTGGAAGTGTTATTTTGATGGAGCATTTTCCAAAGAAGGTACTGGAGCGGGTTTCATCTTTGTTTCTACGGAGGGTAATTTGATACCTTTTTCTTTCAAATTGGAGTTCGAATCTACTAATAATGTCGCAGAATATGAGGCATTGATTATTAGTTTGCAGACAGCTAAGCAGATGGGAATTAAAGTTATGACTGTGTTTGGAGATTCAGAGTTGATTATAAGGCAGATCAAGAATTTATGCCAAACCAAGCATCCCAGGTTACGAGCATACCGAAATGAAGTATGGGATTTGATTGAAAATTATTTTGAAGCATTCAATTTACAGTTTGTGCCAAGAGAAGAAAATAGATTAGCAGATTCATTGGCGGTTGCAGCAAGTACGTTCAAGCCCCCTATCAACGTGAAACTAAGGTATGAAATAGAGATGAGACATAAGCCTTCGATTCCTGATAATATTAAACATTGGCAGGTCTTCGAAGATGATGAGCAGATTAAGCAGTTTCTGTTGATGACTGAGGATTTTGAAGATCATCAGATTGATCTGGAAAGTGAGGAAGACGAGTTGGCTGGTAAGACTTTTAAAAAGGAGATCGGTGGTCAAGAAATTATTCAGTTAAAAGACAATGTCTTACCCAGAGGCTTAGTACCGCTTGAAAGATTGTTTGGAGCTAATGATGTTGCTGTAGATCAAAAGAAAAGGAACCAAGATGAGCCAGTGGAGGATTGGAATTTGGGTACTCCACAAGAGCCTAAAATGGTCAAACTGTTCAAAGGGCTTCCGAAGGAATATAAAGAAAGGTATGTAGAGTTGTTTAAACAATTTAAAGATGTTTTTGCTTGGTCGTATGATGATCTGAAAACATATGATAAGGACATCATACAGCACAAGATTCCACTCAAGGATGGAGTCAAGTCACATAAACAAAAGCTTAGACAGATTAATCCCTTGCTGTTGGCTCCAATCGAGAAGGAAATTAAGAAATTGTTGCAAGCCAAGATAATCGTCCCACTCAGGTATTCAGATTGGGTTTCTAACCTTGTACCTGTCCGAAAGAAGAACGAAGAGATAAGACTATGCGTGGATTTCAGGAATTTGAACAGGGCTTCATTAAAGGACAATTATCCTTTGCCGAAAATGGACTTTGTCTTACAGAAAGTGATTGGGGCTTATAGACTGTCTATGGTGGACGGGTTCTCAGGTTATAATCAGGTAGCAGTGGAGAAGGAGGATCAGAAGAAAACCGCTTTCACTACGCCTTGGGGAACGTTCATGTACGCCAGGATGCCATTCGGCCTGATGAACGCAGGGGCCACATTCCAAAGGGCGATGGATATTGCATTTGTGGGAGACACGTTTGTAGTGGTTTATTTGGATGATGTCACAATTTTTTCGAAGTCTGATGAGGAACATTTACAGCATTTACAGAAAGCCTTCATGAAGTGTAGAAAGTTTGGATTATCACTGAATCCAAAGAAGTCTTTATTTGCCCTGGAGGAGGGTAAATTACTAGGCCACATCGTTTCAAAAGAAGGAGTGAAGATTGATCCGGCCAGAGTCGAAGCCATTCAGACCATCCCTCTGCCACGAAGTAAAAAAGATATTCAGCGTTTCCTCGGAAAAATTAATTTCATAAGACGGTTTGTCCCTAATTATGCTGAAATCGTTAAAAAGATTACTGACATGTTAAAAAAGAATGCTGAGGTAAGGTGGGACAAGGAGGCGAGGGAATCTTTTCAGAGAATCAAAGAGGCTTTAAAGGAAGCACCTGTTTTAGTCAGTCCAGACTATTTGAAACCATTTCAAATTTTTTCATTTGCTTCTCCCTCAACTATTGCAGCCGTTTTATTGCAGAGAAATGAAGAAAAGCAGGAACAGCCAGTTGCATATTTCAGTAAAGTTCTCCGAGATGCAGAATTGAATTATAACATATTGGAGAAACAGGTGTACGCTCTGGTAAAGGCACTGAAAGCTTTCAGAACTTATGTTCTTCATTCTCAGATTTTAGCGTACGTTCCCAATTCGGCTGTGAAAGACGTGCTAGTACAAAGCGATGTGGAAGGTAAGAGAGGAAAATGGATCGCTAAAATCCAAGAGTATGATTTGGATGTAAAACCAACCAAGCTAGTTAAAGGATTGGGATTGGCCAAGTTACTGACAGAATCTAACTTCCAAGCGCTGGGAATCAATTTGCTGGCCCCTGTAGAAGAAACCAATGAAGAAACGCGTGATAATCAGTCAAAGACAGCAGTTAAGTATAAATTTCTCTGTTCAGAATGGTATAAGGATATTGTACATTATCTATGCTTTCTTTCATGTCCCCCTTCCGTTAATAGAGCAAAATACAGGGCCCTGAAGCTTAAGGCTCAGCCTTATGTTATAATCGAAGCAAAGTTATATTGGAAGGATCCAGCTGGTATGTTGTTGTTGTGTCTTACAGAGGAGGAAATTTCAGAAGTGATAAAAGAATATCATGAATGATTGTGTGGAGGACATTACAGCTGGAAGGTAACTGCTCACAAAATATTCAAATCGGGTTTCTATTGGCCGACTGTGTTTTCTGATGTTTACAAAACAGTCAAAAGCTGTCAAAAATGCCAATTATTTGCAGAGAAGAAAAAGCTGGCTCCGCTTCCCCTTCTCCCTGTTTTCGTTGAAGAGCCCTTTAGACAATGGGGATTGGATTTCATCGGAGAAATCAATCCACCTTCCAGTGGGCAGTTTAAATGGATTCTTACTGCTACGGATTATTTTACAAAGCGGGTGGAGGCAATTCCCACTAGGAAAGCAAATGATTTGGTAGTAATGAAGTTTTTGGAAGAGAATATTTTTAGCAGGTTTGGTTGCCCAGTGAAGATTGTGACAGATAATACTCAGGTGTTCAGCTCACTCAAGTTTATTAATTTTTTCCAAACTTATAATGTGATGTTGTCTCACTCTACAGCTTACCATCCGCAGGGAAACGGATTGGCAGAATCCTCTAACAAAACCTTGGTTAGAATTTTGAAGAAAACAATCAGTGAGAATCAAAAGAATTGGGACACGAAGCTAGTTTTTGCGTTGTGGGCAACACGAATGACGACAAGAAGGTCCACTGGCAAGTCACCTTATAAGCTCGTGTACGGCACTCAAGCTTTATTCCCCACGCAATTGGTAAAACCTGTGATTTCTTTTCTCCAAGATGCCCAAGCAGAACCAAATGCCATGATACGAAGAATGAATAATGTGATGGAACTAAGTGAAAGCAGAAATCAGGTTCGGGACTGCTTGCTCACTTATCAGCAAAAGATGAAGGCATTATTTGATAGAAAAGCAAAGGAAGTTTTGTTTCAGGAAGGAGATTTAGTTTTGAGATGGGATACACGAAGGGAGGATAAAGGCAAACACGGTAAATTTGACCCCTTGTGGTATGGCCCATTCAAAATTAATCAAGTCAGAGGAAATAATACGTTCGTGTTGGAAAATCTGGAAGGAGAAGTGCTGGATATGCCTGTGAATGGGCAATATCTCAAGCATTATTTCCGACATTAAGGAGTTGTTGGTTCATCATTGTATATATCCGGTGTGTTCATTGTACATTTTCATCAAGCAATTTATGACTCCATGCCCGAGGTGAAGGCACTAATCTGCAGGTTCTTAGTGTTTCGTGGTAAAAACACTATCCCCAGGTGGAGCCAGATGTTTTGGATCAGTATCTACATATCCTTTTTATGTTTCATTTTTGAAATTTTGAAAAGAAAATTAAAAAAAAAGAGTGTATAACCGAAAATATGCTATAGTATAAGGTTTTTATACTTTAGCATAAAACAAAAAAGAGGGAATGCAATATATTTCTATTTATATTTTGATACATGGAGCAGGCTGACTTTAGGATGATATATTTGTATTAAAGATAAAGTTCGAGCAACTTCCGGAGCGGAAGTCACAATCGTGCGAAGAAGCATTTGGATATGCAATTGCGGGGGGTCAACTAGCCCGTCGGTTATCAAAACCCGACCCCCCGCAGTTGACTGGTCAGATCGCAAAACTCCGATGATCAACGACCCTGATTAATTACGGGGGGTATGGGTAGAAACTGTCCGCCGTACTCACAGACCCCCCGCATTACGTCATCCGCCGAGGTGGCAAACAACTGTCATTCACTATTCGCTGTCTTTCCACGTCACCCTTGCATTTATTATGGTTCTCGTTGTCTATAAGTGGGGTTTTTCCGTCTTTTTGTGATTTAATTGTGACTGTTTGCCCTGTTTCAAACTGCGTCCCACCACCTTTGCGCTATTCAGTTGAATTGTTTTCAGGATTCCTGTCAATCATGGCCAAGCGAGCATCACTGTCTGGTTTGTCAAATCTGAGCCCTCTCCTAGATAGTGAGAATGATGTCCGTGATACTGCGTCTTCCGTAAATCACCCTCTCTTGCATTATCAAGTAACCTTGAACACTGACAAGTCACCTGTGTATTCTGCTATGCAAAGTTCGGGAGTGTTAGCCGCTTGCATTCCAAAAACTCATGTCCTTCCCGAATTTATTTCTTGGTTATTTTCATCTATGTACCCCGGCAAGTGTTTTGTTATGAATTCCCAAGGGGAAAATATTTTGCAGGTTTCAACTCAATTAATGCGTCAGGCATTATGTTTCACAGAAGATGATTCTCCTTTACAGTTCTCTGAAGATTCGTTGATTCAATATTTCGAGGAGCTTTCAAATGAGGAGTTTAATCACTGTATGTCGTTTTTGGTATCAAGTCCAGAGAAGACTCAATTCGAATCGGGAAAGTTCAGTCTGGAGGCATTTAATGTTCTTATTGAGATTGATGAGGAGGAACCCTGAGAGGAGAAAAGGACGAAATTAGCAGAAGACCACTCCTCCAATTCACCTGGTTTTACTCTCCCGAATTCGACAAAAAACAGTGGCCGTCATCTCGACGACAGAACTTCATTTTGGAAAAACCATTCCATGACAGAAAAATTCTCTGGAATTGAAGAAAAGAACCAAAGAATAAAGCCCAATATAGAAACACAAGCAGAGCACCATATACCTGCTGACCAAACAAGACTATTGACTGTAATGGATCTGGAGAAAGATCAATTTAAAATGGCGTTGTCGCATCCGACAGGAATGTCTCTTGGACCTTCAGGTAGCTTTAAGGAGTTGAATATAGTCATGGACGTGAAAAAGATCCCCTTGTGGGACAAAATGAATCTCCACATGCAAACAGGTCAGTTGATTGTCAATGATTTGAGCAAGACCACTGCTACAACTGTCAAGACAGAAAATATGCTTGCTAAGGTGGTCAAACAATGCAAGATGGAAAAAGCCAATGCAAGAGCATTAAGTACTCAGAAAGAAGAGCTGAAGAAAATCATAATGAAAATCGGGGCTGATCCAAATGTAAAAGCGCAATTAAAAAACTTATGAAGAGTGCAGAATCAGAAATATCTTCATTAAGAAAAGATTCAAATTTTGTTCTGACATACGTTGGCGGCCAAATGTAGTGAAAAGAAAAGAGGAATTTACGACAACGGTTGATGAAAAGACAGCTTGTTGGTAAAGCAGTTACTCTGCCTTCAGTCAAATCAGAACCATACTTGTACGTTTGATTTTCCGCGAGGTGGAGCAGACCACAAACCCCAGTTGTTCAGGCTTGACAGAATTAAAGTAATGGAGAGAGATTGCAAACCGGAGCCCGGTCACGAGTGCGCCCACGGCCTCCCAGATTGGCGCGAGGGATGGGAAGGAAAACAAATGAAAACGAAATAAACTACAAAAAATTTGAGGAAAAATCAAGAACTCAAAATTGAAGGAAATATTTCCTTATTAAATGGGATCTCATCTGGAATGAGATCATTTCTGAAATGCAGGAAAAATGGGACTCCATAAAAGTAATTGCCAGAGAGAAGAACATTGTTGCAGATCACGAAAAAGAGCTGTTATCGGATAAGCAAGCCGCTATCAAAAGATCAAATTGGGCCAAGAAATTCATGAATTTTATTAATACCAAGACAGATGAAGAGTTGCAAGATATGGGGATACAGGATAGGTATTTCTATGCTGAAGAAGTAAACAAAATGATTATTAAAAATGACCTTCTGAAGGCATCAGAAAAGCGGCTACAGGTAATTAAAGAGATGGTTAAGAAATTTGATATTTCGTTTGATAAGTTGATAAGAACCGGTTTGCCCTCATGCTGGATGGAGGGAGGTGAGTTTATGTCCTGGAAGTTTTATGAGGATCAATTGGTATTTGCATAAAGCAGAGCAGATGGCCGACATGAGAAGACGCAGATACTGAAGGGAGAAACAATATTCAATTTCTTACAAAGACATTTCCTTCTGCTGTGGATGGTGAAAACATTGTTCACAAGTAACCTCACTCACAGTCATATTGTTGCCTTCACAGTGGAATATAATCGTTATAAGAATGCTCCAATAACTCAAGATAAGCTCTGGAAGGAATGTAAGAAATTTTCTATTGACACAGAAAAAGGATTTCCAGCCAAGCAGCCACAAGTAGCCGTTCAGCCTCAAGTAGTCATTGAGTCAGCCGCTATTCCAGGAACATCAGTTCCTTTAGATTAGGAGTTATCATCTTTTATTTTGTTTTAAGTGAAGTTATGCAAATGTAATGAAATGTTTCCGAGGCATGTACCTCCGTTACAAAGGGTAGTTAAGTAGTTACAGTTAGTTAGAGTCAGTTTTATAACTGAAACCATTTTGGTTCAGATTGTATTTAAAGACATCTCAAGGAAGGAAGAAGGTTTCGAGTTTTGAGCCTTTGAATGCTAATTTTGTACTGAACAATATTGAATGAATGAACAAGTTTTGCAAGTTTCCAATATTCCATCTGTGTTGAAGAGTTTTTCTTGGTTTCCATTTCATTTCCATATCTGTGAATAAAGTAGAGTGATTAGAGCTGCAGGTCTCTTGATATTTATGTATCTAAGAGTTAAACATCCTTAATGGGCGCTCCTCTCCTTTAGCTTATTTGTTTTTCACTTCTTCAGGATTTATGATGGCAGTTTCTGTTTTAAGTAGCATGACAAATTAAATCCTTTTCTTTCTTCGTCTTCCATCCGCTCACTTCAATATAAATGAATATGGCATTGCAGAGCTAATAAAGATTTGATATTTGGGAAGTATATTACTAATATTTTGAAGGGTTAAGAAACAGAGACACATATATACATTTTGTGACATAATCTTTAATGTCTTGAGCACGGATTCTTGTACACAGCCAAGAATTGTTTCTCAAGGAACAACAGGACTCACGCCATGTTATGTGTTCCGTCCACTCTCTTTCATGTTCTAAAATTTCCACATGAAGGAAAGATTGTTACTGTCGATTAGTTGTCCTTCTTCAACTCTTCTTCCAAGAACAACGTTCCGTATGTGGATCAAATTCCTACTCCGTATGAGAGCGCAGGGCCTAGTATTTTTAAAGATCCTGCCCTCATGGGTTTTTTTCCTCTTCCTCCACCGAACACTATTAAGATCCATATGACCTCTTGGTCTGATGACCCATGGATTATTCCTTCTCCTAAACAGATTGATTCCTTCGCAGATTCGATGCCTTTCAGTCTGATTGAGATTGATTATTGTGAACTCATCGCAGCTTCGAAAGCTCTGTCCTCTGATCGTGCTCCTTTGAGAATGTCTCTTGACATTTACTCTCAATCCCCTTGGCTTGGAAATTTAGATTCGCCTGATCCTTTGAAATAAGTGTCTCCCTCGGATGAAGCCATTGTGGAAACCATGTCTACTTGTCTCGAGCATTTTGTATCTTAGGTTCCTTCCCCTCTGCTTCAAATGCTTGTCCTGACACATGACGTCTTTACAGAAGGTAACTTGAGTAACATTACATAGACGATGCCTATTGAAATTTTCGTTAAACCGGGAATCGTTGAGAACATCCATATTGGGGTTAATTTCTCTTCCGATGAAGTACAAGTTTATACTATCCTTTTTCGCAAATTCTGTGATGTCTTCGCATGGTCCTACGAAGAAATGCCTAACATTGATCCTAGTATAGTGGTGCATGAAATTCCTACTTATCCCGGTTTGAAACCCGTTCGCCAGCGTCTTTGTCTGGTGCACCTTAGAAAAGTTGCTGCCATCAAAGTCGAAGTTGAAAAACTCCTCAAAGCTGGTTCCATTTATCCAATTCCTTTGACAGAATGGGTCTATAGTATTGTTCCTGTAGATAAGAAACAATGAACTATTCGCATATGTGTTGATTATCATGATATTAATCATGCTTGTCCTAAGGATAATTATCCTACTCCTTTTATCGATCAAATCATTGATGACTGTGCCGGGAGTGAGATCTTTTCTCTAATGGAGGGTTTTTCTGGTTACAATTAGATTAACATTCTCCCAACTGATCAAAATAAGACTACCTTTATCTATCCTTGGGGTAATTTCGCATATAAAAATCTCCCTTTTGGCTTAAAGAATGTCGGAGCTACATTTCAGTGAGCAATGTCGTATGCTTTTCACGATATTCGTCACATTGTTCAACCTTATCTGGATGATCTTCTTGCTTATTCAGCTAAACTTCCGGACCATCCTGACCATATTCATCAGTGTCGATCTTACAATATTCAGCTTAATCAGCACAAGTGTGTGTTCTGTGTTGATTCTGGTAGAATCTTAGGGTTTATTGTATCCAAAGATGGAATTCGCCTCGACCCACTCAAGGTTGAGGCTATTATCAATCTCCCCTCTCCCTCCTCATTACATCAGTTGCAAAGTTTGCAAGGTAAGGCTAATTTTCTACGCCGTTTTATACCTAACTATGCAGAAGTGGCTAGAGGATACACACGATTATTAAAGCAAGGCGTTCCATTCTGTTTGGATGAGATCGCTCAGAAGTATTTTGAGACACTGAAGACATTGCTTATCAACGCTCCTCTGTTGTGTCCTCCTAACTATCATCGTGATTTTTCCCTTTATTTAGACGTCACTTTCAGTATGATTGCCATGGTTCTGATACAAGATGATGATGACGGTAACGATCATGTTATCTATTACTTGTCTCGCAACCTTCTCGATCTTGAGACACACTATGCACACATTGAGAAGTTAGCATTAGCTGTGGTTCAAGCAGTTTAGAATTTTCACAATTATATATTCTTTTGCATACAGTGACTGTGATTTCTGATTGCAAATCCATGACCTATATATTATCTCGTCAATTGCCGGGGGCCAAATACTCAAAGTGGATTGTCATCCTCCAAGAGTTCGATTTGGAATTTATTTCTGCCAAGTCAAAGAAATCATTAGTATTTGCTGATTTGATTTGTTCCCTCCCTTCAGACTCTCCTCTGTCTCGTTCTGAGGAATACATTCCAGACGATACACTTTTCTTGATTAGCACCCTTGATCTGTGGTACGGTAATATCATTTTTTATCTCTAGACTTCTACTTTCAGATCTGAGTTAATGAAGGATGCTCGCCGACGCATCCGTCATCAATCGCAACCTTATCGTATAGTCGAGGATACGCTATATCTCGTTGGAGTAGATTCCATTCTCCATCGATGTTTGACTCTCGTGGGAGATGAGAAAGCCCTCAATGATTGTCACAGTGGCACCTGCGTTGGTCACATGTCTGGTTATGCTACTGCACAAAAGATTCTTCACGCTAGTTTTTTCTGGCCTTTTATATTCAAAGACTGCATTGTCGCGGTTCGTAAATGTCATGATTTCCAGGTTTATCAACGCAATATGCGTGAGCCTCCTGTACCTCTTCATCCTGTCATTACCGTTGGTCCCTTTGTGAAGTGGGGCATCGATTTTATGACATGTAACCCTCACTCGGCCGGGGGGCATGGTTATATTATCGTAGTCATGGACTACTTCACCAAATGGGCCAAAGCGATGCCTACACTTGCCGTCGATGGTAAGATAACAACCCAATTCATGTTCAATCACATTATTACTAGGTTTGGTGTCCCTCAAGCCATCGTTACCAATCATGGTTCCCATTTTCGGCATTATATGGTGGCGGAGTTGACTTCTAAGTTGGGTCTGCGTCATGACAGCTCAACACCATACTATCCTCAGGCCAATGGCCAGGTTGAAGCCGTGAATAAAGTTCTTGTTACCATGCTTCAACGTACGATTGGGATCCACAAATCCAATTGGCATCTCATGTTATTTTCAGCTCTTTGGGCATACCGAACCTCAGTTAAGAGCGTGACCGGATTCACCCCTTTTCAGTTGGTTTATGGTTTGGAAGCTACTCTTCTGATTGAGTGTGAAATACCTTCACTCAAGTTGGTTGTTGAATTACTGCCCGACACTTCACCAGAAGAAGAGTGTCTTCTTTACTTAGAACAGTTGGATGAAACCCATCGCTTTGTTGCTTTGGTTATTGAAGCACAGAAAAAGCAGGTCAAGGCTCATTTTGACCAATCAGTTTCCCCTCGTTCTTTCGTTGAAGGATATCTCGTCCTCCTGTACAACCAAGATCATGATAAGCTGGGGGTAGGTAAATTTCAACCCACGTGGCATGGGCCTTACATTGTTAAAAGAGTATTACAAAATGGGGCCTATGAGCTCATTGATTATGAAGGTCATCCTCTAGAACAACCCAGAAATGGGTTGTATCTCAAAAAGTATTATGCATGAGTCATTCATGCATGGTTTGTGTACATAGGTGTTTTTTTTCATTTTTTGTACATGTTTTGATTTGGTGTGCTTTGAGAGAATTTTCCTACTTATTGGGTCTTGCTTATTTGTGCAGATGTCTATTGTCCCTTATGTCGGTTTCACGGATGGTGCTTCTCACAGTACCAGGAATTTGTCTTCAACAGCCTGGGTAATCTATGATCCTGCTGGCGAGTTGATAGAACTGCAAGGTATTTGTCTAGGGCAGACTACAAACAATGTCGCTGAATATAGTGTTGTCCTTGAACTATTAACTGAGGTAGTCAACCTCAGTATACGCACATTGCTTGTAAATCTAGATTCACAACTTGTTGTTCTGCAACTCAATGGTCATTATTCAGTCAAAAACCCATACATTCCGAGATTGTATTTATGTATTCATTTGTTGGAAAGACATTTTGATTTTATCACATATCAACATATTCCTAGACAAATGAATGCATCAACTGATACAGTGGCCAACATTGTATTAGATAGACATTTGCGTCATTTGTAAAATCATTATCATATGAAAAAGATCCGAGTAGGAAAATAGATGTATATATATATATATATATATATATATATATATATATTGTGTGTTTGCATCAGTGTGCATCATAAATTCAAAATATATGTGTGTTTCTCTTACATTCGGAGACACCATGTCTCTCAAATATACAGATATAAAGCTTAGGTGTCTAATCGGCGTGATGCTCATGATAGCATGTCACTTCTCGTACCAGTCGCCTCAGCAAGTGGTGAATGCGACTTGGCACCCCTACGGTATGTCTCTGGTAGGCACGGGGAACATCATCAAGTCATGCATAGTCTGGGACTCCACGTGTGATCCCCTATAGGTTCTGCACAATCTCCTCCTCTTCGCCTTCCTCACCATGAGGTTCGAAATCACGAGGGATTTGCCTCGCTATCAGAGACATGCCCATAGGTATCTCTGGGCCAACATCTGCAAATACATGGATATAATGTCAGAACATACATAACTAAAAAAATCATAACACTCATAAAAATTAAAAATGCGTCTTACCCAAATCTCATCCCAATCCTCTCCCTCCGAGAGTGGGAGGTCCAGATCACCAGTAAAATTTGTACCAGAGTAGGGCCAGTCCTCCACGACGATCAACTATCGGTGGAGCCAATAACAAAACTCCCGTCTCCAGGACATCTGTTGACCGCCCCCTGCCCTTGGCATCAGAGTTGCCCATTGGGCCATCCATGGTTCTCTCGTTGGTGGTGTTGGGACTATGACCTCCTGACGCTGGAATATTGGTAGTCGTTCCAGGAAAAATGATACCAGGATAGACCCATAACCAAATTGCTTCAATTTTCCCTTCTTGCATTTTTCTAGCTATCGTTTCATGTTTATTGTCACAGCCTCTTCGCAGTTGTAGATGGTCGGTTTCAAGTAGTCTACAACAAGAAGCAACTGGGTTTTTGTTGCTTCGAGTGGTGCTTACGATCCTGTAGCTCGTGTGATGGTATTTAGCACTACTTTCAGTGCTAAGTCTGGGATAGTTTGAATATCAAATTTCCACTTCCTGTTCCCTTCCATGCTCCTCGACATACCCTGTCCATCACCATGGACATACTCTCCATGCAAGGTCGGGTACCAGTTAGGATCGGTGCTACTCCCCTCCGTGATAGTCCTGTTATAAAGTAGACATCGTAAACATCAATCTCAAGTTCTTGATGTCGGAGGATGAATTTTTCTTGGTCTTAATCCCATATACTGATCAAATACTGTAACATATCCGGTTGAGCTCGGAGACATGGTGTCAAGAAGAATTTCTTCAGTCCACAGTCTCTGAGAGCTTCCATGCATCTCTCATTCTCCATGGCACTCGTCCTCTTCGCTGTGTTCCCGTTCTTTCCATTCGATTACCATTTTTCCGTTTCCTACTTGCAAACACATTCATATGAATATTATTATCCATTTTTAAAGCTTGGATTTGTAAACAATTGGGGTATTTGACTTGCATTTTGCACAAAAAATGGTTTGCACTATTGGCGCGACTGTTTCCCAAACAGTCGCACCAATGGGTGCACCCTAGTGTAGAAAATTGGGCAGTTGGTGCGACTCCGTGCCAACCATCGTGCCCTAATTTTCACATTTCCTCCCCCAGACCTCAAAATTGGGAGTTGCAGATAGTAAAAAATGGCTCAAAATGAAGGGAGAGATCTCGAATCTTGCTTGGAACTAACGTATTTGAGATTGGTCTGCTGTATTTTCTGCTATCGTCACCGCAAAATCACACTGTAAAATGGGTAACTATTGCTCCACAAGAGGTAAAAAAGTGAAAAGTAATTATTTTTACCATTTTTTGGCATTTTATAACTTTTTACAACCCTAATTAGGTTTTAAGACATGTTTTTCGATTATTTTATTATATTATTTTCGAAAAATGGGTTTTACACATGTCTCTTGTGCAGCAACAGGTTTTTCAGGCCATAGTAATGAAGTAACGAGTTAAATTTTATACTTTTTCGAGCTCGGTAAAAACACGAAAAAATTCACTACTAGAGTCGTCTTTCAGCGCTTTTCTGACTCTCTAAAATTGAAAATATTGTCGAGATTCTTGTCGTTTAGAACTTGTTAAATGGCTGCGAGGTGATATCTACCCAGTATACATTTACCCCTTTTTTGGGTTGGGATAGATTATTTACGAAAAAGGAATACCTTAGCCTATCACGACTAAGAGGTTATTCCAGATATTGTTTTCTACCTTTTCGGATTTGAGAGACTATTTACGAAAAGGGCCATGATGGAGTTTTCTTTTCTGCCTTATTTTCAAACTCTCTAAACATGAAAATATGTTGAGTTCTCCCTTTGTCAGACTCGTTAAAACCTGATGACATCAGACTTCGTCACCATGACGTTACTCGAGTTCCTCCTTCCTAGGGCTCGTAAAATGTACTAGGTTAGATTTGTCCAAAGGACAAAATTACAACACAAGCATATGCTATCCCCTTCAAGCTTGTTTTAAAAATAATTGGGGTACTCGCCAGAAATGGTGGGGGAAAATGGAACCAAGTTTTAGCTATGTTGGTAGTATGTCGCTCTTGAACATGGCACTTGTCTGCATTCGTGTCAGATTGGGGACATCTCATTTCGCCATTTTTGCCTCCATGGGTTTGGGTAATCTCTTTTGACATCTCATTTTATCTTTGCCATGTCGTCATGACCTCAGATCCTTTGATGTCAAATACTTCCAAATCTAATGTCGTGCTACTGATATGTTCAAGAGAAGTTTGCCTCTATAGTTTTCAACCTCCCTCTGATTCTCTGTTGGTCTTGATTCACTATTATCATGTTCCTTTGTCTTGTGTCGATGATGTGGGAAACATTATGGTCCACCTTCGATCAGGTCACTTCCTATCGACTTCATCTCATTATCCAGGAATTTGATCTAGAGACTCCCTTCTGGTACCTTGGAGCCTGCATGTCTTAATGGCAAGTTTTTCGCATTCAACGCAAGGTCCACATCATTGGCCTTTGATTGAGTGATTCTGCAGATGTTCGATGCCAGATCACTATTCACATTCCGTGGATTGTACCAGTTGTACCTTGAGAGCCATTGTCATTATTGGTGGTTTCTCTTGTGCATGTTAACAACTTTCATCATTGGCTGGTAATCAGGTGATTTTCTTGCATGTTCGACTTCAGCTCATATATTCTCATGCTTGAATTTGTACTTTTTCAAGTCAAGATGGAGCGCAAGACCCTGGTTTTGTCTGATAAAATCCAGGCTGCAAATTCTTGTGGATTATTTTGACTTTTTGCATGACTCTTTTGAATGGATGGCTGTGACCATACCTGAGTCTATTTGTTGATCCTTACTGCTAGATGGCTGCGTCAATACCTCAGATCTCAGTTTTTATGTACTCTATTATGGATGGCTACGCCCATACCTCATGTTCATGTATTAGAGATATCAGTTGTATTCGTAATTGTAGGTTTTTTTGACAGTGGTGTTTGGTTCGAACACGTTCTCATAAAGCATTTCGCCTCTCCCTCTCCCTCAGACCTCATGCTTTAAGGGGCATTTGTTACACAAATTTTTTTCACTATCCCTGCAATCCCCATCTCACCCATTGAAGGGTCATTTCTATGATCAATAAGTAGTGTCATGCCTTGCAAAAACCATCATTGTATCCCTTTACATGAGAGAAATATTCCTTCTGTTGACAGTTCCCTGAGCAGATACTCAAAAACCCTTGTTTTTGCCTTAGTGCGGGTAGTCAGTTATACCCTTGCACTGAAAAGGAAGATTAACACTGAGCCCCGCGTCAGCTGGCACTCTGTCCCAGTTTGCCTCCCGCGCCGAGTTGTTTATGGAATGTTTTAAAAAAATAGAGGCAAAGATTTGACTTCAACAACTTCGAGGATGGGTCATTGGGAGTGGTTGGACTGAATAACCAAGGAATACCTCCTTTAGTTAATGGTTTCCACCTCCCATGAGAACCTCCTAAAGGATAGGCCTCCCTCCCACCTTTGTAGGGATCCTAACCTCCTCATTTTCCTCTATAAAAAGAAGCTATCTTTCTTAGCCTAAGCTAGTTGAACTTGGAGAATTGAACATACTATAGCTGAACTACTGGAGAAGATAGAATAAGAAGGAATTACGTTGAGGAAGCTTGAGTCCATGACTTCTGAGAGAGCTTGAGCCCATGCCTTCATCCCGTCCGAATTCCTTGACGAGAATCTGGGACGCGCTTCAACTGAACCCCACCGGAGGAGACTGCAACGTCAAAGCATCGGTTGTAACTCTTCCTTTTATCAATACATATATGTGATTATTGTTTGGTTCCCATTTTGTATTATGTTAGATGCTTAATGCAATATGCTTAGCCCTCTTTGACTGGCTAGTAGTTATGAGTGAAATTATTATGTTGCACGTTGTTCTATGTGCAGGTATCCGAGCGTAACTGCCGGATGATTGTGATTTTCCAAGGCAGGAGTGAGAGGCCACCACCACTATAGCAATGATGACAGCATTGGATTACAGGTAGGTCAATCTACCATGTACTTTGTTTATTCAATAATTAGGAAGCAACACTCTAGCATGTCTCTTTGTTTCTAGACCCACTCTAGGGCTAAAGGGATCATCTCTATTCGTAGAGAGGATTTACCTGCTTAACATAGAAATAAGTATCTTCCATAGACTTAGCAGATTAGTCTAGACCAACATATTGACAAATAATTCATTGTTTATGTTAAATTAAATGGATTATGGGGCAAACACCACATGTAATCCGTCGTATGATTCGCTCCTTTCTTGGCTTGAATGCTTCAACTCTAGCTCCCATTGCTATAATTAGAATCTGCAAAATCATACAACACAAGCCAACGATCTACGGTATCTATGTATCATCATCTAAATAATTCATTTAATGGATCAACATGGCATTGAAATACAGGAAATCATAACATCATATATATGAAAACAAAGAACCATTTTCATTAATATAAATGGAAATAGTTACAACCAGAAATAGGAGTTGATCTTGTAGAAGAGCTCCTCCATTTTGATTTGTTCCTTCTTTGCCAAAAAGTGCACCTCTAATCACCATGATGCATGTAATGGTAACTCTTTACAGTAGCAACATGATGGTATAATTCTGTCTCCAAAATCCAACCACCTATCTTGTGGATGGCCACAAATATATAAAATAGGAGGGTAAGTTGGGAGTTCTTGTCCATTTACCAATCTAGGCTTGATATCCACTCTTGATGGGAGGATGGGACCAAAGGATAAGGGATGGAAACTCCAAGGTAGGATAAGATAGGATCCTAATGTTTTATCTGAG
The DNA here is from genome assembly GCA_034641835.2 of Pinus albicaulis. NCBI lineage: Eukaryota > Viridiplantae > Streptophyta > Pinopsida > Pinales > Pinaceae > Pinus > Pinus albicaulis. The sequence goes on along the minus strand of CM076572.1, from coordinate 898,612,317 downwards.
GTAAATGGTTGTAACAAATTCTAGAAACTTATGGAAAAAGAGGCTTCTAGAATCTCTCTCTTTTTCCCGAATTTCTATAACTAATGCAGGTGCATAGTGGAGCAACCTATAGGTGATCAACGTAGGCCATAATGGAGAAACCTGTAGGTGAACGCTTTTGAGTAGGAGGCCAGGGAGCGTTGGTACTTAAAAATATTGAAACAATGTGTTTTCAGGAAGAAACTCTGGGATATGAGAGTGTCATGCATAGGGATTTGTGCCATGATGATGTCAATGGGTAAAAGGATGTCTATTGATCCAGTTTGTAGGCTGACTGACCAGTATGTGACAAAATGGCCTATACCACTATCCAATGTTCAACTACTATACTAATATATGGAATAAAGTGCACTCGAATAGAATGAAACCCCTTTTCCTCCTAGTGGCTCAGTTATAACACAACTTGATAGCCTATTAGTGGTTAGGTGTAACTCCTTTAACTATTAACTACAATTACAATATGAAATATTATAGATTATTTTTCATCATGATCACGTGGCTAGCCTCTTTTCCATAAATAATGGGGGTTGATGTGGCATCCTCTCAAATTATGGTGGTCAAAACAAGAACACCAACTTCTGATTGGCATAGCTTTTGCATACAGACTCTGATTGAGGCGATTCTTGCATTGTTGGAAATATATCTATGTTTAAAATAACACAAAATGGGACACACTTAAGCAACAAAGTTTTACACTCAAATAATTCCATTTGATGCATCAAACTACTCCTTGAAGGTTTTATACCCCAATTTCCCAAATTAAGTCCCACTGGCAAATATTGTTCTATGAGTTGATTCCTCCACTTTTTCCACTCTGAAAGAACTGAGATAGATTAAAACAATATCATGATATAATATGGATCACAACTCCCCATTTTGGGAGTCTTATTTCCCCCAAAATATTCTATTGAATAAGGTGATGAAATTTTTCCTCCACCTTCTCTTGGGTGTACCATTTAGCTTTCCCTAGAAGTTGTCCTTTCAACCCAATATGCAAAAGGTCATATTGCCCTTGTCTTATAGTTTTTTACCTCTTCTGAAAAATTGTATCCTCTTTCAACTTTTCCTAAGAATCTCGTGCCAACTCCTCTACAAAAGGTAGGACTTATTCCTATTCCTAATCTAGCATGGAAGGCTCATAGAGTTTCAGATTCTCTACATTCACCATTGATTAAATGCACATGTATGGGGTTAGACTAAGTCTATAGATGTTATCTCCCATATTTTCTAGTATCTCAAAGTGACCATATCACAAAGCCTTGATTTTCTTACCGGGACCTTATAGCCTCTCCTTACTCAATTGTAACCATACTCTGTCTCCCACCTTAAACAACCTCTCTATTATGTGCTAATCATGCTTGGCCTTATATTTTTCACGTGACTTCTACAATGTATCTTGTAGCTATAGATGGAACTACCTAATATTCTCAACAATTATTTTCACCTTTACGGCATCCCTTATAAGATACTACCTCACTCCTCCTTTCTTCCCATATGCAATATCCAAAGGTGAAGGTGGAAAATATCCAAAATAAGTTTCAAATGGGGAATTTCTAGTAGAAGTGGAGATTACTTTGTTATAAGAGTGTTGTATATATAGCATATTTTCATCCTAGGTCTTTGAATGCTTTTGACTGTAACCCCTCAAAAGTTCCACCAAAGTCCTATTGACTGCATCTGTGTACCCATCTATTTGTGGATGGAATGTTGCAAACCTCTTCAAATTTGTGTCCATATTCTCCCAAAATGTAGTCCACATGTATTGAGAAATATTGTGTCCCTATCTAAAACAATGCTCCTCGGTATCCCAAAGTACACCCAAGCCTATCCAAAGAATAATTTTTCTACTTTCCCACTGATGTTCTTTTTACAGGGCATTAGAACACACATCTTGTTGAACCTATCAACGACCAGGAGTAATAAGTCGTGTCCCTTCCTAGTTATTGGTAAACCTCTCACAAATTCCATGGAAATTATTTTTGATGAAAAAATGGGTACAAGTAAGGGATGATATAGACCCTATTTCTTATTACTAGGCTTGCCGGTACAACAAAGCATGCATCCCCTTTTGAAACTAGTTTCTTGTTCTTACATCTTGGGCCAATACACATACTCTGCAAGTTGGCCACGATCTTCCCTACACCAAAATTCCTTGCAACCATGGAGGTGTGAGCCTCTCTAATCAATTATATCTCTCACCTTTAGGACAAATAACTTATCCAACCTATAGAGTAACCCATCTTGGAGATGGTAGTCAATTATGTTGTCACTATAGTTCACATTACTCTGGCTCTGTAACTATTGAAAAACCTCCTTAGAGTCCTCAACCAATGAATATGCCTCTTTTTATGCATCACGAGTGAATGGATCCATGTGCATCAGAGTTCCCAAAGTTGTGATCTTTGATGTCGGTGGCCTTGAAAGAATGTCAACCAAATAGTTTTTATTTCCCTTCTTATACTTGATCACTAAATGAAACTACTGTAAAAAGCCCATCCACTTGTAATGCTTTTTTTTTGTAGCTTACTCGAGGCTTGTAGATACTATATTGGCTATTGATCCATGTGGATTTTATCTCCTTTCCCATCAACTAGTGTTTCCATTTCTTCACATCTTACACAATGATTTCCTGGGGAAAGCCACAACTAAAAAACCTGCTATCTATATATTTCATTAGTCAGAAAATATAGAAGATTACAATGCTTTTCTCCAACCTGAGAAACCTTTGCACTATCTCTATCTGTCTCACTGCTTCCCAGACAAGCTTAGGCCAATACTTAGCCAATTTTATGTCTATCTGGATCCCTATTTCCTTGCGTTGCTTCCTTGGGTAATTATACCCTATTAATTAAGGAAATTCCCAATTGGAATTGTGCAATACATCTAGGTCCTTCCTCTGAATGCATGCACCACCTGTACAATTTGGATGATTATACAACTGATAGTGCACTGCCCTTGAAATCCAATCTCAACTAGGTATTTCTTTGATATGGCATGCATGAGTTATTTATGGTTGTTGTTTTATCAGCTATCTAATTTATTAGTGCATGTGGTTCAAGTTCAAGTCCCACTCTTTGATCTCCCACTAGTTCCTCCAACAGTTGGAACTAGTTAAACTAAATTTAACTCGGATAAAGTGAGTTAATTAATTACAACTCCAGATAAACTCAACCAGGGCTCCTATTTTGTAGGAGCCACTCTACATGACTCAAGTTAGATCCTCAACACAAATTAACTGAACCAAATAATTCAAACTAACTTATTTAACTCGTTCAAGTTGTCATGTCATGTGGAATTACAATTTTATTCTAATTTAATTCAAGGGAAAATTAAATTAGAATATTTCTTGGTGTTATTTTCAATAAGTAGTCACTATCCACTTCATGATGGCCTCCATCTTGGCAGGATTTTTTTTCAGCTCTTGACCTATCACATACCAAGATACACCAAATACTTTTGTGCAAACTCATGCTTCTTGAGATCATTTCTTTAAAATCTCTAGCATCTGCATCAAATGTGGGATTTGTTCTTCCTAGGTAGCATTGTATACCAGTATATCATCTAAATAGACAATAATAAATGAATCTATAAAAGGGGGTAGTATATCACTTATTAACCTCATAAACGTAGTTGGTGCATTTCATGGGATGAACGACATGATTAACCACTCATACAAACCTTAATGTATAGTTTTTAAGGTGGTCTTATAAGTATCTTCTTCTTTGAATCGAACCTGTTGATGTCCAAAATTTAAGTTTAGCTTGGTGACGTTTTTGTCTTGCTACAACTGAGCTAATAAATCACCTATCATGGGCAAGGGGTACTTTTTCTTGAGTGTAATTTTTTTTAACACTCTGTAGTCTATACAGATCCGCCAAGTCCCATCCTTCTTTAGCACACTGATAATGGGTTGTCGACATGGTGATGTACTTGTTCCAATGAAATACTATTCCAGTAGTTGTTGCAACTACTTCTTCACCTCACTTGATTATATAATAGATTGCTTGTACAACTCAATTTTTTACAATGGGAAGTCAAACAATAGCTAGAGCTCATGCTCCACTACCCTCTTGGGTGGTATCCCTTTAGGCTCTTAGAAAACATCCCTATATGAATGTAACAACTCTTCCAATTTTTGTTTTTATTTCTTAATACATCACTCCAGGGGTGGCTTTGCTCTCACCGACTCTTCTACAAAGTGATTTTCTCTTAAAAAAAATAAAACATACTTCTTGTTATAACTAATTAGTTTATTGTCTTGGATGGCACTTATCGAAAATTTTTTGGACTTGCTCTTGTGCACATTGGTGGTGAAATATTTGCTATCCTTGATGAGGTGGTGCTAGTTGGCTCTTTGCATGAGAATTTCCTCTCGCATGTACATATAGGGAATTCCAAACGATACTCCACACATATAAAGGGGAAATACATCTTGTTCGACTTCATCAATAAAATCAACATTGATAGCAACTCTAATTTTGCATTATTTGGATACATTTATTTCCACATCCTTATTTACCCATCCCAATGTATATGGGTTTAGATGATCACGAACTTCCAATACCAATTTGTTGACTAGCTTTGGTGTGATGAGATTTTCCTATGATCCTGAGTCGAATAGAGCATCAATCTTTGTCTTCTTGACCTGCATATTTATATGGAAGAGTGCAATAGTTTCATTCTCTTGTTGTTGTTGTAGTATACTGATATTAACCTCCTTCTACATTGATGTACAAATGATCTTCTTCTCCACGTCTGAGTTTCTTTCAACATGGTTGCTTGAATCAATGGCCATGAGATTCTTCTTCTTATTATCTTTCTTTTTGTTCTCTAGGTTATGCTCCATATGCAACTTCCAACACTTCTCCTTTTTATGCTCATTAATTTTATAATGGTTGTAGTGCTTACTGGGATATTTGCACTGGGGTGTTATGGTGGGATCTTGAGGGTTATTAATAGATTCATTGGCCATGGTTGGGTTTTTGTGACTTTCGAATTACAATTTTTTATCCTTGAAACTTTCCACAATATACCCAAGGAAACTTGCTATGGTACTAATATGATACGTAAATTGTCGTGGATATCCCATTAGACAATGCATCGCTATAGATATGATAAAATTATGCTTAAAATATAAAAATACACTATGAGGGTTGATCCTTAGATTTAGGTTTATGTAAATAAATTTTTAATGCATATGCATACAAATAAAAATTATGCAGAAAATAGAGAATAACGAAATAAAAATCACAAACCACAAATTAACACAAGATATATCTTGGGAAACCATTTTGGGAGAAAACCTGGCTAGAAGGTGAGGCTATCTGCTCTCTTTCTATGATTGAAAATGAATGCAAGTACAATAAAGTGAGGCCTGTGGCCCATGGGCTACTATAATGCACTAATCCTCTCTATTTTCTCTCTCCCTATATAATATTTTACTACTCTTCTCATCTATGGAACAAAATGCACTTGAATAGAATGAAAACATTTTTCCTCCTAGTGGCTAAGTTATAACACAGCCTGGTAGCCTACTAGTAGTTAGGTTTGACTCCTCCTACTCTTAACTAAAGTTATAATATGGACTATATATAGTATTCTCGTGATCATGTCGTTATACCCTTTTCCATGAATAATGGGGGATGATGTGGCATCCTCTCAAATTATGGTGGTCAAAACATGAAGGTCAACTTATGAGTGGCATAAATTTTTCATACTGTATCTGAATGAGGTGATACTTGCATTGTAGGGAAGGTCTCTATGTGTAGAATAACATGAAAATGTTATGAATTTATTTTACAAATATTTACCTCCAAAAAGAGTTGTTTGATGTGTCAAACTACTCCCGGAAGGTTTTATACCCCCAATTTGCCAAACTGGGTCTTGCGGACAAAAATGGTCATGTGAGATTATTCCTCCACTTTTTCCATTCTGAAATAATCGAGATGGATGAAAAATAATGCAATGATTAAAACCAAGTCATCGATCAAAGGAGGAACCGCAAACACTATAAATAAGAAAAAGTAATGGCTATTGCGAAACATGCATTTAAAATATGATGAATTGTGGCAACAACACAAGTTATAAAAGCAACAAATAAAAAAACCTTTTTACAAGTAATTATCACTAAAAACTAGGGCTAAAATAATTAATTAAACTAGGTTTTAATCAAATAACTAAATATAAAAATTAAAATGCATATAAAAACCTTAGAATGTGAGACATATAGCCATACAAGGGTTGTAAAATAAACAAACAATGCAAAATATGATGATAAGATCAAATTTTAACCATGTAAATGCACAATAAGCCTAAACTTTAACCTAACTATTGTTGAAAATGTATGATAGTTGATAAATTTTGGATTTTAATGATTGACTAGTGGGAGAATACTAGTGCCTACTATTTTTTTCGGCATATGGGCTCAACTAAGGATTCCCTTGAAGATATGTAAGTAGAACTAGGGTGACAAGTAGGGTTGTATGCCATTAACCGACTGTTGCTGCTACAACACCCTCCAAATTTTGGTCTATATTCAAACTTTGGATCCTCCCTTTGATCATGTGAGTTGTCATTTATACTTGTTAGAGACATCAAATGATTACTTTCCAAGATTCTAAGTCCCTTTTGAAGGTGTTAGTGTTAGTCAGTTCTGCCTGTCACTAATGATCAAATGTGCTCTTACAAGGTTTTTGTTAGGATCTCAAGTCAATTTTTTATGGTTTCAATATGTCTTCAAATAAAAATTTGGTCGCTGGCTAGTGGTGTCTAGGTCTATTACTACTCCATTCAAAAAAAATGTTGTGCTGGTCACTACCATCTGTGTTAGGTCCCTATATTACTAGTGTAGTCCCTTATTGTTGTTAGTGTAACCACCTTATTGTTATTATTGTGCCCTTACATTATTATTGTTAGGTTGGCTAAGCTTGTATTGTGACCCCATGGACTCCTATATATAGAAGGAGGTTTTGTCATTTGTATCATCCAAGAATTGTTCATTTGTGTAATGTAAAGGAGGTTTCCCCCTCAAAGTGTTTTATTTCTAAGGCGTTTATCTCTCTTTTATTCTATTTTTGGAGCTAGTTTCATAACATTTGGTATCAAAGCTTTAGATTCTAGGGTTTCACTGCTCCAAACAGGTCATCGTGGCATTTATGCTATAATGTTTTTTTTTTTTTTTACGAAGGTTCAAAAGATGAAATTTTTATCACACGAAGCTGAAATCCTGAGGAACTTCGTGTAAAAATTTTAGATCTTGGTTCACAATATTTTCAGAGATATGATTTGTGGAAGTCAGGGTTTTTTCAGGCTCTCAAATTTCATCTCAAAGAGGTGACCATGGGAAAATTGTCATAACTCTCTCTCTGAGCATCAGATTGGAATTATGTAAAAATTAGTTTCAAGTACACAGCATTTAGTTTCCTGTGTATCAATTTCAGAGCCGAAGGAGGAAATAGTGACACGTGGCATGCCGTACAAGTTCGCTATATTGAACCAGTCCATAATTAGGTCATTGTGGGAGATTGGGCATAACTTTGCCTTGAAGAATCCAAATTTGGTCATACATGTGGCATTCAAAAGAAGATTTAGAGGGATACTACAAGACCAAATTTTAGATATTGAAGATCCAAAATCACAGAGATATTGCAGTTTCAATATCGATCTCCTCAAAAGCAAGAAAAAGGTGTGTATTTTTTTCTTTTTCGAATTGCATAAGTCTTGCTTGAAAAATCAGTTTGAATTGATTCCAAGGACATATTATAGAATAGATATCATTATTGGGTTCTAAAATCCCCCTAAAAAGAATTCAACACCCATTAAGCCTTCATAAGGCTCTACTATGACTCATGAAGACGAAGAAGTGCAACATGACCTATCAAAATTACAAGAGCAAGTGCACCAAATTTCACTCTCGCAAAGAGAAACAAAAAAATGAAATGGAAGTTTTGAAGAAAGACATGGAAGCTAAGATGAATGGTTTGAAGAAAGGCATGGAAGCTAAGATGGATGGCATGGAAGCGAAGATGGATTACATGGAAGCTAAGATCGATGAAAAAAAGAAAGTCACCATGGAAAACATGAAGAATGATCTAAAAGCAGACATGGAAGGTTTGAAAAAGTTGAAGGAAGAAATTTTTCCTAATGGCGAAAATATAGTAGAGGAAACTCATGATGAGAACAAAATAAATGTTAATCACGATTTCATAAACTCTAATATTGTTGGATGGAAGAACCACCATATTCCAAAGATGGATATGAGGGAGTTTGATGGCAAGGATCCCATAACATGGATACTACAGATGGAGCAATATTTTGATCTCGATAATGTGCAAAACACACAAAAGGTATGCATTGCAACTTTACATTTATAACAAAATACATTTGTATGGTATCGATGGCTTTCCTCCTGTAAAAAAAATTTCACTTGGCCAATTTTTACAGACTAAATGATAGAAAATTATGAGGATACAAAGAGAAACACCTCCTTTAGCCAATTGATAAATCTCAAACAAAAGGGTTCCAGTGGTGGAGCACATTGAGGACTTCCAAAAATTGAATATAAGGGAAACTGATATTCCAAAGGAACATAGGATTGATGTCTTCGTAGGGACTTTAAAGGATAAAATCCAACATGAGGTTCACCTTTGGGAACCTAATTCATTGGAGAAGGCATGTTGAATAATCACACACCATTAACAAACATACAAACAAATATATTTATACCCAAACACAGTCATTGCGGAAAAGGCTTTAGCCTCACGGCTTCCTCACATATTTTCTCATTATTAAAAGAATGTAATATTACAATTAAATAGATGAGGAGAATGTGTCTCAAGATAGTGCATTCTATCTTGGACACTTTGGTTGAGACAATTTCTCAACCATACACACACCAATCTAGGAGCTACCTAAACTAACTCCTAACTTAGAGGAACAACCCAGTATAGAGAGTTAGGCATAAATTCCTAACTTTTAATATTTATTTAATTTAATTTATTTTGGATTTATAATTTTTTTATGAGAGAGGCTAACATTCCCCCCTTAAATGATAAATCCAAAATAAGAATGAGGAACCATCTTCCAAGTTCTCATGTTGACCCTAAAAAACATTGCCTGAAAAACCGCCAGAGCTGGATGCTGAAAAAACTGCAATCTGAAGAGACCATGAGTCAGTTGCATGTCTGATTCATCTCTGAATTTTTCATGACAACTCCATCACATGTCAAGTTGCAAAAGGATCCATTTTTCCTTTGTGTGAAATCAATATTTTTTGTCCACTAACAAAATTTGTTGAACGCCCTCGTGCTGATGATGTCAAAAACAACTCACTGTTGCTTTTGTTGTGTTGATAACTACTCACTGCCGCTTTGCTGTAGACTACCCACTGGTGAATTTGTTGATGCCCATTGGCTTCTTTTTTTGGGTTTTTCAAGAATTTCAGTTTGACAACCACTGTCAACTTCATTGACATTTCCCCCCCTTTTTCAGCTGAAAGGGGAGACAATTATCTGTAAATTATTCCTGAACTCCCCCCTTCAAGTGTAGGAGTGTTGCACTATTGTACTCCCCTGTTCAACTGCATGAGAGTACCATCTTCTTTTCATTGTCGGCTGCACTAGGTGTGATTGTATTCGATTGTAGAACTGATACAATCTTTTAACTGTGGATGACCATTCCCAAGGATCAATCCATTCATAATTTATCTTCAATCTGGTTGATTGTTGTTTGTTGCAGCATTTCTCTGAAGAATGATATGGCTTTCCACAATGACGAAAAGGATGGAGATAAAAACATTGATCTTCCATATGATCGGTTCTTTGACAATGAGGACATTTCGATTTTACCACAACTTCAGGTTGCGTGCATTTCTGTTTGTCTAAAACTTTCTCAGAACGTGTTGAGGTGATTTGTTCAAGAAATCCTGCATTGAAGAACTTAATGGGCTTTGAATAATCAGGGATATGCAAGTTGGCATCATATTTGACAAAACCTAAGCCTTGTCAATTTTGGTTAATTTGGATTTCTTCCCATGACGTGATGATTGGTTTGGAAGAAAATTGAACTTGAACAACTTCAACACTTGAAGCTGTTTGGATGAATGACTTATCATATTTATCTATATGATTCAAAGACTCAGAAGCATCACTCTTCTCTTGCAACTAATTTCCTTGTAGTTGCGACTCCAGATGAAGAAACTCAATGGTTTCATTTGTCTTTTGTAGATGCCGTGAAAGATCATCAAGAGTTTCTTTGCTGATTTGCACCATGTCTTCAACACTTGAGAGGATCAAATTGTGAAGAATTTGTAACAACTGGATGTGTTGCGCCAGGTGAATTCGCTCGCTTGAATTCAGGCTCGCTTGTCTTGAACTATCTCACTTGATTTGAATTTTGTTGGATTGAATGCACTCGCTTGATGTTAATGACACACTTGCTTGCTTTGTTGCTTGAGTAACACGCTTTCTTGTGCTCGCTCACTTGATTGAGTTTATCACGCTCTCTTGCTTCAGAATTTGCTTGATCTCTTGCTTGGTGAAACTTGTTTCTCTTGTTTCAAGTTCAATCATGCTTGCTTGCTGTAGATTTCAACTTGATTTATTGTTGTTTGAATATCACATTTACTTGTGTTAAAGTTGAATGCACTTGCTTGATTTGATTGTTTCTGCAATGAACTTCACGCTGGCTTGCTTGATGGTGTGAAATTTGTACTAAATTGATGGAACTTGCTTGAATGAATACTCACACTCCCTTGCAGGAGAGGTGAACATGTTTTTTATTTGATTTATAGTTAAAACTCATGCACTCACTTGATTCTGCTTAAAGAAAGGGTGTCGAACACTGTTGAAAATGCACCCAAAAATTGTTAATGATTTTATTGACTCACTACAATGAATTCACTTTGACATAATTTGACTCAATTCAAAACTTGGGTGTCGGCTTCAACCGAGAATGCACCCTCGCATCCAGGTTGGCAAGAAAAATTGAATGTAAAATTATGGCGACAAGGAAGCCTACCACTCACATCTATAAATATGGAAGTGTTTCTACTCCTAGACTTCCACAACCTACAAGGTTGACACCACAATAATTGGAATAAAAAAGAGAAAACGGGCTTTGCTACAGTTGTGATAGCAAATACACTAAATGTCATAAGTGTGCTGAGAATAAATTATTTCACATAGATTGTGAAGAGGAGCAAGAAAATTAACAAGAAACTTCAAAAAAAGAGGATATACACCAGGAACCAACCCTAGAAGAAGAAGAAATGAGTCTGACCATATCGTGTAATGCATTGGTAGGAATTACCACTCCTCAAACTCTCAATATAGAAGGACATATCGAGAAGAAAAAGGTAATAGTGTTAATTGATTCGGGTAGTACACATAATTTTATTCATTGTAAGGTAGCCAAGGAATTGAGTTGTTTCCTATACCCAACACCAGAATGTCAAGTGTCGATGGTTGCAAATGAAGGAGCTATAAATTTCTTTGGAAAATGCCATAATATCAAGCTAAAAATGGGGGGATATTTATTGAGTAGTCCAATGCTTTCCATTCCAATGGGAGGTGCTGATGTTGTACTAGGAGTACAATGGTTACACTCTTTGGGGACGATAGATTTAATTTTCAAGAACTTTTCTTGAGATTTTTCTTTTTCGGAAGGAAAGGAAGTTGAATTACAAGATTTTGCAAGGAAGTTGGGAAATATAATCAGCTCTAATTCATGAAAAATCTTCTAAAGAAAGAACCACGAGGTGTAATTGCACAATTATGCTCACTAGAAGTTCCAACATCAAAATCACTTATTTCTTCAGATCTCCAAATAGTCTTGGACAATCATTCCAAGATGTTTGAAACTCTCCAAAGGACTCCCACCTATTCGCGATCATGATCATGCTATTCATTTGATTCCAGGAAGTGTTCCTCCGAACATCAGGCCTTATAGATATCCTTATATCCAAAAGAGTGAAATTGAACGTATGATTGCAGAAATGTTAGAGGCTGGTATAATTCAACCTAGTCAAAGTTCTTTCTCTGCTCTAATATTATTGGCGCAAAAGAAGGATGGATCATGGCGCATGTGTCTGGATTATAGGGAGCTCAATAAGCTCACTATTAAAGATAAATTTCCCATTCCTATGATTGATGAATTATTGGATGAATTACATGGAGCAATTTATTTTACCAAGTTGGATCTTCATTCAGGTTATCATCAAATTAGAATGAAAACTAAAGATATTTTGAAAACAATATTTCGAACTCATGAGGGTCATTATGAATTTTTGGTCCTGCCTTTTGGCCTTACCAATGCACCTTCTACATTTCAAGGGTTGATGAATTCCATTTTCAAACCCTTCCTTAGAAAATTTGTGCTAGTATTTTTTGATGATATACTAATCTACAACAAGTCTTGGAAGGATCATGTTCAACAAGTTGAAAGGGTGCTCAAAATATTGGAGGAGAAAAAACATCGAAATGTTTCTTTGGAGTACAAGAGGTGGAATATCTGGGTCATATTTTATCTCACGAGGGTGTTAAGGTAGACCCCAACAAAATTAAAGCCATTAAGGAATGGAAAGTCCCCACAACCATAAATTAGTTGTGAGGATTTCTCGGGTTAACAGGGTATTATCACAAGTTTGTTAAGAATTATGGGAGAATAGCAGCACCTCTAACAACATTATTGAAGAAATATGCATTTTCATGGACTCCTGAAGCAACTAATGCCTTTGAATATCTCAAAGAGGAAATGTGCCTAGCACCAATCTTAGGTATGCCAGACTTCACAAAAACCTTTATTGTGGAATGTGATGCCTCAGGAAATGGAATTGGTGTTGTTTTAATGCAATAAGGAAGACCCATTTCTTTTGAAAGTCATACAATCAAAGGAAAATATTTACAGAAAGCTATTTATGAGAAGGAAATATTGGCAATACTACATGCACTAAAGAAATGGCGACCTTACCTAATGGAAAGAAACTTCAAGGTAAAAAATGATCATGATAGTCTTAAACACTTTTTGGAACAAAGACTATCTTCAGAAGAGCAGTAAAAATGGGTCACAAAGATGTTGTTATGACTTTGAAATCATCTACAAAAAAGGGAAGCTAAATGTTGTTGCAGATGCACTCTCAAGAAAGGATGAAGAGGTGGAAGCATTCATTTGTGCCATTTCTATTATCCAACCAGATTGGATAACCAAAGCAAGGAATGAATGGAAGAAGGACGAAGAAGTGTGGACACTCATTCAAAAGTTGCAGCAAGATCCTAGTACATATGATACATTTAGTTGAAAAAATAATTCCTTATGGTACAATGATCGCTTATATATTTGTAAGAATTCCTAACTAAAACAAATATTCTTTTGGAATTGCACACTTCTCCTTTAGGAGGACACTCATGATTTTAAAAAACTTACCATGGGGTGAAGAAAGAATTTTTTTGGGATGTTCTTAAATCTGATATTCAAAAGTTTGTGGTGGAATGTTTGGTTTTCCAGCAAAATAAAGTTGAGACAATTAAGATCCCAAGTCTTCTACAACCTTCATCCATTCCAAGTCAACGTTGGGAGGAGATTTCAATGGATTTTATCACAGGTTTACCTAAGTCTGAAGGAAAGAGTGTCATCATGGTGGTAGTTGATAAATGTACCACGTATGCACACTTTTGTGAATTATCTCATCCATTTAAAGCAAGTACAATTTATTCTTCATTTATGGAAACAATTCAAAAGCTACATGGAAACCCAAAGATTATTTTAAGTGACAAAGATCCCATTTTTACTGGAAATTTTTGGACGAAATTATTTTCTTATTTAGGTACTCAACTAATTCATATCTCATCTTATCATCCTTAATTCGATGGTAAAACTGAGATAGTGAATAAATGTTTGGAAGGATATATTCATTGTTTTGTATCTGATTAGGAAACACAATGGGTCAAGTGGTTACCTCTCGCTGAATGGTGGTATAATACTTCCTTCCATACTACAAAAAAAATGACCCATTTATGGCACTTTATGGATATCATCCACCATCCATCACATCATCTTTAAGAGAAAATTCTAAGGTTCAAGCAGTGGAATATCACATCGAGCATCAACAAGAAGTCCTCCAATTCTTAAAGGATAACCTAAATTTGGCACAAAATTGAATGAAACAACATGCAGATCAACATCGCAGCGAGAGAAGTTTTGATGTAGGAGATTGGGTATTTTTATGGCTACAACCATACAAACAAATTTCCCTCAAGCAAGCTAAGATTTATAATAAATTATCTCTAAAGTACTATGGTCCTTACAAGGTGTTGAAAAATATTGGTACTATGGCATAAAACTTAGAGCTTCCTACTTCTTCGCGGGTGCATCCAATTTTCCATGTTTCATGCTTAAATAAGGTTATAGGTGAACTTCCAGTTCAAACAATATTTCGAGAAATTGTTGAGGAAGGAAAAATTATATTGGAACCTGAAGCAGTCACGGAAACAAGAACTCAACAACTACGAAATTGATCAATTTCAGAGTATCTCATCAAGTGGAAGAACTTACCCACTGAAGATTCTACATGGGAGGATGATAATTTTATATAGAAGCATCTAGAGCTATTCAAGCATTGAGGACAACACTTTTTTGAAGGAGAGGGGCATGTTAGGTCCCTATATTACTAGTGTAGTCCCTTATTGTTGTTAGTGTAACCCCCTTATTGTTTTTATTGTACCCATGTAACCCCAATATTGTTATTATTGTGCCATTACATTATTATTGTTAGGTCGGCTAGGATTATATTGTGACCCCATGAACTCCTATATATAGAAGGAGGTTTTGTCATTTGTATCATCCAAGAATTGTTCATTTATGTGATGTAAAGGAGGTTACCCCCTCAAAGTGGCTTATTTCTAAGGCATTGATCTCTCTTTTCTTCTATTTTTGGAGCTAGTTTCATAACAATATGTTAGTTGGATGAGTCATCATTGCAAATTCATCAGTTTCATCTCAGTCATGTTATCATGGTTCTCATTCAGCTCAGTGTCACCATTAGGTCATTAGGGTTTAAGTCACCAAAATCATATTTTTCATTAATAAATCCGCAAATGAAGGAGTAGTAATATGGATTTTCTCAACAAAGTTTGTTTCATATGTGATTATATTCAATTATGATGTAATATATCTTAAAGGGTTCTAAAGTTGCAGTTTCAAAATCAAATGTGAAAGGACATGGTGGGGTCACTACACCACCAAAAGAAAATTTAAATTCAAAGCTAAAAAATACCAAAGAAACATTTCATTTGCTCATTCCAACTCAATAAGACATCACTTCACTTAGAGAAATCTTTTGCACCCTCAGAACAACAATTTGTGTGCCCAAGAGTGCCATCTCTCCTCTACGCTGCGCACTCGCTTCTTTGTTTTGGCACAAATTATCATCTCAGAGGATATATACATCAACAATAAGGTTTAAATACATCTCTTAGAAGTAATTTGGCCCTTAGAACACCTATTTTGTCTTCATTTTGTGATTAGAAAGATCAATCCCCTTTTCTAGGGTTTTGAGTGCATTAGCTTGGTTTCATGTTCAGATTGACAAAATTACTAAATAAACTGTAAGAATGAAGTTGACTCACCTTCCCCCACCAATTATACACTTACTTAATCACTTTCCCCACCCCGTACTCCTCATTTTCCCTATTTTCCTACAAACCCTAGCCTAGACTACACATTTCTAGGTTAGGATTGTTTTTTCCCTTTTTGGATCCCTTCCCCTCACCCATTCCCTCAAATTTCACTTTCCCCTACTCCCTAACAGCTCTCCCCAGCCCCCTAAATTTTCCAAATAATTTAGGAAGCCCTTAACCCATTCATCTCCCTTCATTCCCAAAAACTACCCAAATCCCTTGTTTTTCCCTTCACTAAACCCTAATTTACCTTCCCATTGAGCTAGGGTTAGAAATTGATTCTGAAACCACTAAGTAGAGGAGGCAAAAAGGAGTTAATATAAGTAGGTATGAGCCCACCAAATTCCAAGAAATCATAGTTTCACTTTTCCAAGATATGGGCCGCCTAGGGTTTACATTGCCCCCATGGACAATTTTGCTTCAAAATGTGTTTCTAGCCAAATAAATATGAATTTTACAAAAGTGAAAGAGGTTTTTGTCCATAATATACCAAGAAACAAAAACCTCCTTAAATTTATACATAGGTATTATTATTTTTGAAAAATTCAAAAAATACAATTTCTATAGGAGATTTTCTGCACTTCTGGACAACTTGACTTCAAGATCGTTTTTCAGTGGTTTGGAGAAGGTGTTTGCCATGCTTGATGACTCTATTGCATAGAATAAATCCTAATATTTCCAATGGTACCTTCAGAATTTATTTTGAGCTCAGGAAGGCAGTCAAAAGTTCCCTTCAAGATCACGGTGCGCTTTTCCCAATTCTTGAGTGATCAACTTTAAACTTTGATTCTAACCAAATTGGAAAGAATTTTTAAAATTGGAGGATGTTTTTAATAAAAAAATACCAAATAAAAAAAACTTCTCTCATTTTTGTAAAAATATTTATGGTTAGAGAGATATGGACCTACCTTTGAGCCTTATTATTGCAGATTTGTTTTGAATTTTTTTGAAGATTTTTGAGTTTTTTTTAAATTTTGACACAATCATAGGGTCAAAACCGCAACATGGCCACACTGCACTTTTTATGGGAGCTACCAAATGGAATTTTTTTTGCATTTTTGGATTTATTATGAGTTTAACATCACTTCTATCCCCTGGGAGTAAGGTTTCAACAAGATCTGGCAGACCCAAAAACTACTCAAAAAACACATTTTTGCCCTCTTTTTGAACAACACGTTGCGTTTTTGGGAGTGCTTCTGGGAGAATAATTTTTTGATGGGATAAGAGCAATAATTTTTAGGGCTTGGGGACTTTATCATGTAGCCAACAAGAATATCTATCTCCAGCGACTTTCAGATCATCATTTGGACCTCGGGAAGGTCTACAAAATTCATTTATGCCAATTTCGATGTGTTTTCCCCTGGCACACTGCGCTTTTTCCTGAATTCGCTGCTTTTTTCCTGAATGTCAATTTTCTGAGTTGACATGGTCCATATTCGACCTCCACTGATGTAATTAGTCACTTTTGATGTTTTGATGATGTAAACATGTGCAATTATGATGGATAGAGTAAACATGAGGTAGATACATGCTTGTAAAGTCATTTTTGGTCAAAGGTATTAGTTTTTCTAATTTGGGAAGAGTCTTGTTAACCTCCCTAGTCTTTAGGTTTTAGGTGAGAGGATCATATGATTAGTTCCTCCACTCAAGGATTTGACCCCCCAAGAGAGGGGAAATGGTTTTTTTTTTCTATATGTATGCCTTTCTTAGTCATTTTGATGGTTGGACATCAGAGGTTTGAGACTATTGTAGCTTGTGATTCAAGTTTTATTCAGAAATGCAAAGGACCAGTTGCAGCTATTATCTAGGAATTCATATGCAGTGAGTTTTTGATGTTGTATTTTCGATGTTATAGTATTTTATAAATGATATACATATTCTCTTTTCATGCCTTGTTTTACTTAGTGATCTTCCTAAAAGTTTGATAAGAAGAATTCTTCATAAGCTCTGTTTTGTTTGGGAATATCATTTTATGTTTGTTTCCTTTAGTTTTAATGAATTCCTGATACATGCTCATTAAGATCCTCCTTAATTTTAAAACCTTACACTACACCGAAAAAACCCTAAGCCCATCACTAAAGCTTTTCTACCTTGCTCCTTTATCCCTGATCTACTAGTAAAACCATCAATCTTTCAAAACCCTAGAGTTGACCTAACTAGCCTAAAATCTACTCCTCATCTAGTCAAAACTCTTTGGCTGTGATTTCATAGAGAGAGCCCTCTGTGGTTTGGTAGGGTTAGATACCAAATTGAAAGCTTGGTTTGAGGTTACCTCCGTCGATATCCTTTCTCAACCTTGGGACATATTGGAGGCTAACAGAGGGAATTCCAAAGTGTCATCATTTGTTAAGGAAAGTGGTGTTCTTTGGAAAAGGCAGTTATGGCACACCTTTAAGAGGTAGTTCCAATGATTTCTATTGCATTAATGGATTCTAAATATCATAGGGACATGCATTGGACTCATCCTTAGGGTATTGAACATTTCTTATTGTAGTCGACATTTGTGTCGAAAAGTGTATCTTAAGTGTCATATTTGGAGGTAAGTGTCATTTTGTTGTCATTTCAATGAGTGCTTGATGATTTCTGGTACTTAGCGTTTCATTTTCATGTGGTTGGTAGTTAATGAGTGTGTGATAATTTTCACGACTTGTTACATGCTCTTGTCTCATCATTTGGTCTTAATTTTTCTTGCCTTCGCATCTTTCCTGACCAAGAACTTATCTCTCTCCCTCCTGGAACTGTGCACTGCACAAACATAGAGATATGCCTCCCACAAATACACATTTCACAATCTTAGTACCCAGTCACTGTTGATTTCTCTCTCCCACTGCACAATCCTTGCCCAATATTTCCTTCACTGTGCATTATGCACTTTTAGTTATCAAATCGGTCATCTCTATCTCTCTGTAGTGCGGAACTATGCAGTCCATTGGCCTTCCACAACTGCACACTACACAGTCACAATGAGAAAACCTACCTCCCTGGATCTCTTAACTGTGCAGTCATGCCTCTCTATCCCTCGACCACTACGCACTGCATAGTCACAGAGCCTAAACCCTCACTCCTTGCCTCCTACTCTTGCACACTGCACAATCCCGATGCCTACTCCTCAATATTTCAAACTGTCCCAACTTAGTCAATATGTTGCATGAGAAATAGAGTAGACTAGGAAATTTTGGGATTGATGTTGTCTTGTCATGAGTGAATCCTATTTGCAGGTGTTATTATCTGGACATTACAAGATGATGCTCAAGGAGGATGTCAAATGGAAGCTACAAGAAGACACTGTTGAAGTTGAAGTTAGAAGGATATCATCAATCAAAGAGATAAAGGGACAATGGATCACGACAGAAGATTGATGATCAAGATAACATGGAAGAATTTGTATCCTAATCAAATTCTTGGAGGATGAAGATGAAGTACTTGCAAGACCTATCATGAATATGTGAAGATAAAAAAAAGGAGAAAATATTGGCATTGATACCCTACCATGAATTTCCATGTCACCATCGCCAAGTCATGGCTTCTCCAAGTGTTAGCATAAGAGTCCTATGTGTCATTGTATTTTCCACATCATTTATGGAATGCAATTTTCAAAAAATGAGAAAATTTAAAATGTGTGGAAGCCCAAGGGTCACACATAGAATGTGAAAAATCATATATAAGCTCAAAGGTCTCATAGGAATGCGAAAATTCATATGGAAGCTCACGAGTCATGAGGGAAGGTCAAGAGTCACAAGGGTGGTGGAGAGAGAGATCATTTGTTATATATACACCCTCATACCTCAAGCAAAGGAATTTTTACCTTGGATTCTCAAGTTAGGAATAGGAGACAAGATTAGTATTTTGAGAAGCAAGTAGTTGCTTAATGTTCCAATATTGGAACTAGTGTTCTATCATTGTAATGGTGTACCTTGGGACTTTCAATTTATAATTCGAATCTCTTGGAGCCAACACACTTTCATGCATATGTCGTGAATGATTGTAAGACTATCCTTTCATTATTTGTGGTGTATGTTTATGTTTCTACATACTAATTAAAATGAAATATTTCTTGGATTTAATATGCATCTTTGAACTACGCGTCTCTTGTTTTCATGAACACTATTTCTTTGTGAACTATTTCGCAATATAACTGACGATTCTTTTAGATTTACGTGTGTATTTACTAGGATAATAATACTACTCTTATTTTATAGAATCACTTTATTTCCCCTTTCCGTGAAAGAACCATTATACACTTTGTAATCGAATACATCACAAGGATAACTTACTTGGTTATCTCGAAATTATATGCGTTTTCTCTTATGTCATTTATTGCAGCCAAGGAAAATCATTAAGAATATGGTAGTCAGGCCTATTTCCCAGATGGAGCTCCTACTTAAAAATGTTTGAGGTCTATATGGGACTTCATATCGGGGAGACCGCCTCGATTGCTGGTGTCATCCATCATCGTCAACAATTTTGGAGCTAGAAGGAGGGCAACCCTTTTATGGTTGACAATTTATCACATTCACATAAAGAACCTTCTGTGCAAGGCATTAATTATTCGAGTCCAACTCCTACTCATATATCTAAGAAATGAGAGTCCCCTCACCAAGGTCCAAAGCATGCATATGAATTTACTTATGATAAAATCCATTAGATTCGACCTATCACTCGTTCGTTCGCTAAAGCTCTTGGATTACTTCTTGTCGCATATGTTCTTCCTCATAAGAAATCAAAGAAAGAGACCACCCACCGTGGTGTTTTAGTCTCTTATGTGGAGTAGTTTGTCACTTCTACTCTTGTGGATTTGGATATCTCACTTGAAGATTTCATTCATCAAGGAGATCCTCTACCATCTATTAGGGAAGATCTGGAAGGAGGTGAGGAGGATTTTAATTTTTTCGACGAAGAACAACCAAGATATTATGAACAACCAGATAATAATGATAACTCGAACAATAAGGATAAGAGTCTTTAGAATAAAAGAGTGAGGATGAGGAGTAGAAAGAAGGCATGGATTATGAAAAATTGGATTAGATACACCATGTGTATCTTGCTCTTCCAGACAATCTTCATCACTTACTAGAACACCCAAAAATTTTGCTTGCAAAGTATGGTCCGAATAAGAAAGCGAAGGTCGAAGATAATATTGATGATTTCTACTTGCATCTAAAGATGTGAGAGGTACATTTTGATGATTTTTCTTGTAGATTATTTCCATACACTCTATAAGGTAGAGCATCAATTTGGTATCATAGCCTTCCACCAAAGTCAATCCATAATTGGAGGGAGTTTAAACAACTATTCTTAGAAAAGTTTGTTGATGATAAAACTCCAGCCATGTTACTTAAAGAACTTAGAAACATTAAGATGGGGCATAAATAAAATTTTATGTATTTTAATCAAATATTTACACGGATTTTGAATGATTTCCCCACTAGTGTGCAACCTCACGATTCAATTCCTAAAGATTATTATACCACTGCATTGCCCACTAACATTTCTATTTTTGTTAAGCATGCTAAAAAAGAAAATTTGGTGCTCAACTTTGTGGAAGAAATTTTCATTGAAAAGTACTTAAATTATATTGGCGTCATTATTGATCAGGAAGATTCGAAAGACTCTAACGATCCTAGTAAAAAGTCCTAAGCCTCTTCTGCTAAGGCTAAAGAGAAATACCCTTTTGACATGAAAAATTTGACTAAATCCTTAACATTTTTAACCAATGAAGTATTTGAACTTAAAATGAAGTTAAGTGAGGCTTCTACAAATAACAAGTCTTTTAAGCCATTTTTTAAGAAGAAAATCAATCAACCAGCTAATTCGGCACATAGTTCTAATGTTGTATTCAACATTAAGAACTTGGGAATGGATAACTATTGTACTTTTCACCAAGAAGCACATTTAGAGAAAACATGCCCTCAATGAAACACAACATGAATGTTGTGGTTACCAATTTTATATAAATTTTTTCAGTGGAAGAGCATTCATAGCAGAATCAAGAGACTGATTAACCAACCTCAATTGAGTAAAACACAAGTGTTGGTAATTAAATCTTCACTTTTGATCTTATCTTGAACAATGATCGACAAGGTGTTGGTAAGCCCCCAATGGGTAATGCTCTTCCTCAACAGTATGCCAAGCAATATAATTTGAGGAGAAAAGGGCTGGTGCTGAAGCAAGATGTGATAAAAAAATTGTTGAGAAAAATACTACCTCCTAGTAATCCTGCTAAGAGCACTCAAAACAAATAAGTTCACAGCCTTGAAGAATGCTTCCGGAAATAATAAGAAAAATTTCATCAATCCTAAGGTATTGATCCGGATTTATACAGGAACGCAATAAAATACAGAAATATACATAAACACAGAGATGCAACAGAAACTATACTTCATTTTATTTAAATCAAATGATTGAAATATGCTTACAGACATAATGGAAATAAAAATAGCTAGGGTGCTGGTAGCATATCTCTGAGAAGAGATGTGGCCGCTACAAACCTCTAAACTATGTTACAATGAGGCTCGAGGGTCTATTTATTATAGAGAAATAATGGAAAACCCTAAAAATCCAAAAACCTAGCCCTAGGAGATGAAGCGTCAAAACTATAGGCCCCGTTTGGGTAAATTGGTGTTTCAACTTCCCGGGGTCGTAGCTTTGGCATGCTATCTCTATTTGACGCACATGATACATCGTTATAAATATCTGTCTGAGGAATACAACTATTTCCGTGAATATAAATTCCAGAACGGAATCATATTACAAAACATAATCATATTTTCCAAAGCAATGATGCCCAAAAAAAGTCGTTTAGGGCCTCAAAACGGCTCCGAAAGTTCAGGACTCGAAAACTTGCTAAAACTAGTAAGTTGTGCTGCAACTTAAAAACTGAAAGCACTGATGGTGGGGGTTCAAATGGAATAGGTGGGTGGCCACCAATATCCACCTAGATCATTAAGGCCTCAAAACGGCTCCACGAGTGGAGGACCCAAAAACCTACTAAAAATAGTAAGTTGTGTTGAATGTGAAAAGCTGCAAGAATTGATAGTGCGGGTCCAAATGGAATAGGTGGGTGGCCACCGATATCCACCTGGATCAGGTATCAAAAAAAGTTACACAAACTATGACTTCAAAACACCCTCCTTAAGATGAAGATATAGATTATAATGTTCTCGAAGACATGAAGAAGGCTTAGGAAAATATTTCCATATTTGAGCTAGCAATGTTGGTAGGGCAACGTGAAATTTTCATTCAAGCATTTGCATCTCAGTCTCCATTAGGTAAAAGAGTTTATGCTTCATTGGGTAAGTTTTCTACTATTCTCGAATTGGTTTTTAATGCAACTAATGTAAATTCTATATCCACATGTCCCCTTTTCTTTTAACTTTTAAATTTTTTAATTATAGTGTCCATAATTGCCTAGTTGGTTTCGTTGCCTCTGTGAATGTCCAACCTTTATCTGTTGCAAAGAAAATGAATTCTAAAGGGGAAAAGGATGACGCCAGGATTATACAGTTAGTTAGATATTTAGTATAGACAATTGGTGAGCTTAACAATGTTATAATTAATTTATCATCAGGCCATAGAGTTCACTAATGTATGGATATCGTCATTGTGGACATTCCAAAAGCATATGAATTTTTTTTAAGTAGAGGTTGGTCTAGAAAGTTGCAAGGATACTTTTCTACTGAATTTTTTCATTTTTGGCTTCCATATATGTTGAGATTCAATAATAAAATTCATCACCCACCCCTAGTTGCATTAAGCACTCAAACTAGGGTGGGGCCCACAGTGCTATTTTTGGGTGCATGTTTATTTTAGTTATTCGTTAATTAATATGGAAAATAAACTATAATCTATTCTCAATGATGACTTGAATAGTTAACTGAGAGTGATAAACTTAGTTAGCTAGTGGATTTTGAGTTAGAGGTAGTTGGTGAGGCATGCAAAGTAATTCTATTTGTAACAGAGTTCGAAGTGCAGTGGTGCATTAGTTAATGCAGGTTGTAATCAGTTTAACTTAGTTAAGTGAGTTTAACTCAGTTGTGCTAGTTGTAAATGAAGATACACTAGTGAGAGATAAAGTGAACTAAATATTAATTAATTCACAATCAGTGATCTCAGATGCAACACAAGATTGACTATTATTAGCTGCATGCATGTCACATCTAGTGGAGACCCAGTTGAGATCTAGGTGAAAGGGAAGTTGACTATCAATTGTAGGATTATTGGGTTTCACACATGCAACCAAACACCCATTGGAGTGCCCATGATACTTGTGCAGTCAAGGAAGGCAATAATTCCTATCTTTTAGGGATTGTGCAAGCAAGGCAGGTTGTCTAGAGGCTGAGAATTGGCCATGTGTTGGTTAGTTTTGTTCACGAAAGTGTGAGACAATTAGCTGAGTATTGGAGGGCTCTTGTGAGAAGAGTTTTTTATGTAATTGTTTCATGGTCCGTACTTAATATACAATAGAAGATAGTGGGGTTTTTAGCTGTAATATTTCCCTGGGAAACTATCTTTGTTGTGTGTGATTTGATTCTTCTTCATGTTCATGTGATTAGCGATTGTGTTTTTAATTCTGCAAAATATTTGTAGAAGCGATTCAGTATGTAAATTTAGTACATTGTTAGATCAGGTGAATCCAAGATATAAATGCATGTTGTATAATTTCTACACGGTATCAAAGTGCAGGAAATTGCAGAAGTGAAGCAGGAGTTGAATTTGTGACCGGATAGAATTCGAATTTGCAGAAAGACTTTCTTGGTGCTACAACTGATTCAAGATCGAAATGGCTTTCAATGGCTTGAGGTTGGAGTATGCACTCGAGGGAAGCTCAAACTATATTTATTGGAAGGACAGGATGGAGGCAGTACTCAAGGAAAATGGCTTGAAGGAATTCATTGACAATGATGTTCCTAAACCTGTTGTGGTAGATGTTGCAAATCTTGATGCATGAAAAAAGAAAGTGGCGAAGGCGACGAGGATTATGTTGGAGGGAGTAAGAGACCACATTGTTTCAAGCCTCCATGGGAAAGCCACACCATATGAAATGTGAAAGGCTATGATAGATCTATTCCAAAGCAACAACGACCATAGGAAATTGGCGCTCAAAGATAAACTCAGGAAGATCAAGATGGAAAAGGGCGACATCATTGCAAAATATCTAACAAAGTTTGTTCAATGTCGGGATGAACTGGGGAGCATTAGAATAATAGTCACTGATGATGATTTGGTGAGCTTGGCTCTCCTAGGACTTCCCAAGAGTTGGCATAGTTATCAAGACTCTGCCAATGGAAGGGAAAACTTTCTAGATTGGGAATGACTGTGGTCGGATTTGGTGCAGGAGGAGTTCAGATGAAACACCAGAGATGGATCTTCATCTAAGAATGAATATGAGGAGGATTTTGCTTTAGCTTCCAAGATTAGGAAGGGGAAGGGGAAGAAATTTCATTCTAAATCTGATTCCAAGAATGGCAAGAAGTAGGACATGTCCAAAGTGAAGTGGTTTCACTATCTCGAGCATGGGAATTTTGCTACTAACAATCCACAAAAGAAGAAGAAAAATAAGGTTGGAGGATATGCACCTATTGAGGCCATTGAATTCTCATTGATCGCATGCATGGTGTCCAATTCATTTTGGTCTGTGTGGTATTTGGATAGTGGCGCTTCCTTTCACATGAAGGGAGACAAGGAAGTTTTAAGTGGCTTGGAGGAGAAGGATCTCCAGATGCATATTGAAATGGGAGATGACGAGCGGTACAGTGCTTCTGGGATTGGTACCATTACCTTTCAGAGGCAGTCAGGTAAACCATTTCATTTAAAAGATGTAATGCATGTATCAGGTTTGAAGAAAAATTTAGTCTCAGTCGCAATGTTGGAGGATAGAGGCTATGATGTTTTTTTAGTGAAGGAAAATATTTCCTACGACATAAAACCATAGGACAAGCCAAGAGGATAGGGATTTTAATTAAGAATATCTACAAACTGGAGGTAGATTGATGTACAACAATGATGGGCAAGGCAGATCAAGTGGTGAGTCGGGATGAGGGCCATATTCACCATGGAGCCTTGAAAGTCATGCAACAAATTTCTACTGTTCTTCCCAGGGGTACACTTGCGCAGTCAGACACATGCAAGGGATGTACTATGGGAAAATATGTAAAGTCCACCTTTCATGAGAAGAAGAATCGAGCTTCAAGGATCGTTGTGGTCCTTTCTCTATTGCTTTGACAACAAAACATAAGTACTATTTAGTATTTGTTGATCACTTTTCTCGTAAGTGCTGGATCTTCTTCATGCAGAAGAAAAAACCGACATTCTATAAGTTCTTTGAGTTTAAGGCACTGTTGAAGAAAGAGTCGGGGAAGAAAGTGAAGGCTCTTAGGA
Source organism: Pinus albicaulis (assembly GCA_034641835.2). Classification (NCBI taxonomy): domain Eukaryota; kingdom Viridiplantae; phylum Streptophyta; class Pinopsida; order Pinales; family Pinaceae; genus Pinus; species Pinus albicaulis. Next base: position 898,586,230 of record CM076572.1, on the reverse strand, counting down.
GTGATAATGGTGGATAATACATCTCTAAGGAATTCAATAACTTCTGCAGCAAAGAAGGAATTCGAAGAGAACTCATAGTGCCTCATAACCCATAGCAGAATGGGGTCGTGGAGAGGAAGAACATAACTATTGTGGGTGCATCACGAGCGATGTTGCATGATCAAGGCCTACCGATGCATCTGTGGTAAGAAGCATGCAACACGATAGTACATGTGCAGAACCGTTGTCCTCATAGGACACTTGGCATGAGTACACCTGAAGAGGCTTTAACTAGTAAGAAACCTGATGTTTCACACTTTAAGATTTTTGGCTCATCTATTTATGTGCATGTGACCAAGGATGCCAGGAAGAAGCTGGAACCAACATCTGAGGTTGGGAATTTTGTGGGGTACACTGAAACACCCATAATTATTGTGTGTATTTTCCAAATAGAAGAATGGCTATTATGAGACGGGATATAGAATTTGATGAGGATAAAGCCATGCGGTTGTCCCTTGAGAGGGAGCTAGATTTGAATGTAGAGGAGGAACTGTTGGTTCCCAAGGATGAGTCTCCATATGTGGATCAACCACATGAGGAGGTTCATGGAGTGGAGGAAAACACACATGGAGATCCATCCATAAAAAATGATAGAAGGCACACCACGGAAGCTGATAGATTGAGACTTGATGCTGCAGAGAATGTAGGAGCCCCTACCTCATAGCGTAGATGGAGACAATCTCCTGATCGATTTATTGGATACATGGCTCTTATGAGAAAATGTATTGTGACTGAACCATCTTCCTTTCAGGAAGCAGTGCAACAACTAACTTGGGTTGATGCAATGGTGGAAGAATATGAATCCATTGTCAAGAACAGTGCATGGGAGATAGTCCCAAGACTGTTGAAGGTTGCAACAAGAAAAAATGAAATTGGCATCAGGAAACATCATCCTTGATCCTAGTGAAAATTAAGCACCTACACTAGGTGGGGCCCACACAGGCTATTTTTAGGTGTATGTCTTTTTTTAGAATGTTGAGCAAAGTCTATTTATAGCGAGAATATATTTATAGATGGTTGAGAAAGTTATACGTATGGATGGGCGTCTATTTTTGGAATGCATGTGTGAAGTCGGTTCGTGGATTGTATGTTTAAAAATAGAATGCATGTCTATTATTATTATCTCTTAATAATAATTAGACAACAAATAATAATCTATTCTCTTGAAGCACTTGATTTCAGTTAATTGATGTGGCAAACCAGTTGACTGAAGGAATTTCGAGTTCAAAGGTTGGTTGGTGGGACATGCAAGTGGATTTAGTTGTAACCGAGTGATACAAAGTTGTAACAGAGTTGGATGTGTAGTTATGTGAGTTGTAAGGTAATTTAACTCAGTTAAGTGAGTTAAACTCAGTTGTGCTAGTTGTAACTAAAGATACACTAGTGAGATATCAGTTAATTAAATATTAAATTAATTCACATGGAGTGATCTCACATGCAACTGGAGATTTACTATTGTTAACTACATGCATGTCAGATCCATTGGAGACCCAGTTGAGAGATAGGTGAAAGGGATAATTTGACTATCAGTTGTGACATTAGTGGGTGCACACTTGCAACCAAACACACATTGGAGATGCCTATGATTATTGTGCAGTCAAGGGGGGCTATAATTAATCATTCATAGGTTCTTGACCATCAAGGATTGAGCAGTGGAGGCAGGTTGTCAGGAGGTAGTAAATTAACGCATGTATTTGCCAATTTTTGTATGACAGTGTGAGACGATTGTATATTGTACTAAGAGATATTAGATTAGATTTTTGTATGAGATTGTTTCATGATCCATGATATATACATAATATATGATAGTGGGGTTTTTAGCTTTATGCTTTCTCGGTAAAAACATCTGTGTTATGTGTGATTGATCTTTCTTCATGTGTTAGCAATTGGCGATCGTGTTTTGAATTTCCACAAATATTTTTGTAGAAGTGATTCAGTATTTAATAGTGGCATATTATTGTTAGATTAGGAGAATCCAGGACATACATTTATTTTTTATAATTTCTACATGGTATCGGAGTGCAAAAGATTGAAATTTTGAAGCAGTAGTTGAGTTTGTTGGTGGAAACAATTCGAATTTGCTGCAAGAATTCCTTGGTGCGATAGTTGAGTAAACATCGAAATGGATTTCAATGGCTTGCAACTAGAGTATGCACTCAAGGGAAACTCGAACTACATTTCATGGAAGGAAAATATGGAGGCGGTTCTTGAAGATAATGGCTTGAAGGAATTCATCGACAAAGATGTTCCTAAGCCTACTTCGACAAATGCTGCATTACTTGACGCATGGAAAAAGAAAGTAGCAAGGGCGAGGAGGATTCTGTTGGAAGGTGTATGAGACCACATTGTCTCAAGCCTTCATGGGAAAGCCATTCTATATTCTATGTGGAAGGCTTTGATGAATCTTTTCCAAATAAGCAGTGACCATAGGAAATTGGCGCTGAAGAATAAACCCAGAAATATCAAGATGGAAAAGAACGACACTATTTCGGTATACTTAACAAAGTTTTTCCAATGCAGGGATGAGATTGGGAGTGTACGAGTAAGTGTTGCTGATGATTATTTGGTGAGCTTGGCTCTCTTGGGACTTCCTAAGATTTTGCACAGTTATGAAGACTTTGTCAACGGACGAGATAAACTGCCAGATTGGGAACGAATATGGTCGGATCTAGTGCAGGAGGAGTTCAGGAAGAACACCAGAGATGGATCTTCTTCAAAGCATGATGATGAAGAGGATTGTGCTTTGGCTGCCAAGGTGAAGAAGGGGAAGGGGAATAAATTCCATTCTAAATCTGAGGTCGGTGAAGATGGCAAGGAGCACAACATGTCCAAAGTGAAGTGTTTTCACTGTCACGAGTATGGACATATTGCCACAAATTGTCCACATAAGAAGAAGAATAAGATGGTTGCTGGAGTTGCAGTTGGTGAGGCTCTTGCCTCGCAATTTGAGCTTGAATTCTCATTGATCGCATGCATGGTGTCAAGTTCATTGAGATCTGGGTGGTACTTGGATATTGGTGCTTCCTTTCACATGACGGGAGATAAGAAACTTTTCAGTGACTTGGACGAGAAATATATCCAGATGCATATTGAGTTGAGCGATGATGGATTGGAATTGGTACCATTACCTTTCAGAGGGTGTCAAGTAAAATCTTTCATTTAAAATATGTTATGCATGTTCCAGGTTTGAAGAAAAATTTAGTCTCAGTCGGAATGTTGGAGGATAGAGGCTATGATGTTGTCTTTAGTGAAGGAAAAGTTTTCCTGCGACCAAAAGCAACAGGGCAAGCCAAGAAGGTTGGGATTTGAGTTAAGAATCTCTATAGACTTGATGTAGATGGGATTTATATAGAGCTTTATACTTTTGGGAAGTGTGAGAAAGCCATGAAATTGATGCTTTAGAGGGAGTTGGATTTGCATGTAGGTGAGAGTGAGGGATGTGGAGCGGCCACAAGAAGAGGATCATGGAGTGGGAGAAACCACTCATGCAGAGAAATTTCAGGCCAGATGGGCAGAGGGAGTACATGCAGCTATACCACCAGGTGAGAGGTGGGGCGACATGCATGAGTAATCCTGAGAAGGAATTTCTGGGCAAGATTCATTGCGATGGTGTGGATCTCATGAATTGAACCTGGATACGAGGAGCCCACAGAGTAGCAGTAGCAAGATTAGTTGGATTGATGTAGTCAGATGTCGTGAGGACATGAAATCAAAGTGATAGTGTCGGATACTTGAGCGCGGATTAGAGTTGGCAGCAAGTGTAGAGTGCATGGATGCAGAGGTCAACAACGCAGTGGTTCCTAAAGGCATGTGCAGTTTGTACCAGTAGAATTCAGAAGACTTTGATGACAGATGCATTATACTGATTCAATTGTTTGGAGGCTATTCAGTTTCAGAAGTGTTACATGTGTGACAAACACTAGAGAAGTGTTGCATGCAAAGGTTGCAGGGTGAATGCATGGAGTTTCATGTCGCATGCAAAGACATTCCATTCTTGTTGAGAGGGAGTGTTGAAGGTTGCAACAAGAAACAGTAAAATTGGCATCTGAAAATATCATCCTTGATCCTAGTGAAAATTAAGCACCTACACTAGGTGGGGCCCGCATAGGCTATTTTTAGGTGTATATCTATTTTTAGAATGTTGAGCAAAGTCTATTTATAGTGAGAATCTATTTATAGATGGTTGAGCAAATTCTATGTATGGATGGGTGTCTATTTTTGGAATGCATGTGCGAAGTTGGTTCGTGGATTGCATGTCTAAAAATAGAATGCATGTCGATTATTATTATCTCTTAGTAATAATTAGACAATAAATAATAATATTTTCTCTTGAAGCACTTGATTTCAGTAAATTGATGTGGAAAACTAGTTTACTGAAGGAATTTCGAGTTCAAAGGTTGGTTGGTGGGACATGCAAGTGGACTTAGTTGTAACTGAGTGATACAAAGTTGTAATGATTTGGATGTGTAGTTATGTGACTTGCAAGGTAGTTTAACTCAATTAAGTGAGTTAAACTCAGTTGTGCTAGTTGTAACTAGTTGTACCTAAAGATACACTAGTGAGAGATCAAAGAATCAAATATTAAATTAATTCAAATGGAGTGATATCACATGCAACTGAATATTTACTACTGTTAAATACATGCATGTCAAATACAATGGAGACCCAGTTGAGAGATAGGTGAAAGGGACAATTTTACTATTAGTGGTGACATTAGTGGGTGAAAACTTGCAACCAAACACACATTGGAGATGCCTATGAATATTGCGTAGTCAAGGTGGGCTAGAATTAATCATTCAGAGGTTCTTAACCATCAGGGATTGCGCAACAGAGGTAGGCCGTGAGGAGGCAGTAAATTGGCGCATGTATTTTCCAATTTTTGTATGAGAGTGTGAGACGATTGTATATAGGACTGAGAGCTCTTGGATTAGAGTTTTGTATGAGATTGTTTCATGATCCATGATATATACATAATATATGATAGTGGGGTTTTTAGCTTTATGATTTCCCAGTAAAAACATTTGTGTTATGTGTGATTGATCTTTCTTCATGTGTTTGCTATTGGCGATCATGTTTTAAATTTCCGCAAAGACTTTTGTAGAAGCGATTCTGTATTTAACAATGGAATATAATTCTTAGATCAGGATAATCCAGTACATAAATGTATTTTGTATAATTTCTACAAAGGTTGGTCGAAAAATTAGTGGTTGGATCGAGATGGATCTACAAGGTAAAGAAAGCTGCTGATGGGAGTGTGGAGAAATGCAAGGCCAGATTTGTGGCCCGGGGATTCTCACAGATCGAGGGGATAAAATATGATGAGAATTTTGCACCTGTTGCAAGTTACTCTTCCATAAGTTCTGTTGTCGTTCCTAGAGATAGCCTAGAGTTGTGATAGACCAGTGCCTAGGACATCTTATCATAGCAAGGAACATATGGTATAATAGAGGAGGTTATCAATGAAAAGCTCTCATGCTATCACTTGTAAAACAAGGAAAATTAATCTGAATGGGACCAAGACCCTCAGAAAACTGATACATAGAACAGGATATTGCAGAGGCAACATGCAAAACTCCAATACAAAACCAGCAGACAATTCAGAGACAACTTACCGTAAAGAGGGCCAATTCAGAAATACTTCACAGAAATAAGTTATCAGAAGGTGTATGTAGTGAATGAAATGTAGAGGAAATATTAGTTAACATTGAGCTAATATCCAGATACACAATACCACCATGCATGGGCTTACCAATCTAAGAATCCATACATAACGGTAGCGTTTTAAAAACACCCTCCCAAAGAAACTAATATAGTAGAAATGCGGATTAGATGACTAATGGAACATAATATCATGCATGAGCCATATTTAAAGCGCTTGACTAATCCGAGTATGGGTATCAACTAGGATAAATCCATACCAAAAGCTAGTGAGCCACTCGCATTCCAAAACATGATACAAGAAAGATGGGTGAAATGAAATGATCTATTTAAATAACACATAAGAAAAAGTTACAGACTGTGAAATACCAAAGACCAAAATCCTCTTTAACAGATGGAACTCCTCCTCACTGAGACCATATGGGCTCTGAGCCTTCATACAAGAGTTCTACAAAATGTATATAAAAAGCCTTTCACTGCATAATTTTCTGATAAAATCTGGAACCCCAAATTATCTGTTCTTTTGGAGCTTTATCGGAGAACAAGAAAGCTCGAAAAAGGGGAGTAGGTGATGAACATTTAATTGTATCATTAAAACAAAATGGCGGAGACGTGCACGCCCATACTGCTGATGAATTTGAAATACTGTTTGTACTCTGTGGCCTGCTAACTGAAATAAATGCACTGGGTAGAAATCTCCCCAGGAACACGGCAAAGCAGAGAAATCACATAAACATTCCGTCCTTTCCTAAAAGAGAATGGTGCTGAAATGAAACCTGAAGGGTATTGTTTCTGGTGCATTGTACCCTATACCTTCTAAAAACTGAGTCACGGCTGAACATCTTCAATGCTGAGCGTTGAATTCCTCAATCATCCACTGATATTTTTCTACTGCTCCATTAATATCTTCATCTGTGAAATTGGCGCCTTGAATGTCCCTGCAGGGTTTGACAGATTTTAACCCCGCTTCTTTAATGGAAGCCTTATCGATTTGCCTTCCCTGGCTTCTCTTCATCATTTCAGCTCCTGGAAATGGTCCTTTGATGTGTCCTCCACTACTGAAATCAAGACTGTAAATCACGACAGTCTTTTGTCGCTGAAACCCTGCGAAACCCGCAAACTTGTTAAGAAAAACCATGCATGGAGATGGAGATGCAGTGGGGATGACTGTGTAGCAACGTGGCATGAAGAAATGGTGGAAGAACGAGAGGTGACGACAAAGAATGCAGTGGAACTATGGTGGACGGGTTGGACAAGGTTATAATGCAAAACATTAAAATATAACATATGAATGGAAAATATAAACGGCGGAGGAAAAATGCGATAAACACGTGGGATGATGACGTGAAGGAGGACCGAGTCAATGGCTGGGTATGCAGACGATCCAGACCGTTCGATCTCAAAACGAGATCGACGGTTGAAAACGCATCGGAGGGCAATGAGACGGTGGGCCAGGGGCACTGTTGACATGGACTAACACTCGTGCAGCTTCGGAGTGCGACGACAGTTGGATGAATACCTCCAGATTGAATGGCTATCATGTATATTGTGCCATGACTTTGATCGAACAATAATGTGCGATGGAGGGTGGTTTTGGAGCTGTACGCAAAGACACGCGGTGAGAGATGTATGGAATCACTTCGATTTGAGGAATACTGCCCGCCTCCGAAAGGCGGTGCAATGAAAACTGAAGGGTTTTAAACAGTGCACAACGCGGTGTCCACCGGGGCGGGAGTATTGTGAGTCGTTGATCGGTGGATGATCAAACGGTTGTGATACGATCAGACGAGAAAATGAAATGGGGACCGCATGCATGATGGGGTTGCAAAGGCCGTCAGATCTGCGTAGATTGACGGTCTAAAATGCGCCCGATATGTATATTTGATAAGCCCCCATTGGACTATATCCTGGTCATGGGGTTGGGTCATGTGGAAGGAAAAGGGTGCAGGGGCTTGGCCGAAAGAAGCTAAGGCCTAATACATTTTTAAAAGTGAGTTTTTTCGGCCCTTTTATGCAATTTTGAGGCTGGGAAAAACCGACGATAGGCAAATAATGGGTTTTTCAGGCCCAAAAAAAAGGAATTTCATGTCAAAGATTCAATGGGGGCTGAAATGATCAACATCAGCTCCATCTGGGGATGGGACGTTCATCCCTGAATGTGTCGAGAACTTCGCAGACCATCAGATACTCTTCTTTGGGAACTCTTCCCCTCAGCACCTCTACTTTTTACTTTATGATTCATCACGACACCCACATTATTCAAACGAAAACAAAAAGGAAAATAATATAGAATATAATACATCACGCTGCCTTTTCCTGAATCAGAACTGTAAGTAGGGCTTAAGAAACTGACCATTTACAGGGGTGTCAAGCAAGTCACCCTGTAAATTCTCCAGCTTGAAAGTTTTATTACCTCCCTATTCCACAATTTTGAAGGGACCGAACCAAAGTGGATCGAATTTACCATGTTTTCCTTTTTCAACCCTCCGGATATCCCATCTGAGCACCAAGTCACCAATCTACAGATTTCGGTCCTTAGCATGCTGAAAAAAAAGGTATTTCATCTTCTCCTGATATTCTGTCAGCCTTTGGTTTACTTGACTGCGTGTCTCTTCTAATTCCACCAGCTGGTTTATTCTCCTGATCATATCATCAGGTTCTTCTTGAATCTCCTGCATGAATTGGGCCACTGGTAGGGCCAATTGAATAGGGAATATTGTTGCCCTCCCATATACCAATTCATATGGGGATTTTCCAGTTGGTCTCTAGCTGGTAATTCTATTGGCCCACAAAGTGAATTTCAATTGAGAATCCCAATTCCTCTGATTTTCATTTATAGCCTTCTTCAATGCCCTTACCAGGGTTTTATTGGAAGACTCTGCCAAGCCATTTCCCTGTGGATAATAGGTTGTAGAGTGACTTAGTGTAATGTTATACTGCTGACAGAAGCTTAAAAACTTTGTAGACTTGAAGGCTTGTGCATTATCGGTCACTATTCTGGTAGGGAAGCCAAACCTAGATATGATGTTTTATTCCATGAATTTTATTATCACAACATTGGTAGCATTCCTTGTAGGTATGGCTTCCACCCATTTAGTGAAATAATCAGTGGCAGTTAATATCCATTTATGCTGACCACTTGATGGAGGATGTATTTCACCTATAAAATCAATTCCCCGCTATCTGAATGGTTCATCTACATGCACAGGAATCATGGGTAGAGGTGCTAACTTCTGCCTTTCAGCAAATTTCTGACATTTTTCACATGCTCTAACCTGGGAAAAAACATCTCCAAAAAGCTTGGGCCAATTGAAACCAGCCTTCAGGATTTTATGAGCAGTGTCCCTCCAGCTGTAGTGACCCCCACAGATCCCTTCATGAAATTCGGCTATAATACTTCCTACCTCATCCTCTGTGAGACACAGAAGTAGGATACCTGAGGGATCTCGCCAGTATAACAGGCCATTGGTGACTATATATTTCTGTGATTTCAATCTTAGTGTTCTGTATTTAGCTTTATCATAGCTTGGAGGGCAAGTGAGTGTGAGGAGATATTCTACTATCTCTTTGTACCACGGGCTGGTGAGGTACTTTAGATGTGTTTCTGGAGTAGCTACTCCAATTCCCTGTCGCTCTTCTTGCTCTTCAGATTCCTCACCTGCTATAATGGACAAATTTATGCCCAGAGCTTGATAGTTTGATTCAGGTAGAATTTTGGCAAGCCCTTGTCCTTTGATCAGCTTAGTAGGGTGGATGTCTAAGTCATACTCCTGTATTTTAGCAATCCACCTTCCCCTTTTTCATTCACTATCCCCCTGGATAAGAATATATTTTACCACAGCTGCAGGCACAAATGCAGTGATATGGGATTGTAAAATATATAAACGGAATGCTTTGAGTGATTTCACTAGGGTGTATGCTTGCTTTTCCAATATGTTGTACTTTAATTCTGCATCACGGAGCACCTGACTAAAAAAGGAAATAGGCCGCTCATACCCTTCCTCATTTTTCTGCAATAAAACTCCTGCTATTGTATGAGGTGATGCAAAAGAAAAATTCATGAAAGGTTTATCATAATCTGGTCCATCTAGCACAGGGGCTTCTGCAAAAGCATTTTTTATTCTGGTAAATGCCTCTTGTGATTTCTGGGACCATTTAACTTCATTATTATTCTTCAGCATGTTAGTTATGTTGCTAACTATTTCAGCATAGTTAGGAATAAACCTTCTCAAGAAATTAATGCACCCTAGGAATAATTGTACCTCTTTCTTATTTCTGGGAAAAGCAATACCATTTATAACCTCTACCCTCTTAGGATCTATCTTCACCCCATATTTTGTTATAATGTGTCCCAAATTTTTTTCCTCTTCTAATGCAAATAAAGACTTTCGAGGATTTAGAGAGAGACAATACCTTCTGCATTTCTCAAAGGTTCTACGCAGATGCTCAATATGCTCAGTATCATTTTTTGAAAATACAGTGATGTCATCAAGGTAGACTACCAGAAATTTATCTTGCTCCCCAACAAAAGCAATGTCCATGGCCCTCTGAAAAGTGGCCCCTGCATTAATCAATCCAAAAGGCATCCTGGAATACATAAATGTACTTCATGGTGTGGTGAAAGCAGTCTTCTTTTGATCCTCTGGAAGTACAGCCACCTGGTTATAACCAGAGAATCCATCCATCATTGACATCTTAGAAGCTCCAACCACTTTCTGCAGGATGTAATCCATCTTAGGTAGTGGATAATTATCCTTTAAGGATGCTCTGTTTAAATTTCTAAAATCCACACACAGCCTTATTTCTCCATTCTTCTTTCATACAGGGACAAGGTTTTCCACCCATTCAGAGTACCTCAATGGTACAATTATTTTGGCCTTCAACAACTTCTTAATTTCCTTCTCAATAGAAGGAAGCAGCAGGGGATTGAATTGTCTGAGCTTCTGCTTATGGGGCTTTGCATCTGCCTTCAGTGGAATTTTGTGCTGCATAATACTGATATCAAAAGTTTTCAAGTCCTAATAGGACCATGCAAACACATCTCTGTAAGACTGAAATAATTTTTGATATAGCCTTTTATATTCTTCTAGGATATTTTTGGACAATTTTACGATCTTGGGATCAGCCTCAGTACCCAAATTCAGGTCTTCTACCTGATTCTCTTTTACCACTTTGCCTGGCTGCAGTGGGACATAATTCTTGTCAAATAACCTTTCTAGAGGCACCAGCCCTCTAGGTATTATGTTTCCCTTTAACTGCAACACCTTATTACCTGCCACTTTCTTCTCCCAATTTATTTCTGAAGTATCTGCAGACTCAACCTCTTCTTCATCAACATCAATCTCCATATTGGAGAATTCTCCTACTGTTTCCAGGAATCTCTTCATCTATTCTTCGTCCTTAAATACTTTCCATTGCTTAATGTTATCTGGGATTGATGGTTGATAACGCACCTCAACTTCATATCTTAAAAGAGGGTTTTGAGGTGGTCGAAATGTACTAGCAGCCACAGCAAGGGAATCAACCATCCTATTCTGTTCTCGGGGCATGAAATGGATATTAAATGCCAAGAAGAAATTTTCTACCATGTCCCAAACTTCATTCCTATAAGTCCTTAGCCTAGGATGTTTGGTCTGACACTGATTCCTGACTTGTCTAACCACCAGTTCTGAATCTCCCAGAACTTTTAAATTTTGTATATTCATGTTCCTGGCTATCTGCAATCCTAACTGAAGTGCTTCATATTCAGCCACATTGTTAGTAGCTTCATATTACAGTTTGAAGGACAAAGGGACCCATCTTCCTGTAGGATAAATCAATAGTATTCCAGCTCCATTACCTTCTCTTGAATTTGCTCCATCAAAATGAAGTGTCCAGATTCCTGCTTCATGGCTCTCTGAGGGCTGCTCAGTCTTGATCTGACAGAAGGATGGTTTATGAGAAAAATATTGGTCTTCTTCCAGCATCAAGCATGAGAAATCTCCTTCTTTACTGTAGACTGGTGAATTTACAGAGTTTTCTGCCTTAGTCACCATCTTGACAAATCTAGTCTCCCTGTACAACCTCCTCTCTTGGCCACCAAAAACTGGGATAGTGGCATATGTTAAATCCATCTTGAGTGATCCACCAATTTTTGTTCCCCAGGACCTTGACAGCAACATACCAAAACGAGCTGGGATGTCAGCTACCACGATGTCCATTACCACACTTTTTGCTGGGATTTGGGCCAAATTGACCACCAAATCCTTGATCATCCCCAAGCATTTAAATATTTTGGAGTCAAATGAATAGAGGTCCTTCTATGGTCGGGTGATTTGTAATCCTAGTTGTTCCATGACTGACAGAGGTATTGAATTATGGGACGCTCCAGAATCTAACAGACAATTATGTAATAGCAGGTCATGAATCACTAGAGACACATAAAAGGGAGGAGTAGAAGCATCTAATTCCTCAACATGTGGACCAAAGACAACCATAGGTCTTTCTTCTTGAAGGTTGAGGCTATCTGGAGTGAATGTTTCTTCTGGAGGGATCATGAACGAGGTGACTTGGGATTGATATGCAGGTTGTTTCAACAACTCAGTCAAGGGCACTGGGATTTTGACTTTTTCAAGTTCCTTTTGCAAACTGAAAACAGGGGGGGACTTCTCTATTACAACCTCTTTTGACTCTTTATTTTCAGCTGAGGGTTTAACTTCTTTTGCCATAGACTTGGCATTAGGAGGAATGACTACTTTTGAAGAGGAAGGAATTTGATCATTAGACTGCAAAGGTTTGTTTAGAGGTCCCTTACCTTTGTCTGTAACTTTTTGCATTGTAGACTCCTGGTGAGTAGGTGCTTCCTTCTGGGGCAACTCTTCTTCTTGCTCTTGAGTACGAGTCCTCTTCCTAGAGGATCTGAGATCATATCTTCTATTGAAATGTGCTTGCGTGAAATCAGAAAATTGTTTACAATAATGATCAATTTCTGCTTCTTCTGTGTCTCTGGTCTTTTCTTCTTCTTGCAATGAGCACTCAGCTCCATCATTTCCATGCAAAGGCATTCTTCTCCATCACTATTTGAAAAGGCAAGATTTGCATCCTCCAGTCCATAGGCAATATCTTCAGTAGAATCATCTACTGGACCTTCCAAGTACAATGGGTGTGGTACTTGATCCTGTTTCTCCTTTGCTTCCCTTGGCATTATTTGTAGGGGTGGTTTCCTATACTGAGGATTATAACCTCTGTTTGGAGAATTGTAGAAATTCTTGGAGGCTAAATTCTTGGCCTCCAGTTCAAGCTTGACCACTTTCTTAATCAATTTGGTCATTTCTTCCATTCTGTCTGTGTCTCTATCCTGATTAGAGGTAGATACCTCCTCTTTGCCCCTTCTTCTGGTATCTTGCTCAGATTTTCCTTTTGATTTACCAGTGGAGGAAAATTTTGCTTCCAACTCTAGTGCATCTGCCTGAGCATCATCCAGAGTGGCAGGCTTTCTTTCTCTAAGGGAGAAACCAAATTCTAAATCAAAGGCTGCTACAAAAACAACTTTAGCAGCAGTTTAATGAGGTTTCATGTCAGCAGGCAGGCTCAAATACAATTTATTAAATCTCTTGATAAATTCTGACACCCCTTCATTATGTATTTTCTTGAGTGTATTAAACTCAGTAAGACATTGTCCATGATATTTATTCTCCCCCCATTTTCTGAGAAAAGTATCTTCCATATTATCCCAAGTGGTAATAGAACGACTTTCCAAAGTCTTAAACCATTTTCGAGCTTCACCATCAAGAGATTGCACAAACAGTCTTAAGACCACATCTAAATGTTCAACATTAAAGTTCTCTGTAAAAGAGCAGAAAGTCTCAAGATGTTTTTGGGCATCACTCTCATTTTCCCCATTGAATCTGGGCAAGATCTTCAGATAATCTTGGGGCATATCATTCAACACTTGGGGTAATGCTAGAGGAGCATATTTATTTAGCAAGAAGCCTGGAAAATTTTCCATTGGAGGGGGTGGAGGTAGTGCAACAGTTTGATGAGTAAGAGGAGGAGGAGGAGGTGGAAGTGGAGTATGAATAACAATAGGAATATGCTCGACTGCAACTTGAGGGGTTGAGGGGAACAAAGGTCCGTTAATAGTAGATACTTCAGTGACTTCCTTGACCTCTTCGACCTCAGGAGTAGGATGAAGACTGTCTTTAAATTGGACACCTCCTCGGGGTGAACTATCTGAATAGTAATCGGTATCTCCGACAGTGGAGTCGGGAACTTGCTATTGAGAATCTTGAGAGGAGGAGGACGAAAAGTCTTCTTGAGAGAATTCAGGAATCTCAGAATGTACTGATTTTCTTTCCCTCCAATTTCTTCTATGTATGATCTTTTCAGGGTCAGACACTGAAGGTGTATTTGGCTTAGACGTATCTGACCTCAGGTGTGGTTTACGAGGAGACAGGACTGCAAATATATTTATCAAATGAACAAATGTGGAGTCGCCAAGGTGAGGGATCTACAACTCTCAACTCTCCATACTCACCTACTTGAAGAGTGAATTAGATTTTGTCGAGGCCCAGGGATTTTAAAATTTCTCAACTTCGTTCCCCGACAACGACGCCAGAAAGATGTTGTCGTTTCTAGAGACAGCCTAGAGTTGTGATAGACCAGTGCCTAGCACATCTTATCATAGAAAGGAGCATATGGTGTAACAGAGGAGGTTATCAATGAAAAGCTCTCATGCTATCACTTGTAAAACAAGGAAAATTAATTTGAATGGGACCAAGACCCTCAGAAAACTGATACATAGAATGGGATATTGCAGAGGCAACATGCAAAACTCCAATACAAAACCAGCAGACAATTCAGAGACAGCTTACCGTAAAGAGGGCCAATTCAGAAATACTTCACAGAAATAAGTTATCAGAAGGTGTATGTAGTGAATGAAATGTAGAGGAAATATTAGTTAACATTGAGCTGATATCCAGATACACAATACCACCATGCATGGGCTTACCAATCTAAGAATCCATACATAACAGTAGCGTTTTAAAAACACCCTCCCAAAGAAACTAATATAGTAGAAATGCGGATTAGATGACTAATGGAACATAATATCATGCATGAGCCATATTTAAAGCGCTTGAATAATCCGAGTATGGGTATAAACTAGGATAAATCCATACCAAAAACTAGTGAGCCACTCACATTCCAAAACATGATACAAGAAAGATGGGTGAAATGAAATGATCTATTTAAATAACACATAAGAAAAAGTTACAGACTGTGAAATACCAAAGAGCAGAATCCTCTTTAACAAATGGAACTCCTCCTCATTGAGACCCTATGGGCTCTGAGCCTTCATACAAGAGTTCTACAAAATGTATACAAAAAGCCTTTCACTGCATAATTTTCTGATAAAATTTGGAACCCCAAATTATCTGTTCTTTTGGAGCTTTATAGGAGAACAAGAAAGCTCGAAAAAGGGGAGTAGGTGATGAACATTTAATTGTATCATTAAAACAAAATGGCGGAGACGTGCACGCCCATACTGCTGATGAATTTGAAATGCTGTTTGTACTCTATGGCCTGCTAACTGAAATAAATGCACTGGGTAGAAATCTCCCCAGGAACACGGAAAAGCAGAGAAATCACATAAACATTCCGTCCTTTCCTGAAAGAGAATGGTGCTGAAATGAAACCTGAAGGGTATTGTTTCTGGTGCATTGTACCCTCTGCCTTCTAAAACCTGAGTCACGACTGAACATATTCAATGCTGAGCGTTGAATTCCTCAATCATCCATTGATATTTTTCTACTGCTCCATTAATATCTTCATCTGTGAAATCGGCGCCTTGAATGTCCCTGCAGGGTTTGACAGATTTTAACCCTGCTTTTTTAATGGAAGCCTTATCGATTTGCCTTCCCTGGCTTCTCTTCATCATTTTAGCTCCTGGAAATGGTCCTTTGATGTGTCCTCTACTACTGAAATCAAGACTGTAAATCATAACAGGATTTTGTCGCTGAAACCCTGCGAAACCTGCAAACTTGTTAAGAAAAACCATGCATGGAGATGGAGATGCAGTGGGGATGACTGTGTAGCAACGTGGCATGACGAAATGGTGGAAGAACGAGAGGTGACGATGAAGAATGCAGTGGAACTATGGTGGACGGGTTAGACAAGGTTATAATGCAAAACATTAAAATATAACATATGAATGGAAAATATAAATGGCGGAGGAAAAATGCGATAAGCACGTGGGATGATGACGTGAAGGAGGACCGAGTCAATGGCTGGGTATGCAGACGATCCAGACCGTTCGATCTCAAAACGAGATCGACGGTTGAAAACACATCGGAGGGCAATGAGACGGTGGGCCAGGGGCACTGTTGACATGGACTAACACTCGTGCAGCTTCGGAGTGCGATGACCGTTGGATGAATGCCTCCAGATCGAACGGCTATCATGTATATCGTGTCGTGACTTTGATTGAACAATAATGCGCGATGGAGGGCGGTTTTGGAGCCGTACGCAAAGACACGCAGCGAGAGATGTATGGAATTGCTCTGATTTGAGGAATACCGCCTGCCTCCGAAAGGCGATGCGATGAAAACCGACGGGTTTTAAACAGTGCACAGCGCGGGGTCCACCGGGGCGGGATTATTGTGAGTCGTTGATCAGTGGATGATCGGACAGTTGCCATACGATCAGACGGGCAAATGAAATGGGGACCGCATGCGTGATGGGGTTGCAAAGGCCGTCGGATCTGCGTAGATCGACGGTCTAAAATGTGCCGATATGTATATTTGATAAGCGCCCATTGGACTAGCTCCTAGTCTTGGGGCTGGGTCATGTGGAAGGAAAAGGGCGTAGGGGCTTGGCCGGAAGGGGCTAAGGCCAAATACATTTTCAAAAGTGAGTTTTTTCGGCCCTTTTATGCAATTTTGAGGCTGGGAAAAAGCTACGATAGGCGAATAGTGGGTTTTTCAGGCCCAACAAGAAGGGATTGCATGTCAAAGGTTCAATGGGGGCTGAAATGATCAACAAGTTCCATCCTTGCACTCTCAGCATAGATGGGCTTGCGCATTCATCAGATGGATGTGAAAACTATGTTTCTCAATGGGATTATTGAGGAAGAGGTGTACATAGAGAAACCTGAAGTTTTCGAGATCTTCAATAGTGAGTCACATGTGTGCCAAGTCAAAAGAGCACTGTATGGGCTAAAGAAAGCACCCTGTGCTTGGTAAACTCGGATAGACAGCTATCTCACCGGACTGGGCTTCATCAAAAGTGAAGAAGATGTAAACCTGTACTATATTATGGTTGAGGGTAAGCTATTCATCATTTTTATTTATGTTGATGATCTAATTTTGACTAGTGATGAGCAGCCGATACACTCATGCAGGGGGGATATTGCAAGGGAGTTCAAAATGAAGGACATGGGACTCCTTCATTATTTCCATGGATTGGAAATATGGTAGCGGGATGGTGAAATTTTTGTGTCTCAAGGCAAGTATGAAAAGGAGATACTTGGTAAGTTTAACATGGAGAGTTGCAAACCCATGGATACTCCTCTTCCAGGAAATTGGAGGATAGAGGATGCTACTTCTGGAGAGGTAGTGGATGCTACTGTCTACATGCAGTTAGTTGGTTCACTGATGTATCTAGTGAACACTAGACCAAACATTTGCTACGCAGTTAACCAGCTGAGTCAAGCTATGGTTAATCCTACCAAGCTCTTTTGGAAGGCGGGGAAACATATCCTAAGATACCTGAGGGGCACATCAGAGTATGGTCTATGATACAAATGGATATAGGGAGTGAAGCTTCAAGGCTTCACAGATGCAGATTGGGAGGGCAATCCATCAGACAAAAAGGGAACATCAGGAGGGATCTTTAGCATAGGATTTACAACAGTTTCTTGGCACAGAAGGAAACAACGATCTGTGGCACTCAGTTTAGTGGAAGCGGAATACATGGCAACAAGTCAAGATTTACTTGAGGCTATATGGATGAGAAAGATCTTGGTTGGTTTTCTTGGTTCTTATATGGATCTGACAACGATTCATTGTGATAATAAAAGTTTCATTAAATTCTCGATTAATCCTGTGTTTCATGATATGTCCAACCATATAGATATCCAATACCATCATCTCAGAGATTGTGTGCAGAGAAGGATAATGTTGCTTCAGTACATTCCCACGGAAGATCATGATGCAGATATTCTGATGAAGGCGCTCACCTGGGGCAAATTCGAATACCATAGAGACAGGATCGGGGTGAAGAATAATCCCTTTCTTGTTGAGAGGGAGTGTTGAGATTCAACAAGAAAATTTCAGCACCCATGCATAGTTGCATTAAGCACCCAAACTAGGGTGGGGCCCATAATGCTATTTTTGGGTGCATGTCAATTTTAGTTATCCCTTAATTAATATGGACAATAAATTGTAATCTAGTCTCAATGATGACTTGAAATAGTTAAATAAGAGTGATAAACTCAGTTAGCTAGTGGATTTTGAGTTACAGATAGTTGGTGAGGCATGCAGAGTAATTCTAGTTGTAACAGAGTTCGAAGTGCAATGGTGCATTAGTTAATGCAGGTTGTAATCAATTTAACTCATTTGTGCTAGTTGTAACTAAAGATACACTAGTGAGAGAGAAAGTGAATTAAATATTATTTAATTCACAATTAGTGATCTCACATGCAACTGAGGATTTACTATTATTAGCTGCATGCATGTCAGATCCAGTGGAGACCCAACTGAGATCTAGGTGAAAGGGAAGTTGACTATCAATTGTAGGATATTGTGTTGCACACATGCAACGAAACACACATTGGAGTGCCCATGATACTTATGCAGACAAGGAAGGAAATAATTCCTATCTTTTAGGGATTGCATTCATCAGGGATTGCGCAAGCAAGGCAAGTTGTCTAGATGATGATTAATCCTAATGATGTGATTAGTCTGAATGAAATTTATCTAAATTGGCCATGTGTTGGTCAGTTTTGGTCATGAAAGTGTGAGACAATTAGCTGAGTACTAGAGGGCTCTTGTGAGAATAGTTTTGTATGTAATTGTTTCATGATCCATGCTGAATATACAATAGAAGATAATGGGGTTTTTAGTTGTAATATTTCCCTAGGAAATTATCTGCATTGTGTGAGATTTGATTCTTCTTCATGTTCATGTGATTAGCGATTGTGTTTTTAATTGCGCAAAATATTTGTAGAAGCGATTTAGTATTTAACTTTAGTACATTGTTAGATCGGGTGAATCTAAGATATACATGCATGTTATATAATTTCTACAATATAAGGGAAAGAATAATCAGATCCAAGTAGAGAGTGAACATGTTGACAGTGTTGGATGCCGACAACAACGAAGGGGGTATCCTCGATATGAAGCCCCAATCAGACCTCACAGCATTTGGAGTAGGAGCCCCAAATGGAAATACAACTGGTTGCCATAATAGTGATCTTAAAGATGTAACTTGGAAGCAAAAGACACATAAGAAGACATATGCATATCTTTGGTGACAACAAGTGAGTAAACTTTTTTGTGCCGAGAGGCGCTCTACACTTGAGTATAGGGTACATGTGTAGATGTAATGTAAACATTTGAAGTGTCGGAGTATAAGACACATGTGTAGATGTAATGTGAGAAATGTAAGGTAAGAAATGTAATGTAAGTAAACATTTATATAAATAAATTGGAGGTATGGTAAATAAATAAAAATATAAATAAATTAGAGGTATGATAAATAAATAAAAATATAAATAAATTAGAGGTATGGTAAATAAATAAAACCTATTTTTATACTTGCTCTAGAGGTATGGTAAATACATATAAATATAAATAGACTAGAGGTATGGTAAATAAATAAAACCTCTTTTTTTATTTACTCCATAAACCTTATAAATAAAACTTCTTTTTATATTTACTCCATAAACCTTTTTATATTTACTAAAACTAAAAAATGAGGTTTTATTTAGGTGAAGCCTATGGGCCAAATACCATGGAACAAATTATTATTAATACCATGGGCCAAATACCGTATTTATAAAAGAGGTATACAAAGGCATGGTAAATACATAAAAATATATAAAAATGATTAGAAATCAACATCTAAATATATACCAAGCCTATGGGCCAAATACCATTGTAAATAAAAGAGGTATGGTAAATAAATATAAATATAAATAAATCAGAGGTATGGTAAAAAATAAAACCTCTTTTTATATTTACTCCATACTACTCGTTATATTTACCCTAATACCCTAATACACTCAAGAAAGATGTTTTATTTAGGTGAAGCCCAAGGGCCAAATACCCTAATATTAATACTAATATTATTATTAATTATAATATTCATATTAATATATTATAATATTAATATTATTAATTTTAACAAATTTGGATCCCAAGGGTTTGTATTTGACTAGACGACATGCATTGACTATCTCAGGTAAACACGTAAAAGTAAATTTAAATGTAAAAGTAATGTTTAACATTTAATATTTAAAATTTAATCTAATTAATCTAATGTGGGCCCTGATTTTCACTTCTCTCCCTAAATATATAAATTTAACACAAATAAAGTGTGAATTGTATTTGGCAGGACAGTGCTAAGAGTGAAATAATATTTGTGAGAAAGGATTTCATACTGCGAATTGCTATAGATTTTTAGTGGAAAATAATATTTTTGGGAAAGGATTTCATACTGCGAATTGCTATAGATTTTTAGCTTTGATTTAGTTTGCTATTGCATTTTGTTTTCTACCTTTTTGCTTTTACCTTTTCATCTACTTCGACTCCATGGATGCCGTCATGTGTAATGAATCACTCTTACCACCAAATTAAAGTGATTTAATTTCTGCCTTGGAGAAAGACCACCAAATTGGAATGATTTAATTTCTGCCTTACCTGAAACCTTGACCGGCTCTAAAAAAAAGGCGAAAGACCACAAAATTAGAATGATTTAATTTCCACCTTACCTGAAGCCTTGACCAACTCTGAAATAAAGATTTTAAGAATATATTTCTAAATGTGTAAAAAATCATCCTAGATCCATCTTAACTCCAGATCTATCAAGGCTCGAGAGGGATCAAATATTTCAAGGTGCAAACCTATCCTCAAGTTTTGCACTCAAAAAAGAAGTTTGCACCTCTGGAGATTTGATCCCTCTCGACTCTTGATAGATTCAGAGTTAAGATGGATCTAGGTTGGTTTAATATCAATTGTAATGTATAAGAGGTTCTTTCACAAAAAAGGAAAAGAGAGTAAGCCTCTATAAGAAAAGTAATAATACTATCCTAAAAGAGATGCACACATGTATGGAAGAACTCTTATTTAGCCTACAAAATTGTTCACAAGATAATAACGATCAAGAAAGAAAATACAACACACATTCAATAAGATATATACTAAAACTAACAAAATAGTTCATTGATCTTAGCATGCATAAAACAAAATATATTGTAAACATATAAAGAATAGTCTTACAACATCCACGATACATGCATTAAAGTGTGTTGGCTCTAAGAGATTTTGATAATTAAATGAAAGTTCCAATTATAAAATACAATGATATGACACTAGCCCCAATAGTGGAACATGAAGCTATCACTTGCTTTTCCAAAGAATGATATTCACTCCTATGCTAGACTAGAGAAGCCAAGGCCACCAATCTCAAGTTCCAAGCCCCGATGCTTGAGTTATGAGGGTTTATTTATAAAAAATGAGGTGACCTTTCACCTCCTCCTATGAACTTTGAGCTCCCTCATGACTCTTGAGATTATTTTGTATTTATTCTATCTAATGTCTCTTCATATTCCCTATTTAACTCTTGGCCTTCCACTTACATTTACATTTCTTATTATTTTCTAAATTCAAAACCACATAAGACAAAAATGTGGCTATATCTCAATAAGACAAAATTTCATACATTATGCTTGAGCTTGAGGAAACTCTAGCTTGGAAACTTCTGCTTGTAACTATGATGGAACATATTGGTACCAAGCCTTGTACTATGTTGTTATGTCCTCAAAATTTGATGGGAGATTTGGCTTATCTCTAATTCTTACCTCCATTATGTTAGCCACCAATAAAATTTGTCATATAAAATGGTGGCTAAAACATTTTTGGAGCCTTCAAGGAACAAATATTATCGCAAAAAAGTGTTATCTCTTGAAGATTCATGAAGATAGCTTGCCATTTGGCCAAATATTCACTGCCGTTTCCATTGTAAACTTTGAAATTCTGTTGTTTCCATAAGAGAAAGACTGCTGCAAACACCATTTTCCTCTCCTTCCACTTCAAAACTAACCTCCAGTTTTACCCCTTTTTCCCATGAAATTCCTCTATTTTTTCAGTCTTCCCCATTTCCCCTTCATGAAGACCCCTTTATAGAGTTTAAAACTTCTTTTTGGACTCTGTCGAAACCCCCAAATCCATTGAAAACTTTGAAAATTTTCATAAAAATACACATTTCTTGATTATGGTCTTAAGCCCCTTTGGGCTAAGTCTTAAACCACTTTCCCACATGTGCCCTGGCGCTAGAACCAAGCGCTAAACCCTGTCGGCGCTTATCACATCGAAACAAACCAGTGGAGCACAAGTCTATTTGTTTGTGTTGACAAAAGTTTCGATGTCGATTGGCACCCTTCTGCATCAGCCCCGATCCTATTGTTTCGCTTGCATAACCTTGGGCCCGCAATCGGGCTCTTAAATTTATAAATAACCCATCTTCGATGCATTTTTCCTTTGTTAAGTCAAAAACCCACTTTTCCTAAGTTTTTGTCTAAACTCATCGGTTCATGTATTAAATGATAAGGACCGTTGATCTTTTCCCGATCAACAATCTACATAATCTTGCATCGGAAATTTTCAATGGGTAGATTGAAAAGCCCATCTCCTTGTCCTGATTCCGATTGGCCCTTGTACATAAGCCCTGGGCCTTTGTATTCATATATCCTCAGGCCCCGCAGACGGGCGGGTTATATATATATATATATATATATATATATATATATATATATATATATATATATATAACCCGCCCAAGCCACCAAAACCTTTGTTTTTCATCAATTTTTTGGTTTTATATATTATAACATGGTCTCGCTCGTTCATTGAATGGAGCCCTTCTCCGCCGTTGATCTAAGGCCGATCAACAGACCGCGCAATATTGCATCGGAAATTTTCAATGGGTGTGTTTAATTATTTTGTTTAACACTTCCGATTGGCGATCTCCCGATCAGCTATCAGCCGTTGATCTCCCTCCGCCCGGCCCAGATCCAATGGTCCACATCATTTCTTCCTCCAACCTTTTCTTCTGCCTTCCGACCTCCCGATTCATTCCCCGCTGTCGATCTGATCTGCAGATCGACGATCTACAACTAATCGCATCGGCACCATTCAAAGTTCTTCTCCTGCCGATGGCATGCCTCCGATTACATTTGGATCGTCCATGTGTTCAGATCTGACGGTACAGATTACATATCCCAACTTTGGTTAAATTTCATAACCCGCTGTATAAAGTTTTAAATACCAACCCCAGTCGTTGATCTCTGTAGATCAACGATTCATATTTAACCTTTCTCTGCCTTGTGTATTATTTCGTTTGAAACCCAGTTTTAATCTAAGCCGTCCATTTCTTTCATCCAACAGCTCACATCTAATCTACCCTACCACTCATCCGCCCGTGCATCTTATCAATATCACGCTCATTCCGCGCCGTTAGATCTGTGACCTCAGATCCAACGGTTGACACGCGTTTTCGTGTAACTTCAAGCGCGAGCATTAATTTCCCAAAGGCTACACGATATAAGTAGTTTTCAAATGCCACGTGTCGGGCAGCGTATTGTATCGCGTTCAAAAATTTAAAACCGCCTATTCCCCTTTTGGCTACGCAAAAATAATGGTTTTCTCCTCCGAAACCACTTTCCCCATTTTCAATATGTTTTATTGCACACAGCCTCAACCGTTTATCTCTGTAGATCGACGGTCCCAATTCGATATTGCTTTCCACTATCACCGTCTGCCTTCACCAAAGGGATTTCTCGGATCAGTCATAACCGTTGATCTCTAGGGTCCTATCTAATTTGACGGCCCATGATCATCCCGAAACCCTTAATGACTTTTTAACTCAATTTTCCTCCGCCAAAGGATTTTGACCTCATTTCTTCGCATTTTTGACCATTTCATTATAAAATGGCCCCGCTACATTATATATCCTCATTTGCTCCTGACCATTGATCTTTGCAAGATCAACGACCCTAACTTAAAATCTCCACCGTTCGACTCCAACCGCCTCCTTTGACCCCCAGCAAGAAGATCTCCACCGTTGGATGCTGCCATCCAATGGCCACACTCCTCCTCACAACCTCTGAAGCAGTTTTTATCCAATAATGCAAGATTTTTTAATTTTTGTGTGTATTTTGCAGGATCAAATGGGTTTCGAAAATGTTGAAAGAAAAACTAAAGCCAAGGGTGACGATCCTCCAGGTTTTGGTTATTAAGGAATATCCATTCACAGGGTTCCATACGATGTTTCGTTGGTTTTTCATGGAAACCGATGCCATATGAACCCTATCATACCTGCACATCAACAAGACACAGAGAATTGGAATAAATAAAGAGTATCAGTGTTGAAGATTAAAGATTAGTTCTATAGTTTAATGGATTACGACTAAGATCGATTATCAAAAGCCTAATCCATTAAATTAAATACAGTTGAAGACAAATCATAAGTGTTTAACAGACAAAGAGGCCTCCACCGCCACATCGGAGGCAAATTGATTCCTCTCAGCTACCCTTTTCCACCTGTAGCTACAAGCATTCAACAGAGGCCGAAGTTATTGATCAAAAAGAAGTTATTTGCCTCAACGCAGTCGAAGAATAAATTATGCCAAGTGAACTTAATGCAAAATATCAACAGAGTTATTATGTCATGAAACAGAGCCTTAAAAGTCAACAAAATCTCCCACTGAGCTTAATCTTTAAATGTAAAACAATTAATACAGACAGAACATCTGTAAAATTCTTCATCGAGCCCGTCAAAGGCCGAGAAGCCTTAAGTCTGTATTAATTTCCCTGGGAGATCTTTTCTCCCTCTCATCTCCTCTTTTCTTCTATAAATACTTCTGTAGAAGATAAGAAAATGTTGGTTGCAGAACTTTGAAATATACTTGAGCTTTGAGACTTCTACTTGTAAATAGTGTTCACGGGCTCTTGAAGCTCTTCTTGTGATTAGATAAGTTAGTCTGAGAAGTAAAGATGATTGCTAACCTGAAACACTGGACTTAAAGCTGTAACTGGTTTGAAGCATCAATACAAGCTAATTTATGGGATCCTGGTCTATGTCTATGGTGATGTTTTTCTTATTGTAAATTGTTATTTTATTTATGTTTCCACTTTGTTCATATTCTCCGATAAAGAAAAAAAAGCATAGAGTTAGGATTTACTGTATATCAATACCCTTCTCTAACTGATAAGTTTTATCTAAATGTTTTCTTCTGAATTGTGTTATTTGGGAATGATTTAATTCAGTTCAAGCAGTAGGAATGCTGGCGTTCCCTCGTCCTCCTGCCTTAGAAAAATGTTATTCTTGAAAGTTATTTTCATTTTATGTTAAGTAGAGATGAACTAAGGAAGATATGGTGAGCCCTAGTCCTAGTTTTATCCCAAAAGACTATATGAAAGTTTCCCTTGGAATGTGTTGAAAGCTGGCTAGTTTCAAAGTACTTACCAGATCTTAGACCATTCTTTGTTATATTTTGTGTTTCCCTTTGTGTTTTAAATGTTTTTATATCGAAAGTATATCAAAGGCTGGCTAGTTTTGAAGTACTTACCAGATCCTGGATTTCTTTTATGTTATTATTAAGTTTTTTTCAAAGGTTGGCTAGTTTCAAAGTACTTACTAGATCCTGGGCTGCTCTTTGTTCTTCATTTGTTTAATTTCCCTCCTTTTTGTATCATTTCATTCTATAAATCAAACTTCAAAGAGATCCTTATACATAGATGACTTCCCCATGGACCACTCTTGCCTCTTTCTGTTTCAATTAAACCCTATTATGACTCCATAGCCCAATGAACTAAAACCTGCAATTTTCCATCTATTTGGCCACAACTTGTTCTATTTTCTTGCAACTTCTCACCTTTGGAACTCTTTCCATTTAGGACTCTCCACTCAAATAATAATCATGCTCAACCATCCAAAACAAAACAAAACCCTTGGCCTTCATAACTAGCCTAATATCATTACCCAAAACTTCAAAGACAAATCCATATTTGCACTTATTGGAGAGATCCCTCTCCGGATTCAGGAGGGCTAGATCCTAGAATCCCAAAGTTGAAATGATGTTTCTCCCTGCTGTCGGAATTTTCCAATATTGCTGATTACAGGGAGCTAAAATTTCTGGCGACTCCGCTGGGGATCGAACCTAGAATCTCTGGTTCCCTTCGAATTTCACACAAACCTCATGAGTAAAAGCAGCCTTTTCAAGCACTACCAAACCAACAGTAATCATGATGAAACTTGTTTGAATTAGTGACAAACTAGGTGAACCCTAGGATTCTCATAAGACTTTATCTAACCTTGAAAAATCAGTTGGCTTAGCCATAAGAGTAGACTGTCTTTGTATCATAACCGTAGCTAAGTTTTGAAACATATTTGGGACACTCTTAGAAACCACATAATTGAAAATAACTCAGTAAGAGAAAAAAAAATAAAAATAATAATTTCAGATTGGAATTAAATAATGATGGTGGTGGACCATAAAATCTTTTACCTCCAAAAGAGCTAAAAAATTCCACTTGGCGACTCCACAATACTCAACAGACCTTAAGACTCCACTGGGAAGAACCCTTATCATTATAATATCTTTCAAACTCAGTTAGAGGATTGTAGGATTTAAATTCGTGAAAAATAGATTAGTTAACCTTTTAAAGACTGTCATATCTGATTGAACTTTTCTTGTTTATTTGGGTCTGCAAAACACAGTATAGTGGCTCCTAGAAAGATTCATACTAGAGCCTATCCTGACCCAGATCCACCTAAGATAGTTGATAACCCGAAAAGTATCCCTAGGGAGTCTCCTAGGATTAGATTATCAACTGTTTTCAGATCACCCTTGAGAGCTAATTCAGTTCCTGAAAATATTTTAGCTCTACAACAATCACAAGTTGACTTAGTAAATCCCTTTAGAACTAGGTCATTTGATGATATAATTCAGCTAGATTTTGAGTCTTCACTGTCATCTCTTGAAACAAGTGAACATCCTGGTAATAGAGAAACAACACCACCTGATTTACATTTCCTTTCCAATTTAGGTGTTTCTCATCCAAGATCAGCTCAGCAATCTATTCCTGGTCCATCCACATCTCTTCATCCTACATCCACTGTTCAAACCACTCCACTTCAGCCCACCTTACCTTTTTTTAATCAACATCTTGTAAATCCACCTCCACCACATATCATGGCAACATGATATGCTCCCTTAGTCCTTCTTGTACCATTAGTCAATATTCCACAAGACTATCGGTCCAAAATTCCATTATATGATGCTAGTAATGCTACTACTGCATCTCAACATGTGGATAAGATGAATGACTACTTTGACAAAAATGAAATTGATGATGATTCTGTCAAGCTTAGGCTATTTTCTCAGAGTTTGGGGGGAGAAGTAAGAAAATGGTTTAAAGGCTTAACCCCCCATAGTATCAATGATCTCCAAGCCTTCCATCAGACATTCTTAAACAAATGGGAAGTGAAGAAGAATCCTCTCCAAGTCCTTTCTGATTACAAGAACCTCCATAGAAATACTGGGGAAAGTGTACAAGCTTATTGTACCATATTTAAAAGCGTATATAATGCACTTTCCCCAGATCTAAAGCCTCCACAAGGCTCAACTATAAACAAGTTTCCTGAAGGGTTTGACCCTGAAATGGCCTATCAGCTGAGAGAGAGAGATCCTGCAACTCTCGAAGATATGCAAAAAGGAGCTCTTGCTGTGGAAGTTAACTTAATGGAGAAGAGAGCAAGAATGAAAAATGAGAAGAGAGTGTCCTTCAGAGAGGAATCTACCCCTTCTACTTTCAGCTCAAAGATGGAAAAAATGATGGAGGAAATGATGAAGAAAATGAGTATCCTTGAGAGAGCACAAGAAAGTCAAAATCAAACTGCTCCTCAAAACAGAAACCAAAACCAAAATTAGAATTTTAGAAGGAACCAACTTCCAAACAGACCTAGGGAAGATGATCAACAGATCACTCCTTCCTTTCATCAAAATTATGAGAGTGAGGTTGAGGAAACGGATGAACCAATAGAGGAAGACGATATCAACATGCTGGGAGTAGATAATGATGACTTTGAGATTCATTATGATAGAAAACAAGGTCTTTACACACCCTATGATGACAAAAGAGATGATGATGAAAGTTATTATCAGGACATGGAAAATGTCATCATAGAGTCTCAAAGAGAATATGACCTTAGAAGCAAAACCAGTCAACAAACTCCCAACACTAAAACCTCTGACAAATCTTCACAAAACAACACTAAAACCAAGCCTAAAGTTGTCAAACAAAAGGAAAAAACAGTGGCTATAAATTTTGATAAAGGTAGAGAGAAAGGCACTCAAAACGTTACAAAACAGAGTGCAGACCTTAGCAGTACTAACACTTCAGCTAGTACTCATGTTAAAACCATTTTGTAAAATGTAAATAGAAAAAATCAGAAAGCAGATGTTGCTGATAGAGTGGTAGCTAATAAGGCTGAGACAAGTACCTCAAAGAGTCAAATTCCTTTTAGCCTGGAGTAGGAAATTTCCAAAATTAAAATCTCTGTTCCCTTGATTGAGTTATCTGCCCAGAATGTATATAGGACCCAAATTTTTAAGGCTTTAAACATTGAAGAGAATAATGACACAGTCAATCTTAATGATGACCAACCAGAGCTTGTTTTTGGTCCTAAGATTGAAGGTAAGTATCAAGAGGGACATGTTCCTCCATTTTATGCGAGTTTAAACGTTCATGAAAAAATTTTGCACAACGCTATGCATGATTCTGGGGCTTCTCATAATTTAATGCCTAAAGCTGTGATGGAGAGCCTGGGTCTAGAAATCACCAGACCTTATAAAGACCTTTACTCCTTTGACTCAAGCAAAGTAAAATGTTTAGGAGTGATAAAAGACCTCTGTGTTAACTTAGCCCAGATTCCAGCTAAATATTTAGTAATGGAAATTGTTGTGGCTGATGTTCCCCCGAAGTATGGAATGTTATTATCAAGATATTGGGGGGCTAAGTTACAAGGGACTATGTAGATGGACATGACTTATGCGACTATCCCTGTTTTCAATCAGACTCAAAGACTTTACAGGGAGTCCCATATGAAATACACAGTTACAAGTAAAGACAAACCACAAAATTCTCCTCTATATTCTGTAAATACATGCCTCGATTATTTTATCTTGTTTAATGATGAAACTTTGGGTGAACAACCCACTTTAACAGAATTGATGGCCGATAGAGAGGGGGAAGAACACAACACGAAAGTGTCAAAGCAGTTTTCTGAACCTTTAAACTTTAGCAAGTAAAACACAGGTCTTGAGCTTCAAGTCATGTGTCCTTCAATGTTAAACCTTGATAGTCAAGAAAGAAACCCTCAACACAATGAAAAAGCTAAGGAGTTGAAACGAATACAACTAAGTGCTGATTTTCCACAACAACCCAAAAGCACGTTAGTTGGAGAGGACAGCAACCAAGATGAAACCGAATCTAGTCCTCTATGGAATATGAATTTCGAGGGGTTATGCACTAGAAATAATGTTGGTGCAGGTGTCTGGATTTGCAACACTGAGAACAACCACACAGAAATCATTTCCTGTAGATTAAAATTTCAGTGTTCAAATAACATAACGGAATATGAATCCCTACTTTTAGGCTTACGTTTGTTGAAAAATTTAGGAGCCAAAAGAATTAAAGCATATGGGGATTCTGAATTAATCATTAGGCAAGTCAACGGGGAATACAACACAAATCACCCAAGACTTAGGGCCTACCGAAATGATATCGTGGACCTTTTAAAAACTTTTGAGGAGTACCAGATAATTTTTGTCCCAAGAAAAAGAAATATCGCGACCCATAGCTTAGCCTTTGCAGTCAGAACATGTTTAATGCCATATGAAACCAAATACTACACAACTCAGATAAAATTCACACCAACCATTCCTGATAACGAAAAATACTATCAGGTGTTTGACGGAGACAAACAAATAGAAGACTTCATGCAGTTCAGAAATGAATTCGAACTAAACAGTTCGGATTCAGATTATGATATAGACTGCAGTGAAGAGAATTTTTTTGGTCAAGAAGAACCGTCTCCTGAGCCTGCTGATATTAATGTTTTGTCTGGAAAACTCGAAAACAAAACAAAATTGACTGCAGAGTCAGGAACAGAGGAGTTAGAAACCCTACAGTCCAAAGATCAGAGTTTGATAATGGGTCTGGCCCCTTTAGAAGAGTTGTTCGAATTTAACGATGTGGCCAAGAAGCCAAAGCTGGAACCTGTAGAGACTGAAGTGGAAGAGTGCAATATAGGTGGTGAACTTAAACCAATGGTGATTAAACTGTCTAAGACCTTACTAGCTCACATTAAACTCAAATACATAGAGCTGTTTAAAGAGTTTTCTGATGTTTTTGTGTGGAGTTACGAAGATATTAAATCCTATGACACTGAAATAATACAACACAAAATCCCTCTCAAGAAAAACCAAAAACCATTCAAGCAAAAGCTGCACAGAAAAAACCCTGTTCAACTGCCTTTGGTTGAGAAGGAAATACACAAAATGTATGAAGCTGGTATTATTGTTCCTATTAGATATTCTGAATGGGTGTCTAATCTGGTGTCAGTTAGGAATAAAACTAGAGATATCAGGCTTTGTATAGACTTTAGAGACTTAAACAAGGCTTCATTGAAAGACAACTACCCTTTACCTAAGATGGATCATATTCTACAGAGGGTGGTGGGGTCTAGAAGAATTTCTTTGCTTGATGGCTACTTAGGGTATAATCAGATCTTAGTTCACCCTGATGATCAATTAAAGACAACCTTTACTACACCATGGGGCACTTTCATGTATGTGAAAATGCCCTTTTGCCTAATGAATGTTGGTGCAACTTTCCAAAGAGCCATGGAAATAACATTCTCCGAAGAATTGGGCTACTTCATCATTATATACCTGGATGATGTTACTATTTTTTCAAAGACAAATGAAGAGCACTTATCACATTTAAGAACAGTCTTCGAGAGATGTAGGAAGTTTGGTATATCTTTGAACCCTAAGAAAACACTATTCAGTCTCCACGAAGGTAAACTTCTTGGGCACATTATTTCAGAAGAGGGTATTAAGATAGATCCAAAGAGGAATGAGGCCATACTGCAAATTTCTCATCCTCGAAACATCAAGGAGTTCCAATATTTCATTGGAAAGATTAAATTTTTAAGAAGGTTCATTCCCAACTTGGCCGAGCTCCTTAGGAATATAAAAAACATGTTGAAGAAGGAGAAAGGGGTAAAATGGACCTTGGAAGCAAAGAAGTCCTTTGAACTAGTGAAACAAGCGTTAACCAAAACACCGGTTCTAATAAGTCCTGATTTTTCAAAAGATTTTTATATTTTTTCATTTGCATCAGAACATGCAATAGCTGCTGTCCTTCTACAGAAAAATCCACAAGGACAAGAGCAGCCCATTGCTTTCTTTAGCAAGGCTTTGAGAGATGCTCCTTTGAAGTATAACATTATGGAAAAGCAAGCTTTTGCTTTGGTTAAAGCTTTAAAATACTTCAGAGTGTACATCTTGCACTCACACATTATTGCCTTTGTCCCAAATTCAGTTTTCAAAGACATTCTAACACAAGACCTGGATAGTAAGAGAGGTAAGTGGATCGCTGTTATTCTTGAATATGATTTAGAGATAAAACCCACTAAACTCATCAAAGGCCAAGGTCTAGCTAGGTTGATGGCTGAATCCAATTTTGAAGTTCTTCATATTAATATTATTAATGCTTTGGATGAACAAGAGGAAATCTCAACTCCCATTGTTGAAGACCATTTTATCAATTCCTCTTGGTATGCTGATATTCTCTATGTTTTGCTTAATTTGAATACACCTCCTGGTTTTACAAAAACAAAGGCAAGTTTTTTGAAATTGAAAGCTGTAAACTATTGCATTATAAATAGATGTATTTATTGGAAAAATGCAAGTGGTATATTGCTTGAATGTTTGCCTAAGTATGATGTATAGAAGGTTAAGCACGAGTTCCATGAAGGAGAGTGTGGAGGCCACTTATACTAGAAGACAACAACCAACAAAATCTTGAGGGCTGGTTACTATTGGCCTACTCTTTTTCTTGATGTTCATAAGATGATAATTGTCTGTCATAAATGTCAACTTTTTGAAGGCAAAAGGAAGCTGCTACCTCTGCCTCTGCATCCAATCACTGTTGAAGCCCCTTTTCAACAGCGGGGACTTGACTTCATAGGTGAAATCCATCCATCATCTTCAGCTCAGCATAGATGGATTCTCACTGCCACATACTACTTCACTAAATGGATAGAAGCCATTCCTTGTAGACAAGCCAATGATTCTGTTATTATAAAATTCATGGAGAATAATATTCTCTCTAGATTTGGTTGTCCTACCAAGATCATCATTGATAATGCAGCAGCATTGGAATCAAAGAAGATGGTTGAGTTCTGTCACAAGTATCAGATAACATTGGGTCATTCCATGGCCTATTACCCTCAAGGTAATGGACTTTCAGAATCCTCAAACAAGATTTTAGTGAACATAATCAAGAAGTTGTTGGAGGACAACAAAAAGTCTTAGCACACAAAACTGGTGCATGCACTTTGGGCTGACAGATTGACTTTGAAGAAATCTATTGGTATGTCACCCTACCAGCTTGTGTATGGAATTGATGCAATTTTTCCAACCAGCCTTGGTGTGCCAGTTATGAAGTTAATTCAAGAGGTTCAGTATGAAGATAATGACTTGATCAGAAGGATAAATCAGACTATTCACCTCTAGCAAACCAGAGAGGAGGTTTATAACAAAGCATTGCAGAAGCAGGACAACATTAAAAACATTTTTGACAGAAGAACAAAATCCAGCAATTTTAATGTTGGGGACAAAGTTTTAAAGTGGGAATCAAGGAGGGAAGAAAAGGGCAAGCATGGAAAATTTTACAACCTGTGGCTTGGCCCTTACCTCATTCATTCAACTGCTAGTAATAATGCCTTTTTCTTACAAGAGTTGAATGGAGCAGAGTTGTTTGGGGGTCCTGTCAATGGCAGGATGCTTAAGCATTACTTCTCTTGATCCATGTAATGTTCTGAAAAGCCTTTTTATTTTTTTCTCATTATAAATATTTCATCCACCATCGCATTCAAAGTTAGAAAAATAAAAAATACAAAAACAATGAAAGAAAGAAAAGAGGGCAAATTGAAAAAAACAATAAAGGTACAGCCCCATACCAAAAAAGAGAAAAAAATCTGAAAGTGTGCAAGCTTAAATGCCACTCTTGAAGAACACACTTCTAGTTAGTCAAACAGCCTAATCTTGACTAATTATTTTTCAATTTACTGCTGATAGGATAGTGAATTAGATTTGCCAAACTGTTTGATATTGGCTTATCAGTAGGTAGATTAGGCTAGAAATTAAAGGTTCAAACATGCTCAAAATCGGAACCTATGTTTCCAAAACATGACTGACTCAAATCTGCTTGAAATTCTGAGTCAAAATAGAGGAATAACTGGTTCTAATCAGCTCAAAATATGAACTAATGGATAAAGGAAAAACAACTCAAACAGAAGTAAAAACAGAGCTGTAAAAGGATGAAGGAAGTGCTTGAACTTTCAGATCTTAAGCCTTCCATTTTGATTTAATTTTCTGCAAAATAATATCTATGTGCAGCTTGTTTTATATGCCATAGATCAGCATCAAGTTAAAATGTTTAATCCTGACTTGTATGCTTTTGAATTTCTGTTGTATAATTTAGAGAATAAAAATATGTTAGACTGTTTAATCCTAACAGATTGGTAGGTTAGGTAGAAAATAATATGAACTCAACAATTTAATCTGAGTTCATGGAGAAATACGGAGTAGAATTAGATTAGTTTTATGCTTTCAAAAGAATAAAATGTTGTGAAAAGATTTTTCCAATCCAAGTGCACTCTAAAGAAGAAAAAATGTTAGATCAGTAGTATTGGGTAGGTAGAAATCTTGTTGATGAAAGATCCATTATTTTCCATGCTGCTAACATGTTTTCAGAGCAAAGAAGATCATTCAAGCAAATGAAGGTATCCCAATGGATAAGGCACTGATCAACCTCCCAGAGAATGCAAGTCTGAAGTTCTTGATGCTTTCAAGAAAACACCATCCCCAAGTGGAGCCACTGTTAGCCACCAATAAAATTTGTCATATCAAATGGTGGCTAAAACATTTTTGGAGCCTTCAAGGAACAAATATTATTGCAAAAAAGTGTTATCTCTTGAAGACTCATGAAGATAGCTTGCCATTTGGCCAAATATTCACTGATGTTTCCATTGTAAACTCTGAAATTCTGCTGTTTCCATAAGAGAAAGACTGCTGCAAACACCATTTTCCTCTCCTTCCATTTCAAAAATAACCTCCAGTTTTACCCCTTTTTCCCATGAAATTCGTCTATTTTTTCAGTCTTCCCCATTTCCCCTTCATGAAGACCCCTTTACAGAGTTTAAAACTCCTTTTTGGACTCTGCCAAAACCCCCAAATCCATTGAAAACTTTGAAAATTTAATTAAAATATACATTTCTTGACTATGGTCTTAAGCCCCTTTGGGCTAAGTCCTAAACGAATTTCCCACATGTGCCCTGGCGCTAGAACCAAGTGCTAAACCCTGTCGGTGCTTATTGCATCGGAACAAATTAGTGGAGCGCAAGTCTGTTTGTTTGTGTTGACAAAAGTTCCGATGCCGATTAGCACCCTTTCGCATCAACCTCGATCCTATTGTTTCGCTCTCATAACCTTGGGCCCGCAATTGGGCTCTTAACTTTATAAATAACCCATCTCCGATGCATTTTTCGTTTGTTCTCTTAACTTTATAAATAACCCATCTCCGATGCATTTTTCGTTTGTTAAGTCAAAAACCCACTTTTCGTAAGTTTTGGTCTAAACCCACCAATTCATGTATTAAATGATAAGGATCATTGATCTTTTCCCGATCAACGATCCGCAGAATCTCGCATCGGAAATTTTCAATGGGTAGATTGAAAAGCCCATCTCCTTTTCCCGATTCCGATTGGCCCTTGCACATAAGCCCTGGGCCTTTGTGTCCATATATCCTCAGGCCCCGCAGACGGGCGCCAAGACACATATATATATAACCCACCCGAGCCACGAAAACCTTTGTTTTTCATTAATTTTTTGGTTTTATGTATTATAACATGGTCCCGCTCATTCATTGAATGGATCCCTTCTCCGCCGTTGATCTAAGGCCGATCAACGAACCACGCAAAATCGCATCAGAAATTTTCAATGGGCGCATTTAATTATTTTGTTTATCGCTTCCGATCGGCGATCTCCTGATCAGCTATCAGCCGTTGATCTCCCTCCACCCAGCCAAGATCCAACAGTCCACATCATTTCTTCCTCCAGCCTTTTCTTCCGCCTTCCGACCTCTCGATTCATTCCCCGCCATCGATTTGATTTTCAGATCGACGGTCTACAACCAATCGCATCGGCGCCATTCAAAGTTCTTCTCCTACCGATGGCATGCCTCCGATTACATCTAGATCATCCACGTGTCCAGATCAGACGGTCCAGATTACATCTCCTAGCTTTGGTTAAATTTCATAACCCGCTGTATAAAGTTTGAAAGACCAACCCCAGCCGTTGATCTCTGCAGATCAACGATTCATATTTAACCTTTCTCCGCCTTGTGTATTATTTCGTTTGAAACCCAGTTTTAATCTGAGCTGTCCATTTCCTTCATCTAATGGCTCACATCAAATTTGCCCTGCCACTCATCCGCCCGTGCATCTTATCAATATTGCGCTCATTTTGTGCCGTTATATCTGTGACCTCAGATCCAACGGTTGACGTGCGTTTTCACGTAACTTCAAGCGCGAGTGTTAATTTCCCAAAGGCTGTGCGATATAAGTAGTTTTCAAATGCCATGTTGTGTAACCAGCTCCAAAAAGAGAAGAAAAGAGATATAAACGCCTTAGAAATGAGCCACTTCGAGGGGGCAACCTCCAATACATTACATAAATGAACAATTCTTGGATGATACAATTTACAAAACCTCCTTTCTATATATAGGAGTCCATGGGGCCATAATGCAATCCTAGTGGGCCACAATGTAATCCTAGCCGACCTAACAATAATAATTTAAGGGCACAATAATAACAAAATGGGGGTTACAAGGGTACAATAATAACAATAAGGGGTTTACACTAACAATAATAAGGGACTATACTAGTGATATAGGGACCTAACATGCCCCTCTCCTTAAAAAAAAGTGTTGTCCTCAACGCTTGAGTAGCTTCAGGTGCTTCTGTATAAAATTCTCATCCTCCCATGTAGAATCTTCAGTGGGTAAGTTCTTCCACTTGATGAGATACTCTGAAATTGATTGATTCCATAGTTGTCGAGATCTTGTTTCCATGACTGCTTTAGGTTCCAATATGGTTTTTCCTTCCTCATCAAGTTCTGGCAATATTGTTTGAATCGGAAGATTTTCACCTATAACCTTCTTTAAGCATGAAACATGGAAAACTGGATGTACTCGCGAAGAAGCAGGAAGCTCCAATTTGTATGCCATAGTACCAATCTTTTGCAACACCTTGTATGGACCATAGTACTTTGGCGATAATTTATTATCCTTCTTAGCTTGCTTGAGGGACATTTGTTTGTATGGTTGTAGCCGTAAAAATACCCAATCTCCTACATCAAAACTTCTCTCGCTGCGATGTTGATTTTCCTGTTGTTTCATTCGATTTTGTACCAAATTCAGGTTATCCTTTAAGAGTTGGAGAACTTCTTGCTGATGCTCGATGTGATCTTCCACTGCTTGAACCTTCGAATTTTTCCTTAAAGATGATGTGATGGATGGTGGATGATATCCATAAAGTGCCATAAATGGGGTCATTTTTGCTGCAGTATGGAAGGAAGTGTTATACCACCATTCAGCGATAGGTAACCACTTGACCCATTGTGTTTGTTTATCAGATACAAAACAACGAAGATATCCTTCCAAACATTTATTTACTATCTCAGTTTGACCATCAGATTGAGTATGATAAGATGAGCTATGAGCTAATTGAGTACCCAAACAAGAAAATAACTCTGTCCAAAAACTTCCAGTAAAAATGGGATCTCTGTCGCTCACAATAACCCTTGGGCTTCCATGTAGCTTTTGAATTCTGTCCATAAATGTAGTAGCAACTGTACTTGCTTTAAATGGATGAGATAATGCACAAAAGTGTGCATACTTGGTAAGTCTATCAACTACCACCATGATGACACTCTTTCCTTCGGACTTAGGTAAACCTGTGATAAAATCCATTGAAATCTCCTCCTAACGTTGACTTGGAATGGATAAAGGTTGTAGAAGTCCTGGGGTCTTAATTGTTTCCACTTTATTCTGCTGGCAAACCAAACATTCCGCCACAAACTTTTGAATATCAGATTTAAGGCTATCCCAAAAAAATTCTTTCTTCACCCTGTGGTAAGTTTTTAAAAATCCCGAGTGTCCTCCTAAAGGAGAAGTGTGCAATTCCAGAAGAATCTTTTGTTTTAGTTGGGAATTCTTACAAAGATATAAGCGATCTTTGTACCATAAGGAATCATTTTTCCAACTAAATGTATCATATGTACTAGGATCTTGCTTCAACTTTTGAATGAGTGTCCATACATCTTTGTCCTTCTTCCATTCATCTCTTGCTTCGGTTATCCAATCTGGTTGGATAATAGAAATGGCAGAAAGCAATGCTTCCACCTCTTCATTCTTTCTTGAGAGTGCATCTGCAACAACATTAAGCTTTCCTTTTTTGTATATTATTTCAAAGTCATAACCCAACATCTTTGTGACCCATTTTTGCTGCTCTTCTGAAGATAGTCTTTGTTCCAAAAGTGTTTAAGACTATCATGATCAGTTTTTACCTTGAAGTGTCTTCCCATTAGGTAAGTTCGCCATTTCTTTAGTGCATGCAGTATTGTTAACATTTCCTTCTCATAAATAGGTTTCTGTAAATACTTTCCTTTGATTGGACGACTTTCAAAAGCAATGGGTCTTCCTTCCTGCATTAAAACTGCACCAATTCCATTTCCTGAGGCATCACATTCCACAATAAAGGTTTTTGTGAAGTCTGGCGTAGCTAGGACTGGTGCTAGGCACATTGTTTCTTTAAGATGTTCAAAGGCCTTAGTTGCTTCAGGAGTCCATGAAAATGCATCTTTCTTCAATAATGTTGTTAGAGGTGCTGCTATTCTCCCATAATTCTTAACAAACTTGCGATAATACCCTGTTAACCCGAGAAATCCTCGCAACTGCTTTATTGTTGTGGGGACTTTCCATTCCTTAATGGCTTTAATTTTGTTAGGGTCTACTTTAACACCCTCGTGAGATACAATATGACCCAGATATTCCACCTCTTGTACTCCAAAGAAACATTTGGATGTTTTTGCATATAATTGTTTCTCCTGCAATAGTTTGAGCACCCCGTCAACATGTTCAACATGATCCTTCCAAGACCTGCTGTAGATTAGTATATCATCAAAAAATACTAGCACAAATTTTCTAAGGAAGGGTTTGAAAATGGAATTCATCAACCTTGAAATGTAGAAGGTGCATTGGTAAGGCCAAAAGGCATGACCAAAAATTCATAATGACCCTCATGAGTTCGAAATGCTGTTTTTGGAATATCTTCAGTCTTCATTCTAATTTGATGATATCCTGAACGAAGATCCAACTTGGTAAATAAATTGCTCCATGTAATTCATCCAATAATTCATCAATCACAGGAATGGGAAATTTGTCTTTAATGGTGAGCTTA
The DNA here is from genome assembly GCA_034641835.2 of Pinus albicaulis. Taxonomy (NCBI): domain Eukaryota; kingdom Viridiplantae; phylum Streptophyta; class Pinopsida; order Pinales; family Pinaceae; genus Pinus; species Pinus albicaulis. The sequence goes on along the minus strand of CM076572.1, from coordinate 898,547,461 downwards.
TTGAGCTCCCTATAATCCGGACACATCCGCCATGATCCATCCTTCTTGTGTACCAACACTACAGGAGCAGAGAAAGAACTTTGACTGGGTTGAATTATACCCGCCTCTAACATTTCTGCAATCATACGTTCAATTTCGCTCTTTTTGAAGTAAGGATATCTATAAGGCCTGATGTTTGGAGGAACACTTCTTGGAATCAAATAAATAGCATGATCATGATCACGAATAGGTGGGAGTCCTTTGGGAGTTTCAAACACCTTGGAATGATTGTCCAAGACTTGTTGGAGATCTGCAGAAATAGATGATTTTGATGTTGGAACTTCTAGTGAGCATAATTGTGCAACTACGCCTCGTTGTTCTTTCTTTAGAAGCTTTGTCATGCCATTAGAGCTTATTATCCTTCCTGGCTTCCCTTCAATACCCCGTAATTCGACTTCCTTTCCTTCTGAAAAGAATTTCAAGAAAAGTTCTTGAAAAGTAAAAGCTACCGTCCCCAAAGATTGTAACCATTGTACTCCTAGTACAACATCAGCACCTCCCATAGGAATGGAAAGCATTGGACTAGTCAATACATATTCCCCCATGGTTAGCTTGATATTATGGCATTTTCAAGAGCAATTTATAGTTCCTCCATTTGCAACCATCACTTGACATTCTGGTGCTGGGTATAGGAAACAATTTAATTCCTTGGCTACCTTACAATGAATAAAATTATGGGTGCTACCTGAATCAATCAACACTTTTACCCTTTTCTTCTTGATCTGTCCTACTATCTTGAGAGTTTGAGGAGTGGTAATTCACGAAGCAGATTACATAATATGACATGGTTCTTATCTATTTCTTCCTAGCTGGCCGGTTCTCATGTATATCCTCTTCTTGTTCATTTTCTTCTTCCTCTTCACAATCTATGTAAAATAATTTCTTCTCAGCACACTTATGACCTTTAGTGTATTTGCTATCACAACTGTAGCAAAGCCCTTTTGCTCTTTTTTATTCCAATTGTTGTGGTGTCAACCTTGTAGGTTGTGGAAATCTAGGCGTAGCAACACTTCCTTCTTTATAGAATTGAGTGGTAGGCTTCCTTGTCGCCATTATTTTACATTCAACTTTTCTTGCCAACCTGAATGCCTTCTCCAATGAATCAGTTCCAAAACACGAACTTCATGTTGGATGTTATCCTTTAAAGTGCCTATGAAGAGATCGATCCTGTGTTCCTCTGGAATATCAGTTACCCTTATATTCAATTTTTGGAAGTCCTCAATGTGTTGCCCCACTAAACCCTTTTGTTTGAGATTTATCAATTGGCTAAAGAAGGTGTTGCTCTTTGTATCCTCATACTGTGCTATCATTTCCTCCGTAAAAATTGACCAAGTGACAATTTTTTTACGGGAGCAAAGCCATTGATACCATACAAATGTATTTTGTTCTAAATGCAAAGTTGCAATGCGTACCTTTTGTGTGTTTTGCACATTATGGAGATCAAAATATTGCTCCATCTGTAGTATCCATGTTACAGGATCCTTTCCATCAAAATTCCTCATATCCATTTTTGGAATATGGTGGTTCTTACCGCCAACATTAGAGTTTATGAAATCACGATTAACATTCATTTTGTTCTCATCATGAGGTTCTTCTACTATTTTTTCACCATTAGGAAACATTTCTTGTATCAACTTTGTCAAACCTTCCATGTCCTGCTTATAAATTCTCATGTTTTCCATTTTCTCATCGATCTTTAGCTTCCATGTCATCCATCTTAGATTCCATGCCTTTCTTCAAACCATCCATCTTCACTTCCATGCCTTCCTTCAAAACTTCCATTTCATTTTTTGTTGCTCTTTGCGAGAGTGAAAATTGTTGCACTTGCTCTTGTAATTTTGATAGATCATGTTGCAATTCTTCATCTTCATGAGTCATGGTAGAGCCTTCTGAAGGCTTAATGGGTGTTGAATTCTTTTTAGGCGCCATTTTAGAATCCAATATCGATACCTTTTACTTGCTTTGAGGAGCTCGATATTGAAATTGAATTATCTCTGTAATTGAAAATCTTAAATATCTGAAATTCAGCTCTGTAGTAGCCCTCTGAAGCTTCTTTCAAATTCCACAGGTCTGATCTAATTTGGATTCCCCAAGACAAAGTTGTGTCCAATCTCCCACAATGACCTAATTCTAGACTGGTTCAGTAGAGCAAACTTGTAGGACTTGCCACGTGTCACTGTTTTGTCCTTTGTTTCTGAAATTGATAGCCAAGAAACTACAGTCCGTGTACTTGTGACCACTTTTTACGGCACTCAAATCCACTATCCATAGAGAGAGTTATTGAAATTTTCCCACGATCACCTCTTTGAGATGCAATTCAGGAGCCTGAAAAAGCACTACCTTCCACAGATCATATCTCCAAAAATATTACGAAACAAGCTCTGAAATTTTTTGACAAATTTCCTTAGGATTTAAGCTTCGCACCATACAAATTTCAGATTCTGAACCTTCGTAGAAAGAAATTTATAGCGAAAATTCCACGATGACCTGTTTAGGAGCGTGAAAAAAGACCTAACTTCCACAGATGATATCTCCGAAAATATTGGGAACCAAGCTCTGAAATTTTTAGACAATCTTCCTCAGGATTTCAGCTTCGCACCATAAAAATTTCAGCTTCTGAAACTTCGTAGAAAAAACGTTATAGCGAAAATTCCACGATGACCTGTTTGGAGCAGCGAAACCCTAGAATCCCAAGCTCTGATACCAAATGTTGTGTAACCAGCTCCAAAAAGAGAGAGATATCAATGCCTTATAAATAAGCCACTTTGAGGGGGGAACCTCCAATACATTACATAAATGAACAATTCTTGGATGATACAATTTACAAACCTCCTTTCTTTATATAGGAGTCCATGTGGCCATAATGTAATCCTAGTGGGCCACAATGTAATCCTAGCCGACCTAACAATAATAATTTAAGGGCACAATAATAACAAAATGGGGGTTGCAAGGGTACAATAATAACAATAAGGGGGTTACACTAACAACAATAAGGGACTATACTAGTAATATAGGGACCTAACATGCCACGTGTCGGGCGGCGTACTGTATCGCGTTCAAAAATTTAAAACCGCATATTCCCCTTTTGGCCGCGCAAAAATAGTGGTTTTCTCCTCCAAAACCACTTTCCCCATTTTCATTATGTTTTATCGTGCGTAGCCTCAACCGTCGATCTCTGTAGATCGATGGTCCCAATTCAATATTTCTTTCCACTATCGCCCTCCGCCTTCACCAAGGGATTTCTCGGATCAATCATAACCGTTGATCTCTGGGGTCCTATATGATCTGACGGCTCATGATCATCCCGAAACCCTCAATGAATTTTTAACTCAATTTTCCTCCGCTAAAGGATTTTGACCTCATTTCTTCGCATTTTCGACCATTTCATTATAAAATTACCCCGCTGCATTATATTTCCTCATTTGCTCCCGACAGTTGATATTTGCAAGATCAACGACCCTAACTTCAAATCTCCACCGTTCGACTCCAACTGCCTCCTTTGAACCCCAGCAAGCAGATCTCCACCGTTGGATGTTTCCATCCAATGACCACGCTCCTCCCCACAACCTCTAAAGCAGTTTTTACCCAATAACGCAGGATTTTCTAATTTTTGTGTGTATTTTGCAGGATCAAATGGGTTTCAAAAATGTTGAAAGAAAAACTAAAGCCAAGGGTGACGATCCTCCAGGTTTTGGTTATTAATGAATATCCATTCACAGGGTTCCATACCACGTTTTGTCGGTGTGTCATGGACACCGATACCATATGAAACCTATCATACCTGCACATCAACAAGATACAGAGAATTGAAATAAACAAAGAGTATTTGTGTTGAAGATTAAATATTAGTTCTATAGTTTAATGGATTACGGCTAAGATCGATTATCAAAAGCCTAATCCATTAAATTAAATACAGTTGAAGACAAATCATAAGTGTTTATCAGATAGAGAGGCCTCCAATGCCACATCAGAGGCAAATTGATTCCTCTCAACTACCCTTTGCCACCTATAGCTACAAGCATTCAACAGAGGCCGAAGTTATTGCTCAAAAAGAATTTATTTTGCCTCAACGTAGCCGAAGAATAAATTCTGCCAAATGAACTTAATGCAAAATATCAGCAGAGTTATTATGTCATGAAACAGAGCCTTAAAAGTCAACAAAAGCTCCCACCGAGCTTAATCTTTAAACGTAAAACAATTAATATAGACAGAACATCTGTAAAATTCTTCATCGAGCCCCTCAAAGGATGAGAAGCCTTAAGTCTGTATTAATTTCCTTGGGAGATCTTTTATCCCTCCCATCTCCTCTTTTCTTCTATAAATACTTCTGTAGAAGATAAGAAAATGTTGGTTGCAGAACTTTGAAATATACTTGAGCTTTGAGACTTCTACTTGTAAATAGTGTTCACGGGCTCTTGAAGCTTTGCTTGTGATTAGATAAGTTAGTCTGAGAAGTGAATATGATTGCTAACATGAAACACTGGACTTAAAGTTGTAACTGGTTTGAAGCATCAATACAAGCTGATTTATGGGATCCTGATCTATGTCTACGGTGATGTTTTTCTTATTATACATTGTTATTTTATTTATGCTTCCACTTTGTTCATCTTCTTCGATAAAGAACAACAAGCATAGAGTTAGGATTTACTGTATATCAGTACCCTTCTCTGGCTGATAAGCTTTATCTAAATGTTTTCTTCTGAATTGTGTTATTTGGGAATGATTTAATTCAGTTCAAGCAGTAGGAATGCTGGCGTTCCCTCATCCTCCTGTCTTAGCAAAATGTTATTCTTGAAAGTTATTTTCATTTTATGTTAATTAGAGATGAACTAAGGAAGATATGGTGAGCCCTGGTCCTATTTTTATCCCCAAAGACTATCTAAAAGTTTCCCTTGGAATGTGTTGAAAGCTGGCTAGTTTCAAAGTACTTACCAGATCTTAGACCATTCTTTGTTATCTTTTGTGTTTCCCTTTGTGTTTTAAATGTTTTTTTATCAAAAGTATATCAAAGGCTGGCTAGTTTCGAAGTACTTACCAAATCCTGGATTGCTTTTATGTTATTCTTAAGTGTTTGTCAAAGGTTGGCTAGTTTCAAAGTACTTACCAGATCCTAGGCTTCTCTTTGTTCTTCATTTTTTTTAATTTCCCTCCTTTTTGTATCATTTCATTCTATAAATAAAAATTAAAAGAGATCCTTATACATAGATGACTTGCCCCATGGACCACTCTTGCCTCTTGCTGTTTCAATTAAACCCTATTATGACTCCATAGCCCAATGAAATAAAACCTGCAATTGTCCATCTATTTGGCCACAACTTGTTCTATTTGCTTACAAATTCTCACCTTTGGAACTCTTTCCATTTAGGAATTTCCACTCAAATAATAATCATGCTCAACCATCTAAAACAAAACAAAACCCTTGGCCTTCATAACTAGCCTAATATCATTACCCAAAACTTCAAAGACAAATCCATCTTTGCACTTATTGGAGAGATCCCTCTCCGGATTCAGGAGGGCTAGATCCTAGAATCCAAAAGTGGTTGAAATGATGTTTCTCCCTGCTATTAGAATTTTCCAATCTTGCTGATTACAGGGAGCTAACACATTAAATCTGGATAGATGGTTTTGGAACATGTATGGACATTTTTCCATAGTAAGAAAAACTTCATATTCAACATGGCAGGTCTGGCTAAATTTTTTTGCATATTATGCCTTGTGATTTCTAGATCTTCTTTCTCCACTACATGCCTTAAGTTTCTCAAGAATTCTTCAATTTCCTACTTGAAAACATTTATGCCCTTTGTTTATGCAAATGCTTCGACAAAAGGTATATTGTGCACTCTGTCCAAGGAGTCCAAACTATTGTACAATCACAAATAGGTGGATATGATGTTGGCCAAATAGGTGCAGAGCTATTTGTTTCCTTGTACAAGCATTCTAACCTTTTCCCTTTTCAATTCAAATTCATGCCTTGTTGAAAAATGCAACAATAAATTCTCAATCTGATTTTGCCTTGATTAAATTGAGAAAATTTGAATTTCCACATCAACACACAACTTGGATGTTGTTAACTGAGGTGACATGGCTCTTGTCACTCAGCCAACCCAGTAAATCCAAGTTAGAGAAGTTAGAGTTTCACTAAGAATGTGTGATTGCTAATTTGTAGCAATCGAGGAAATTATTTCAAGTTGTTTTCAGTTAAACTATTTCTAACTGTTGGAGGAACTAGTGGAAGGTCAATAGTGCAGTGGGACTTCAATCAAACTTAGTGGTCATCCAGTTAACTAATCAATCAACCTAAAATAGCTAGTGCATGCAGATAACTCTAGTTCCCTAGTTGTGGTGGAGATTCCAAGGCAATGTAACATCAGTTGTACACTAGTATTGAGTGTACATGTGTTGCATGCAATCAAATGATCAACCTTGGGAATCATGAAATCATTTTGGAGGAACTTCCTAAATAATAGGGGCCTAATTTCTAAAGGAATTGTGCAAGGAAATAGGGGCTCAAGTAGAGTTAGAAATTGACTAAGTCTAGGTTAGATATTCTCAGTGAGCAGCGAGATAGGTTATTCACTTGCAGGTTGTACTCAGTTGATAAAATAAATTGTAATACATCTCTATTCACAAGATTAATGCAAGTAGGAAAAGGGGTTTTAAGAAAATTTATTTCCCCTAGAAAAAAACTGTGTGCATGTGTGTTATTTCTCATTGCATGTTTGAGATTGGTGTTATAAATTGTGAATTGAATTATGTAGAGCAATAAATTAGGTTTGTGTCTTTTGATTTTGATTAAAATTTCATGGGAAATTTCAAATCTACATCATAATTTTTACATGGTATCAAAGCAAGATTCACATTAGAGAAAGAATTTTGAAGTTATTTCTTAGGAGGCTTGAATTTATAATTTAGTGTAGCAGGATCTCTACAGAGTGGGGAAGGTGACCTTCAACGGGCTGAGGCAAGAGTATGCCTTGGAAGGAAGCTCTAATTTCATTGCATTGAAGCGTCGCATGGAGGCAGCGTTGGATGTCAATGGAATACTGGAATATGTCAAGGCATACATTCCTAAACCAAGATCAGTTGATGCCCATAACCTTTCTCAGTGGAAGAAATATGTAGCCAGGGTAAGGAGAATAAACTTGGAGGGAGTACGAGATAAAATTGTCTCAAATATCCCTAGGAAAGAAAATCCTTTCGTAATGTGGAAATCAATGACATAATTGTTCGAGAATAGTAGCGACCATATGAAGTTTGTGCTCAAGGATAAACTTCAAAATATCAAGACATAGAAGAATGACATTATTCCGCAGTATCTGAGCTGGTTCACACAGGTTCGTGATGAACTTGGCAGGGTTGGTGTTAATCTTGCAAAATATGATTTTGTAAGCCTAAGCCTTCTAGGCCTTCCATAGAGATATCATAGATACCAATATTCAGTGAATGGGAGGGAGAAACTACTGAATTGGGAACGCTTGTGGTCCGATTTGGTATAGGAGGAAATAAGGTGGAGTACTAGGGATGGGAATTCATCCAGGAGTGAGGATGAAGAAAAAATTACATTGGTTGGAAAGGGAAAGAAGGGAAAAGGGAAGAAATATCAATCCAAACTAGAATCTAGCCAAGGGGCAAGAAGAAATATTTGTCCAAAATTAAATGCTTCAATTGTCACGAATTCAGGTGTTATGCAAGGAAGTGTCCACAAAAAAATTCGAGTGATAATACCTTAGGAAGAGCAGAAGGTGAAGCTTTGGATTGATAGTCTGATATTGATTTTACCCTTATCACATGCATGGAAAGCACAGTGACAGGGAGCGTGTGGTACTTGGACTCAGGTGCATTGTTCCACATGACAGGGTGTATAGAGTTTTTTAGTGGCCCGAAGGAGAAATATTTGCAGATGCACATCGAGCTAGGGGATGTCAGAAGGTAAAATGTGACTGAGGTTGGTACAATAACCTTTCAGAGGGACTCAGGATCCCCTCTTAGACTCAAGGATGTCATGTTTGTTCCGGGCCTAAAGAAAAATCTCATCTTTGTTAAAGTTTTGGAAGACCGTGGTTATGATGCGATCTTTAGAAAAGAAAAATCATTCTTGAGACACATAGCCACGGGACAAGTGAAGAAGATAGGGATTTGTGTGAAGAACCTGTATAAGGTAGATGTGGAAGACTATGTTGCATTAAGCACTAAGGTGGAGAAAGTGCAGGGTTGTGATGTCAGTGAAATTTGGCATAGAAGACTTGGCCATTTGCATCATGGCACCTTGAATATTATGCAAAAAATAACCACTGGCCTCCCTAAAGGAACACTTGAGCAACAAGATGTATGCAAAGATTGTACCTTGGGGAAGTACACAAAATTCACATTCCACGAGGAAAAATAAGCACATTCAGTCTTGGAAAGGATCCACTCTGATGTCTGTGGACCTTTCTCAAAATTCTCCACTGGCAGACACAAATATTTTGTCATTTTTATTGATGAATTCTCACGGAAGTGTTGGATCTTCTTCATGCAGAATAAATATGAGTCTTTCTACAAGTTTGTAGAATTCAAGGCACTGGTTGAGAAAGAAACCAGGCAAAGGCTATCCAGAGTGATAATGGAAGTGAGTATGTGTCAACTGAATTCAAAAAATTATGTGCGAAAGACGACATTCGAAGAGAGCTAACAACGCCCCACAACCCACAAAAAAATGGGGTGGCAGATAGAAAGAACTATAGCATTGTGGGAGTTGTGTGGGCTATGTTGCATGACCAAGGCCTACCACTACACTTGTGGGCATAGGCATGTAATATATCAGTATATTTACAAAACTGGAGTCCTCATTGGATTCTTGGCATGATTACACCGGAGGAGGCTTTCTCTAGGAGGAATCACGAAGTGCCATACTTCAGGATTTTGGAGCCTTTGTTTACTGCTATTTCTCCAAATAATCAAGGAAGAAGCTTGAGCTGACAACATAATTGGGGGAATTTCTAGGTTATACAGAAACTCCTCACAACTACAATGTGTAATTTTCATCCTTTAGAATGATAATTGTGTGAAGGGATGTAAAATTTGATGACGAGAGAGCGATGTGGTTCTCTCTTGAGAGGGAGCTTCAGATCTCGCCAATAGAGGAGATTTTAGCTCCAAAGGATGAGCCTCAGGAAGTTGTTGAGAAAAAAAATTTGAGGAGTAGAGCATGGAGACATCCACTCAAAAAAACCATCTAGAGAAGGAAAAAAAAGAACTAGGGAAGGTAATAGACTTGTGCAAGATTCGAGGGAGAATGTGGGAGCTCCTTCAAAATTGCACAGGTAGAGAAGGTCACCTGAGAGGTACACTGGATACATGGCTCTAATGACCGAGCTTTTAGCGACTGAGCCATCCTCTTTCAAGGAAGCAGTAGAGAAACATGTTTAGGTTGATGTAATGGTGTAAGAGAATGAATCCATTGTAAAGAATAGTGTTTGAGAAGTGGTCCCAAGACAAACAGATAAATCAATTGTGGGTTTGAGATGGATCTTCAAGGATAAGCATGCAACAAACAGAAGCATAGATAAATATAAGGTTCGATTTGTGGCCAAAGGATTCTCTTAAATTAAGGGAATTGAGTATGAGGAAACCTTTTCTCCCATAGCAAGGTATTCATCCATTAGATAAATTATTGCACTGGCTACACACATGGGGTGGAAGATCCACCAGATGGATGTAAAAATAAATAAATCTGAATGCGGTTATTGAGGAGGAGATGTACATCGAGAAACCATAAGGTTTTGAGACATTTGATCGAGAGTCTCATGTATGCAGAATCAAGCAAGCATTGTACGGTATCAAACAAGCACCCTGTGCTTGGTACACCAGGATCGACAATTATCTCACTGGTTTGGGCTTCACCCAAAGTGAAGCAGATGAAAACCTCTATCACATCTTGGTAGAAGGTAAATTTCTTATTTTTGATTATTTTATTTTAACTGGTGATGAGAAACTGATTATATCTTGCAAGGAGGACCTTGAAAGGGAATTTGAAATGAAGGACATGGGTCTCGTGCACTACTTCCTTAGGTTGGAAGTATGGAAAGGTGATGGGGAACTATTTGTATATCAAGGAAAGTATGGAAACGAGATATTACATAAATTACGCATGGAGAGTTGCAAACCCATCAAGACACCTTTAGCGACCAACTAGAGGAAGGAGGATGCCACTTCAGGTGAAGAAGTGGATGCAACCATTTATTGACAGCTAGTGGGTTCATTGATGTATCTTGTGAACACACGAATAGATATGTGTTATTTAGTCAACCAGTTGAGCCAAGATATGGCTAGGCCAACCAAATTATATTGGAAGGCAGTTAAGCATGTTTTACGGTACCTCAAAGACACTACCTAGTCTGGAATATAGTACAAACGAACATAGGGAGTGAAGTTGTGTGGATTCACAAATGTATATTGGGTGGGGATTCCATCAGACTGAAAGAGTACATCAGGTGGAATTTTCAGTGTTGGGTCTGCAACTATTTCCTGGTATAGCAGGAAGCAAATATTTATGGCACTCAACTTGGAAAAAGCAGAATACATGTCTACAAGTCAAGTAGGATGTGAGGTGATCCAGATGAAACATATACTTGTGGGAATATTTAGTATGATGATGGATCCAAATGTGATCTACTCTGATAATTAGAGTTGCATCAAGCTCTCTAAGAATCTTGTATTTCATGATCGATCTAAGCATATAGATATTCAATATCACCATTTGCGGGACTATGTGCAGAGGTGGATAATGTTGCTATAATATATTCTAATAGAGGAACAAGATGATGATATTTCGATAAGGGCTTTGTCAAGAGGGAAGTTGGAGTTCCACAGGTGCATGATAGAGGTGGTTGATATTCCCTTTCTTGCTGAGAGGGAGTGTTGAAAAATACAACAAGAAATTTTCAATTTGATTTTTCCTTGATTAAATTGAGAAAATTTAAATTTTCACATCAAATTGGATGTAGTTCACTAAGGTGACATGGCTCTTGTCACTCAATTAGCTTAGTAAATTCAAGGTATAGAAGTTAGAGTTCATTTAAGTAAGTGTTATTTCTAATTTGTAGCAATTAAGGTTGGTTATTTCAAGTTGTTTTCAATTAAACTAGTTCTCACTATTGGAGGAACTAGTGGAAGGTCAGTTGTGTAGTAGGACTTCAATAAAACTTAGTGATCATCCAATTAATTGATCAATCAACCCAAAATAGCTAGTGCATGCAAATAATTCGAGTTCCCCAACTGTGGTGGCGATTTCAAGGAAGTGTAGCATCAGTTGTAGGCTAGTTTTGAATGTACATGTGTTGCATGTAGTCAAATTATCAACATTGGGAATTGCACAATCATTTTGGAGGAATTTCATAAATAACAGGGGCTTAATTTCTCAAGGAATTGTGCAAGGAAATAGGGGCTCAAGAAGAGGAAAAAATTGACTCAGTTTGGGTCAGATCTTCTGAGTGACCAGAGGGATAGGTTATTCAATTGCAGGTTGTGCTCAGTTGAGCAAAGAAATTGTAATACATGTTTATTCATAAGATTAATGTAAGTAGGAAAAATGGTTTTAACAGATTTCTTTCCCTTAGAAAAATATTGTGTGCATGTGTGTTATTTCTCATTGCATGTGTTAGCACTACAATTTTTCCAAATATTTTCAAAGTCTGGTCATCATTATCCAAGGAATCAATCTACCTTTTCAGTTTGATTATAAGATGAAAGTGTCGTTGTCAAAGTGTAGTGGTGAGAAAATATCATTTTCTACTTTCATTCATTTCATTTCCCCTCTTTCACCTTTCATTTTCCCAAAAAACCCAAAGTCCAACCTCGCATTTCCCTTTTCAAAACCCCTTTTTAACTCATAAAATCCAATTTTTATAGTTAAAAAATAGCTCCACACACCCATCAACAACCATATCATATTTCCTCTTTAACTTACCATATATTTCTTTTATCGTAGTTTTTACCCGCACCATAACAAAACCTTGGTTATATCATATATTATATGATATAACTTACCGCACTTTGTAGGTTTTAACCCTGAACATAAATTATCTACACACGAATCTTATAACAAAAAATAAACAATAGCGATAGCATAAAACATAAAACAGATAAACACAGAGATTTTCCCCTGGATCCCAAATCGGGACGACTAGCTTGATTTTTCATTATATTCCTTTTAGTGTTACAACACATATATATACATGCCGAAGCATACATAAACCCCAATCTATTAACCCTGGATTAGAACATAACCGTAGTTCCCTTGACCGGATCTATAAAATACCAGGGGACGAAAACCATCGTACCCCAAAACCATGTGCAAACTCATGCAGAAAACATGGGTGGGTCCACCTATGAGTGGGTCCGCACACCAAAACAATTTTCATCGGGGTGCTGCCACGGACCCCAACAGTGGGGGCTGCCTCCTCCCTTGTGACCCCCCTGCTGCGCCCGACGCAACGTACAATGCGTGGGGCTAGTCGTGGAAAGAATATAACACATACCCAACATTCTCCCACTTGTTGTTTTCTTTCCACAGGGGGCCACAGGAGAGCTTAGTCATTGGGCCAATTCTTCAACACCCATTTTTTCTCTACACCAAGAGAACTTCTGAGTGCTCACAGACTTCGTCAATGCATCTACAACATTCTTCAAAGTGTCCACCTTTACCAGCAACACCCTTTTAGCCTCAACCATATCTCTAGAAAAGTGATATTGAACATCAATGTGCTTTGTCTTTAAATGGTAAGCAGGGTTCTTAGCCAAGAAAATTTCACTTTGGCTATCACAGTCTATCCTTATAGCTTGCTGTACCAACCCCATACTTGAACACAATCTCTGCAACCAAACTGCTTCCTTGCTTGCATGAGTGGCTGTTATGTATTCTGCCTCTGTAGTTGAAAGAGCCACTACAGACCGTCTTTTACTCATCCAACTGACTACGCCTCCAAATAGGTTAAACACATACCCACTTGTAGATCTTCTTTGGTCTAGATCTCCAGCCACGTCACCTCCGCTCTCATCACACATCGCACTTCGCGAGTTTTAACATTTAACTTTTGTGTCTCATAACAAAACTTGTGATGCCGGATTTGCGATTGGTCCCACTTCTTTGCCACATCATCACCCCATCTGAAATCACATTTTCTCCCGTTTGTGTCTTAAGTTTAAACAATCCGACCCCGATTTGTGAGTACAATATATGTATAAAAGGTTTTCTCCTCCCGCTTATCATTCATTCCGCTCCACCTCTCCCCTATCAATTAAAGTTTTTTCAAAGGTTTTCTTTGTGATATCTCATAAAATAAACCTCCGACATTCTATCCAAAAATTTTCATGTTTTCCGCCATTACAATGGGTTTTCCACCAAATAAGGAAAGGAAAAACATAACAACGATAGAGTTTCTCTGAAACAATTATCTACCACTACTCTCAGCACCAAAGCTTTCTACAAGGCACTAGGCAACATTCAAGGAACAACCACACGCCATTTTCACTGTTGTTTACACTTTTTGTGGAGTTGGTTGCACTAGAACAGAAGATGAGTCTTCCCATAGACTACCACATCATACAAACCAGTCCGAATTGTTAGCCTTAATGTTGTTTATTTTCATTATGTCATAGCACTTTGTATTAAAGTTTTACGATAAGCCTCACCTCTTGCACGAGGTTGTAATGAATTTTGAAACAGATTTTCCTTTTTCTGTGGAAGATGACAATATCATATTTTTTTATATATATGCCAAACTGAAATGAAGTCAGGGTTGGTTGGTGGTTATTGAATTTTGACTTATATGAACTGTAAATTTTTGTGTGAATGAAATGGAATAATACTACTGAGGACTTATTACCAATTTGCTGTGTGTATTGTCTACTTTATTTGTGTTTCCATATCTCCTTTCTCCTAGTTCCAGTTTGCAAATCATCATACTGTTATGTGTTTTTATTAGTCTCTTAATATTGTTATGTGTTTTATCAGTTTTTTTTAGTCTCACACAGTGAGCATTCCTAATAAAATCTATATTATAACAGTGGAAGAGCATCACTCACGATAGTTAATCTTCATGATATTTCAGTGAGAATCTTGTCAGACTAGAAATAGCTTTCTCTCAATGGAATATTGTCAAACTGCTACTTTTGACAATTTCTACTAAATTAGTAGATTTATGTTTTACAAACTTATTGATTCTCCTCTCATATTTCAATTTTCTTTCATCATAGACTACAAACTTGCACCTTGCTACCACATCAAGTTACAATACCCTCTTTAGTAGAACTGTGGATTTGACGAAATCTCTCTTCAGTAAATCAAAGTTTATACCATCTTCCAATCCTATAGAACAAAACATTAAAATTGCCTTAGAGTTTAAGATGTGTCTAGTCAGGCGCTTTCTGTAGTCCAAGTGTTGATTCCAACGCCAAAAACATGTTTGTGATTGATGTTCTAAATTGTGAATTGAATTATGCAGAGTAGTAGAGTAGGTTTTTTTTGTTGAGATTCAACAAGATGATGATCCTAGTGAAAATTAAGCACCTTCACTAGGTGGAGCTTGCAGGCTATTTTTAGGTGTATGTATATTTTTAGAATGGCGAGAATATTCTAAAATTAACAAGATGCTGATTCTAGATGGTTGAGAAAATTCTATCTTTAGATGAGTTTCTATTTTTAGATCATGGGCAAAGTCTATTTATAGATTTAGAATCTAAAAATAGAATGCATGTCAATTATTATTAACCCTTAATGATAATCAGAAAATAAATAATAAATTATTCTCTTGAAGCACTTGATTTCAGTTAACTGATGTGGCAAAATAGTTAGCTGAAGGAATTACACATTCCAAGGTTGGTTGGTGACTCATGCATGATGGACTTTGTTATAACTAATTGTGGCAGAGTTGTAATAGAGTTGGAAGAGTAGTTATGGGAGTTGTTATTTATTTTAACTCCGTTAAGTGAGTTAAACTCAGTTGTGCTAGTTGTAACTAAAGATACACTAGTGAAAGATGAGTGAATTAATTATTTAATTAATTCACAAGCAGTGTCTTACTTGCAACTGAAGAAATACAACAGTTAACTACTTGCATGTCAGATATAGTGGAGACCCAGTGGAGAGATAGGTGAAAGGGTGTGTTTGACTATTAGTTGTGACTATAGTGGTGCATTCAATACATCTACACACACATTGGAGTTGCCAATGAGGATTGTGCAGTCATGGCAAGGCAAGATCAAATTCAGTCAGGGATCTTCTTCAGTAGGGATTGCGCAGTGGAGGCAGGCTTCCAGGAGGCAGTAAATTGGTGCATGTGTGAACCAATTTTTGTATGGCAGTGTGAGACAATTGTATATTGTACTGAGAGCTCTATGAGCTGAGCTTTGTATGCGATTGTTTCATGATTCCATGATATACATAATATATGATAGTTGGGGTTTTTAGCTTTAAGATTTCCCGGTAAAACATCTTGTTATGTGTGATTGATTTTTCTTCATTTATTTGCAATTGGAAATTTAATTTCCGCAAAGACTTGAGTAGAAGGATTTTGTATTTAACAGTGGATTTAATTTTTAGATCAGGGAAGTCTGGAAATACATTATTGTGTTTATAAATTTCTACATTTTTCTCATGGTTTTGATTAAAATTTCATGAGCAATTGCAAATCTACATCATAATTTCTACATGCCTTATTTTCCTGGAAAAATATGATGGTGCATTTATGTACTTAGTTCCCCACTCTTGGATTACATCAATGGTTGCATGAATTACCTTCATAACTTTAACATTCTCATGTGATCGTTTCTGCATCTCATGCAAAGGAACCACTGCCTTATGAAAAGATATCATATCCTTATACAATTGTCTCATAGTGTCTCCCAATGATTGGATTTCCTCAAATATAGATGCCTGTGACTACCTGATGTGAAAATCGGTGAAAGAAAATCTTTGGTTCTCAGCTAGGAGATGATCAATTTGTTACCTTGCAGTAGTCTGGTCCTTTGCTAATTGCATATTTTATTCAACCAATAAATCTATGTTTATTTTTGTATCTTATGCAAAGGCTAAGTTTTTTGTTGTGACTGTCTTCATATTCTTCTTGGTATTAGGTACAATCATCCTCTATGTATGAATGGAAATAGGATGAAATAGGCCATTAGGAAAATAATTATGCCTTTCCTACAATAGCATGTTCTTTAACTGATCAAAGGTAAGGTTAAAAATATACATGACCATATCATCATCTGGAGGAGATATTCCAATCTCGGTGAATGAGATGTGGCAAATAGTAAGAGGAGGTGAAGGCTGAATTATGGCTTATTATGCAAAGGAAATAATGTTAGCCTCTTGTTTATCCTCCTCTCGTTCAACCTCCATTTCTTGGGCCTGTATTTTCTCCTATAGTTCTTTTACAAATTCATCATCATGCTTTTTCCTGCTTTCTTCATCCACCAACTGTTTCTATTATTCGTCCTCAAATTGTTTCTGTCTCAATTCATCTTCTTCCTTGTTTCTTGATTCTTCTTGTTCCTACATGTCTTCATTTTCTTTCCTTTCCCATTCCTCTTTCTGTATCCATTCCTCTTCTTGGTTTTGTTCCTCCTCTTGTACCTTTTCTTCTTATTTAAATTTTTTTTTCTTTCTCATATTTTCTACTACAATGGCCACTCTCAAAATAATAAGATATGCTATAAACTTGTGGGTCTGGATCACTACAAGATTATGCAAAAATTTCCTCTTGTACTTACCAATGGTGATTGGAGTGGGAAATTCCTATCGATTTCCTTCCTGGATCGTAACATGCTCTTAAGCCGCATTGGAAGGGCCTACCTCATTTCCTGGTGCATGTGCTCGGGAGGAATTATACCAATTCCTTATCTTCTCCTCCTCTTGTTAGGAATAAGACTCATAAGTCTAGGAAACATGTAACTTGGAAAATTGTTTTTTACATACTCCTCAGGGATTATAGCTATGAAATATCATCTCACTGAACTTAATGTTGTTAATTTCTTCAAGTGTTGCTTCATCGAACTTTAAGTTCTTGAGCTCATATGATCCCAGTTGTAGAGGTAAGGAAGTCCAAGGTGCCTTCTTCTTCTACAATAACTGATATAGACCTACAATAAGATGATAAGAAACCTCCTACATGACCACCTTATCGGTCAAATAAATAGACAAAATATGTGGAGGCTCATGAGAACTAAAAACTCTAAGGTATGTGCCCTGAGGTGAGGAAAAAAAATATTCTATATTTTCCACTGCTTTCCTAGCCTCATGGGATCACATACAAGGGGTTTCTTCCTCAAATATCATATGATACAAAACCATGAACAAGTGATCAACAAGCTTGTCATATACCCCTCTGTAAATATACTTTGACAATACTTTATAATACACATTTATAGGGAGCTACCTCGGGGTCCACCTCCATTATAAACCTGGGAATTCAGGTGAGCAAAAATACCATCTAGTTAGTAGGAAGACATGTAAAATTATGGTTAATTCCCTTAGGTGGTTCTTTCACCATTTTCAAATTAATCCTCGGCTAATGGGATAAAAAAATGTGACCAATTGAATACTTTTCTTTTTGTGACGAGTGAATACAACATTAATATCCACCCTTTGACAAAGGATTCAATATTATTATGTCCATAGATCCTGCAACACATACTGGTAAAAAATTGTGAGAGACTCAGTCTTGTAAGTACGATCAGGCTTCTGGAGAAACTAAGCTGGTTCTCACCACTGTGACGATCACTTTTCTGGTGTCCAAATAACTCCAAGTTGCATAAAATTGAGAATCCAAGTGTTGTGCTCAAGTTTGGGCAAGTTGTAATATAAGTGAAAGTCATGTGGGAGGTATGAGGCAAGCTACTGCCCACTGACGTTGTTGAGCACCATGTTCTTAGTGTCTATACCTTGCATTATCCACTTGATGTCATTGGAAAAGGGTAGCACTAGATACCTAAAGGAAATTTTGTGGAACCTTGATCGCTTGATATTCTCATAGACTTACCTATCTTCCAGATCCTCTATGAACTCCTTTGAATTGAATACATCCTTGATAGTGAGCCATGTAATATTATATTCTTTGTCAATGAAGCATTGGGTGTCTAACAAGATAGGCACTCATGTCAAGCTATTATTATTGTCTTCTTCAGTACTACTTTTTGTGACCTCCTTTGATGATCCTTTCTTTGGAGGCATGGTGTTGTTAGATGATGAAATACTGATATGTTATATATTTTCAACACTTCATGAAACATATGCACTCATGGAAACAACAAATTAGTTCTACAAAATATCAGCTAATCTAATTAATCACAAGCAGAAGAAAACTAATGAGAAGGAGTATTGTGCAATGCTGGAGCACAAGCGAGGTAGAGTGACCTCATTGGTCACTGGAAATGCACATTTCATAACTTCTGAGGGAATATTGTGCAGTTATTGGTTGCAAGGGGGATTGGATGCAACATAGAAATATGTAATGGGAAGTTACAACTAGAGAGAGAGGCCCTAACTATGTAGTGCACAATTGAAAGGGACAAGGGAGCCTCTTTTCTAACTGTGATTTCACAATGCATAACTGGGGACCCAATGATTGTGTAGTTGCAGAGGGAAATAAGAGTCACTGCTAGAAGATATTTTACAATGCGCAGTTGAGGATGGAAGAAGGCCTTGAAAATTGCGTAGTTTTATATGGTAGAAGGGTAGGCTCTAGATTTGATGACTAAAGAGAAGAAGTTTTTGTATCAACCTGAGATTCATCCAAACAAGTCACTTATATTGAGCAATAAAGATGATGAAAGGAAAATGGCATGCATGCATAAATACACCCAACATCAATAATTATTGTTAGGCAAAGAGATAAGGAATGCAATGCGACACTTGAAAAGAAGTTCAAAATAATGAAATGACACTCATAGAAGCTAATAATAGTAGAAACGACACTTACTATAAGAAAAGCAGGAAAAACAACACTTGCAAAAGCAAAAGCAAAAGCATAAAAAAGAGACAGTTGGGAAACTTATCTGGAAAAGCAGCAGAAACATAATCCAAATCTCCTTGTACTTAGGAGAATGAATAGAGCTCCAAATATGGGTGTGAGAATGTGATCTATGATGCAATTATTATATACGTGAGCACTTGTAATATTAGGGTTAGGGTTTTAGATGTACATGCCTAAAATCAAGGAGGAAATCCTAGATGACTCACACATGTTAGATGATGAATTTAGAAACACATGCTATATTGATAATTATAAGTGCACACACCCTATTTTCTAGGAATGCGCAATTGGTCAACTCCAGGAACCACACAAATCATTAGATCAAGGGACTACATAGTTCACTAAGACAAGGAGTTTCACAATTTTCTTTCTTATTGGATTGCGTAATTTAATAGCACATAGGGTTGCAAATTTTTCTCTCACAACTGATTATGCAGTTGCCTAATTCAAAGGATTTCACATTTCATTCAAACAAGGGGTTGCATAGTTTACTATGACATAGGATTGCACAATTCCTAAAAACAAGGCATTGAATTAGTGTCAATCAAGACAAGAATTAGCTTGTGTTCACAAGAAGTTCTTTGTCTATCTCCATAATTTTTGAAAATTTTGTCGACAAGGACTAAATGTCATCAAGGAGTGCCAAATAGCTGTTAAAGGGAAAGCACAGTCAAGACATCACAAGCTTAACATGAGAAAATGAGTCGTTGCGACACTTAGTAAAGCCAGAAGAAAACTTGTTGAAACGAAAAATTATTATGGTTGAAAGGAGGCTCCAAAATAAAAGCATGGGAAAATTTTAGGAGGGGGGTTGTAGCATCTACAATCCTTGGTGACACACTAGAAGAACTCTAGCTTCTCTGTTTGGGTCTAACTCTACGCACTGAGTCTAGCTTTCAGGAAGTATTATTTTTCCCCATAGATCACCATAGTTTCCTTAATTACCTCGATTAAATATATAGTCCCCTCTATTCCTCTCATTGGCTTAATAATTTCCTAAGCAAGTCAAAATTTAGTTGTTTCGATTAGGGGTTAGGAGTATATAAGAATGCGAGTATAAAATTTCAAATTTTTAACATCATCTATAATGTTGCTCCACTACCGGCTGGGTTGTTCAGTAACCCGACGAAGTCACTTCAAGGAATCATAAGCATTACTTCACTCCCAACATGGTTGTTTAGTACCCTCACAAAGTTACTTGCTTCACCTCTCTATGCATAAATCATTTATATTCTTTCACCCAATGTTTATTTATAATTTTATGTTGATTGGAATTTTTCCAACTTTTATATCGCCATGGGTGGTAGAGGGATCCAAAATTATTTGACGAGCAAGAGAGGTTGTTACATGTTTTATATAGGCTCTTAAATATGTACCTTTGAGGTAAATTAACTTTCCTAAGTTTCCTCCCTTTCCTTTTGTACTCAACTAAGTTGACATGTTAAACCAATAAAATATATAAAGGGAAACTCAAGGAAGAAGATATTATTATAGATACAAGCGTCGTAGATCAACTAAGGCTTTCTTTGAAAGAAACATATTTTCCATCTAAGCACCATGGACTATAAAATATACAAGGCCCAGACAAAGAAGGGGATTTATAGTTAACCAAGTGTTAATAGTTACACAATGTACTCTTGAACTTTCCCCCACGTTTTCAATTCCATCCAACACAACTTATTACAAACTTATGTTCTTTAACTAATCAAACGTAAGGTTGGAAATACCCATGACTATATATCATCATATGGAGGAGATATTCCAATCTTAGTGAATGGGATGTGGCCACCAGTAAGAGAATGTGAAGGCTAACTATTGAATTTTTCTACAATGGGCATAATGTAGGCCTCTTGGTTATCCTTCTCCAGTTCAACCTCTGCATCTTAGGCCTGCATTTATTCCTATATTTCTCTTATAAATTCCTCATCCTGATTTTTCCTCCTTTCTTCGTCCACTAATTGTTTTTTATGTTCTTCCTCAAATTGTTTTTATCTCGCTTTGTCTTCTTGATTCTTTCTCAATTCTTCTTGTTCTTGCATGCCTTCCTTTTCTTTCCTTTCTTTTTCCTCTTTCTGTATCCATTCCTTTTCTTGCTTTCATTCCTCCTCCTGTATATTTTATTATTCATGCTACTTCTTCTTTAATTCTTCTAATTTATTTCTCCTCTTTTCTACTACAATAGTCTCTCTCAGAATAATAGGATCTACTCTAAACTTGTGGATCTTATTGCTATAGGATTATGAACAATTTACTCTTGTACTTAGAAATGGTAAATAGAGTGGGAAATTTCTGTTGATTTCCTTACTAAATCATAACCTACTCTTGAAATTCATTAGAAGGGCCTGCCTCATTGTCTG
This sequence comes from Pinus albicaulis, assembly GCA_034641835.2. Classification (NCBI taxonomy): domain Eukaryota; kingdom Viridiplantae; phylum Streptophyta; class Pinopsida; order Pinales; family Pinaceae; genus Pinus; species Pinus albicaulis. Next base: position 898,526,052 of record CM076572.1, on the reverse strand, counting down.
GTGCATGTAATCGAGATGCATTGTACCAATTCCTTATGTTCTCCTCCTTTGGTCAGGAATAATAATCATAAGCTGAGGAAAAATTTAACTTGGCACAATGTCTTTTAAAAACTCCTCTAGGATCGTATACATGAAAGCTCATCTCATCGAACTTAAGGTTGGTAAGTTATTTAGCTTCTGCTTATGCAGCCTTTAAGTTCTTGAGTTCATATGATCCCCTTTGTATAGGAAAGGAAGGCCAATGTTCCTTTTTCTTCTTCTACAACAACTGAGATAGATTTGTGCTAAGATGATAAGAAACCTCTCACATGACCACCTTATCAGTCACATACCTCGAAAAAATATTTGGAGGCTTTCTAGAACCGAACACTCTAAGGTATGTACCTTGAGGTGAGGCAAATCAATCCATTATCTCTGCAAGGGGTTTCTTCCTCAAAGACCATATGATACCAAAACATGAAGAATTTCTCAACAAGCTTGCCATATACCCCTCTGTAACTATACTCTGATAATACTTTGCAATACACATTGATAGGGAGCTCCCTTGGGGTCCACCTCCATTCTAGAGCTAGGAATTCATGGCAAGCACAAATACCATCTAGTAAGTAGGAAAACATGTAAAATGTGGTTTCTTTCCCTTATGTGGTTCTGTTCCCTTATTCAAATCAATCCTTAACTACTGGGATAACATATGTGACCAAATGAATAATTTTCCTTCTATGAAAAGCGAATACAATATGAATATCTACCCTTCAGCAAAGGATTTAGTATTCCATCGTCCATAGATCCTACAACACATATCCATCAAGTACCGATAATTTTTTCTGAGAGAATTAGTCTTGTAAGTACTTTCAGGCATATGGAGAAACTTAGTTGTTTCCCACCACCATGAATTGATCACTTCTCTCATGTCCAGATAACTCTAAGCTGCATAAAATTGAGAATCCAAGTGCTTTTTGGGCTTGGGAAAGTTGTAATATAAGTTAAAGTCACATGGGTGGTATGCAACAAGCTTTTGCCCACTGACACTATTGAGCTCCATGTTCTTAGTGTCTAGACCTTGCAATATCCACTTGATGACATCGAATCGAGGTAGCACTAGATACCTGAAGGCAATTTTGTGGAAACTTGATCGCTTGATATTCTCATAGAATTTCCTATCTTCAAGATCCTCTATGAACTCCTTTGAATTGAATACATCCTTGATAGTGAACCATGTAATAGTAGATTATTTGTCAATGAACCAATGTGTGTCTAACAAGATAGGCACTCGTATTAAGCTACTATCAATGGCTTCTTCAGTACTGCATTCTGTGACCTCCTTTGATGATCCCTTATTTGGAAGCATGGTGTTGTTAGATGATGGAATATTGATGTATTCTTGATTTGCAGTACCTGATAAAACATATGCACTCATGGCAACAAAAAAAAAATTATGCAAAATATCAGCTAATCTAATCAATCACAAGCAGAACAAAGCTATTGAGAATGAATATTGTACAATTCTGGAGCACAAGTAGGCAGAGTGACCTCACTGGTCACTATAAATGCACATTTCATAACTTCCGAGGGAAGATTGCACAATTCTTGAATGTATAGGGAATTATCTAGATCCTGTAACTATGTAATTCATATTAGCTACAATTGGAGAGAGGGGCCATGAATACGCAGTGCGCAATTGAAAGGGACAAGGGATCCTCTCTACTAACTATGATTACACAATTTGCAGCTAGGGACCCATTGATTCCGTAGTTCATAGTTGCAGAGGGAAAGGAAGAGTCATTGTTATAAGAGATTTTGAAATCACAATTGAGGAGGGAAGAAGGCTTTGAAAATTGCGTAGTTTTCTCTAGAAGAAGGGCAAGATCTATATCTTCTGACTGAAGGGAGGAAGGATGTGGATTAGCCCAGATTCAATCCAAACAAGCCACTTAGATCAAGCAAGCAAGCCGATGAAAGAAAAAAGGACATGCATGCATAAATACACCCAACAACAATAATTATTGTTAAGAAAAGATACAAGGAATGCAATGTGACACTTGAAAATAAGTTAAAAATACTAAAATGACACTTGTAGAAGCTAATGATATAAAAAATGACACTTGTTATAAGAAAAACGGGACAAAATGGCACTTGTGAAATCAAAAGTGACAAAAGCGAAAGAAAAAGTGACAGTTGGGACAAAATGGCACTTGTGAAATCAAAAGTGACAAAAGCGAAAGAAAAAGTGACAGTTGGGAAACTTACCCGCAAAAGTAGCGAAAACAAAATCCAAAGCTCCTTGTGCTCACGAGAATGAATAGAGCTCTAAATATGAGTGTGAGAATGAGCTCTATGATGGGTTTCTTATATAGGTGAGCACTCACAAGATTAAGGTTATGGTTTTAGATGTACATGCCTAAAATCAAGGATCCAATTCTAGATGACTAATACATGTTAGATGATGAATTTAAAAACATGTGCCACATTGATAATTATAAGTGCACACTTCCTATTTTCTAGGAATGCACAATTGGTTAACTTCGGGAACCACGTATCTCATTAGCTCAAGGGACTGCAAAATTCACTAAGATAAGGAGTTGTGCAATTTTCTTTCTCAGTGGATTGCACAGTTTACTGCCACATAAGGTTTCACAATTTTCTCTCATAGTTGATTGCACATTTTTATGAATCAAGAGATTGTGCAGTTCTCTCTGACGAGGGGTTTTGAAATTTACTATGATAGAGGAATGCACAATTCCGAAAAGCAAGGCATGTAATCAGTGTCAATCAAGGCAAAACTTAGCTAGTGTTCACAAGAAGTGCTTTTTCCTTCCCCAAAAATTGTGTAGCTACTGTCAACAAGGACCAACTATCATCAAGGAGTGCCCAATAGCTATTAAAGGGAAAGCACATTCAAGACATCACAATATTAACATGATAAAATGAGTTGTTGTGACACTTAGTAAAGCAAGAAGAAAACTTAACACAGGTTGAATTGAAAATTCTTATGGTTGAAAGGAGGCTCCAAAATCAAAGCATGGGCAAAATTTTTGAGGGTGGTTGTCGCATCTACGACAAAATATTTCATGAAGCATATCGTCATGGAACTTGAAGCTCCTAATGATTCTATTAGCTATGCACAAGTAACTTTTGGAATTTTTTTTTAGAAGTTGATCATGGATGTTATCTTGCACAACCATCCCTTGTACCACCAAATACATAGTTGGAACTCCTTCCTTGCAATCTAACTGGTGCTTATGAATTTTTTAATATAGATGTAAATAATAATAGCATAGGAACTAACCTTGTTGCTGCTAACATTTGGACTTTATATTTTGATAATTTGAAGACACACGAGGGTTCTAGAGTTGGTTGTATTTTAATCTACCCTTGAAAGAACAAGTATCTGATCTCATGTCAATTCAAATTTGAGTGCATGAATAAAATTACTGAATGTAAAGCACTAATTTTATGACTAAAGAAAGCCATAGACCCTAAGGTGGAAGCATTAAATCTAATAGGTGACTCAAACATTGTCACAAGCCAGGTATTAAATATTATTCATTGCGTGTCACTTAATATTAAGAAATACCAACAAGAGGTATGACATATTATTTCTTTCTTTCTAGATTTCAATATCAATTCTGTTTCTAGGAGTCACAATGCAACCAGAGACATTAGCTAACACTGCAACTAGGTTATCACCACTTAGAGATGGTTTTTCTGTTAAAATTACTTATAAGCCATCCATACCATAAAATGTTACTAATTTTCTTGTTTTCAATGATGACTAGCAGATACTATATTTTATGGCTAATGCTAACATGTTTAAAGATGAAACGATAGACAAAGAGAAGCATAAAAGGGATTTTTAGGAATAAACTGAGGCACATAAAGGAAACTGCATGCCCAAGGGCATGGTCTCTAGAGAGGAGCTCTATGACCTAAAAAACCGCTTCAAGGGACCATCCAATGCAAAAAATCATAGTTATACATTGTCACATAAACAAGTTAATTTGGGTACAAAGGAAGATTCATAGTATGTGAATATTAGTACATGTTGTTCCCCCCAAGAGCGAAAATCCTTTGTCTGTATTTTAAACAATATTGATATGTGTTTTTGTGGACATATGATGACTTGAATACCTATGATGCGTGAATTATACAACACATGATACTAATCATAGAAGGGATAAAGCCATTTCATCATGAGTTAAGAAAATTTCACCTTACACCTGAACCCCTCATTCAGAAAGAACTAAGGAAATTTCTAGAAGCTTGAATCATATTCAAAGTCTATCATTCTACCTAAGTTTCAAAGTTGGTCCTTGTCAGAAAGAAGCCCAGAGAGATATGCTTATGTGTTGAAATCTGCAACCTGAACTGGGCTTCGAATAACGATAATTATCCCGTGCCATATAAGGAATATATACTCTATATGGTATCTAGGTCAAATATGTTCTCACTATTATATGTATTCTCCAAATACAACCAATTTATAGTAGCAGAACCCTATAAACTAAAAACTACATTTAGGACTAAATGTGATATAATCGCATTTCGGCAGATGCCATTTGGGCTCATAAATGTTGGTGATACTTTTTAATGGGATATGGACATCACATTCCATGGTTTTATTGGATAAAGTGTGGCAGTGTACGTGGATGATATTACAATATTTTCAAAGAGAAGATCCAATTAATTGCATCATCTAAGGAAAATATTTGAGCGATGTAAATAATATGATATATATTTAAATACAAATAATATCATCTTCAAAGTGTCTGAAGAAAACCTCTTGTGACACAGTATACTCGAAGCGGGTCAAGACTATTGCTCAGATTCCCTTTCCCGTGAAAAATAAATCTATGCAATCCTTCTTAGGAAAAATCAACTTCCTTCGGAAGTTAATCTCAGATTGTGCACAAATTGTCAAGCCCTTAAAAGAGATGATTAAGAAGGATTTTGTTTATAAGTGTTACCAAAGGGAGAAATATGCCTTCACCTGGATTAAACAAGTGATTGTTGATGCCCCAACATTATACAACCTAAGTTTTAATAAGGATTTATGGTTGTATACTTTTGCTTCTGACACATCTCTTGTAGTCATTTTTAATCAGAAGGAAAATCAAAGAAACTAACGACCTATATCATTTATGAGTGCTGGAATACAAGGATCCAAATTTAATTATCCCACCATTGATAAGAAATCCTATGTAGTGTACAAAGTGTTGAAGCACTTTAGGCCTTACCTCTTGAAAAGCCACGTCATCATCTTTGTGCCTCACCCAACAATTAGATCACTCTTTATGCAAAATGAGTTGGGTGAGAGGAGGGTGAAATGGATGAAAAGACTTCTAAAATTCAATCCATTTCATACAATAAAATTCCATGATCTCTGTCTGTTCGCAGCAAAAGCAGTAAATTCGCCAAAAGATGATTCTTCTAGATGGGAACAAGAAATCAAAATGTTCAATATTGAGAAAGCTACCCCTACAAATGCAACCATGTATTGGTACATTTATGTACACCAGTATCTATAGCATGGTACCTTACCCTCACACTTACTGACGAAAAAAAAGGGCTATTTGACTTAAAGCTTTATCTTATCAACATTTACATGGTGTGTTTTTTTGGAAGCACCACAATGGAGTCTTGCTCAGATGTTTAGAAGCACAATATTAAGAAAGGGTGTTGAAATACCTTCATGACGGTCCAGCTGGTGGGCACTATGCAGGTGATACTACTTCTCATAAAGTCATGTGGATTGGTTACTATTGGCCCACACTATTTAAGGATGCACACGCCTATGCCCGTAAGAGTTCCATGTGTCAAATATGTGCTAGTCGAGATAAGAAGTCAACCACCCCATTGTAGCCCATTGTCATTGAAGAGCAATTTTAAGAATGGATATTGGATGTTATTGGTGAATTTTTCCACATTCATCAAAGCAGCACATATATATCTTCACTTCCATAGATTACTTTACTTGGTGGGCTGAAGCAGTTCCATTGAAACAAATGAACAAGTACGAGCTCATCCACTTCCTCAAGAAAAATATTATTACCATGTTTGGTGTTCCAACGTCACTTGTTTTTGAAAATGAAACTTGCTTTCATAACTAAAACTTTATTATTTTTCATTAGAGAATGGTATTTTTTTAAAGCACTAATATAACTACTACCCTCAAGGAAATTTTTTGGCTAAGTCTACTAATAAGAATTTAATTTGCATCATTAATAAAATATTTTACACTGAGCAAAGGAATTGGCATAATTCATAGGTTAATTCTTTGTGGGTTGACCGTGTCACACCAAAACCCTCTCTAAATTCCTCTCCTTACTTCCTCGTATATGGAAAATACGTTATCCTTCCTTCAAACTTGTACCTATCGACACTTCAAATTTCTTAATAATCCCAAGATAAACCATGCCTTGTTGTTCAGAGCAAGATAAATACCCTTCTTAAGTTAGAGGAAGAAAGGCAAAAATAAAAAGAAAAAATTTCTATGCATCAGAATCGTATCGAGCGCTGGTTTGACAAGGCGTTGACGAAGAATAAAGAATTCAATGTGGGAGACCTAGTATTGAAATGGGATAAATCCCATGAAGAGAAAGGTAAACATGCCAAATTTCAATCCCTATGCATTAAACCCTTTATTGTGCATGGATATATTTTCCATCATACTTATCATCTCCAATCCTTAGATGGGAAGATGGAATCTCTTCCTGTCAATGGCCAAGATTTGAAGCATTACTTCCAATAGAAACCTAGGTTGTGTTTCTACCTATGTACACATATCTTTCTTTATTCATTTTTGTTTTATTAGTCTCATTTACATTGTGTTTTTTCCTTTCCATTGTACTTTTTTTCTTGTTAGTATTGTGAATAATACCTTGTGTGGAAGTGTTTGTCTAGTTCCAAACGAGAAATTTTTAAATGTCTTTGTGACATACAACAATACTTGGTTAACTTTCGGTCCCTCTTCTTTACTTGGATTTGATATCTTTGAGGTCAATGATGTTTGAATGGAAAATACAATCCATTTGAATGGAAATATTTAAGAAGATCCATTATCCCCGTATCTATTATAGGATTTTCATTCCTTGAATCAGTGTTGTAATTGAATGGTGTTCTGCATGTCAATCCAATCGAGTAGATAAGGGAAAAGAGAATTCAAAATTAAAGGCGAGCATACTAATTTTAGAGGTATATAATAATCTGTGAAGGAATATCCTCTTTTTATCTCAATAAGTTAGGATCCCTATTATTTCAAGGTGATATAAACACTTATAAAATGCCAGTGAGCATATTGAAAATAAAATAAGGGGTGAAAGAAGAGAAAGGATTCTTGCGTAGAGAGGTAAGCAAGTAACTTTGTTGAGGTACTGAATAGGATTTATAGCAGCGAAGCAATTATTGTATTCCTGTAGTGACTCTATGGAGGTACTGAAGATGCATGCTAGCAACAAAGAAACACTATAAATAGAACTAAAACTATAATCATTTAAAATTCGCGAGTATATACTATCATTTTCCCAGATTGAAATAGTTGAGATATGGTAAGCCTTGTAATTTTGTTTGGACAAGAGCAAATAGGAGAGACTATTTATATAACCGAGATAATTGGGGAAGTTGAGGTAATCTACACAATGAATCAATAATTCCCGGAGGACTAGACACTGTGCATAAAGACATGCCTAAACGAAAGAGTTCGGGTTCTTCTAGTGAATCACCAAGTGTTGTCGCTACTACAACACCCTCCAAATTTTGGCATATATTAAAAATTTGGAGCCTCCCTTTAATCATATGACCTTTCATTTCTAGTTGTTAAAGTCATCCCATGCTTTATTTCCAAGTTTCTAAGTCCCTTTTGAAGGAATTCCAAAGTGTTGTCATTTTTAAAGGGAAGTGCCATTATTTGGGAAAGGCAGTTATAACACACCCTTAAGAGGAATCTCACGTGCTTTCTCTTGCATTAATGGATTCTATCTATTATAGGGACATGTATTGGACTCATCTTCAAGGTATTGAGTACTTTCTTGTTGCATTCGATACTTGTGTCAAAAAGTGTATCTTAAGTGTCACATTTGGAGGTAATTGTCATTTTGTTGTCATTTCAATGAATTCTTGATGATTTTGGGTAGTGAATGTTTCATTGTCATGTGGTTGGTAAATTATGAGTGTATGATCATGTTCAAGTATTGTTACATGCTTTGGTCTCATCTTTCACTCTTGTTGATCCCATGCTTTGTCATTTTATAGTTTTCTTGCCTTCACATCTTGCCTGACCAAGCACTTATCTTTCCCACCCTCCTGGAACTACGCACTGCGTAGTCACAGAGATATGCCTCCCACAACTATGCATTGTGAAATCTCACTACCTAGTCACTGCTAGATTTTCTTTCCCACTGCACAATCCTTGCCTAGTATTGCCTCCATTGTGCGCTGTGCACTTTTAGTTAGAAGTTGGGTCATGTTTGGCTCCCTAGAGTGCGTAATTGCGTAGTCCACTAACCCTTCCTTCATGAACTGCACATTGTATAGTCACAGTGAGCAAGCATGCCTCCCTAACTCCCTCAAATGTGAATTCATGCCTCCTTGTCCCTCAACCACTGTGCACTGCACAGTCAGAAAGTCTAGAACCTCACTCCCTACCTCCTGCTCTTGCGCACTATGCAATCCATGGTCCTCCTCCTCAATATTTCATAATTTCCCAACTTAGTCAGTATGTTGCATGAGAAATAGAGTAGACTAGGAAATTTTGGGATTGATGTCATATTGTCATGAGTGAATCCTATCTGCATGTGTTATTATATTGACATGACATGATAATTATGAAGGAGGATGCCAAAGGGAAGCTACAAGAAGACACTAATGAAGATGAAGTTGAAAATATGTCATGAATCAAAGAGATAAATGGAGACATGATCACGACAAAAGAATGAAAATCAATATCACATGGAAGACTCTGTATCCTAATCAAACTCTTGGAAGATGAAGACAAAGTACTTGCAATACCTATCATGAATACGTGGAGATAGAAATAGGGAGAAAATCTTGGCTTTGATACCCTATCATGAATTTCCATGTCACCATCGCCAAGTCATGGCTTCTCCAAGTGTCACCATAAGGGTCCTATATGTAATTTTATTTTTCCACATCATTTTTGGAATGCAATTATATATTTTCCAAAAAATAATAAAATGTAAAATGTATGGATTCCAAAGGGTCACACATAGAATGTGAAAAGTTATATATAGGCTAAAAGGTCTCATAGGAATTAAAAAAGTCATATGGAAGCTCAAGAGTCATGAGGGAAGGTCAAGAGTCACAAGGGATGTGGAGAGTCACCTCATTTTCTATATATACACCCTCATAGCTCAACCAAAGTACTTTTCACCTTGACTTCTCAAGTTAGGCATAGGAGAGAAGATTGGTATTTTGAGAAGTAAGTAGTTGATTAACGTTCCACTATTGGAACCAATGTTGTATAATTGTAATGGTGTATGCTAGGACTTTCACTATATAATTCAGAGTTCTTGGAGCCAACACACTTTCATGCATATGTCATGAATAATTGTAAGACTATTCTTTCATTGTTTGTGGCATATGTTTATGTTTCTACATACTATGAAAATGAATTATTTCGTTGGATTTAATATGCATATTTGAACTATGTGTCTCTTGTTTTCATGATTGTTATTTCTTTGTGAACTATTTCACAAGATAACTAACGATTCTTTCAGATTTACGTGTGTGTCTTTACTAGGATAGTACTACTACTCTTCTCTTAAGCACTCACTTTCTTTCCCTTTTCCGTGAAGTAACCATTATACACTTTGAAATAAAATACATCACAAGGCTAACTTGTTTGTTTATATCAAAAGTATATGCATTTTTTCTTGTGTCGTTTATTGCAACCAAGGAAAATCATTAAGAATATGGTAGTTAGGCCTATTTCCCGGATGAGGCTCCTAATTCAAACAATGTGAGGTCTAGTTGGCAATTATTATCGAGGATACCCACTTGATTGTTGGCAACATCAAACACCATCAACATAACTCTAGAAGATCCACTTAGTACTTTTATAAACTTCAAGATAGATTCAAGGGAAGATTCTCCACTAAATATATTCAAAGGGCTTAAAATAAAGGATCTATTTAGGAACAATAAAAAGTAAATGCATCATCATCACTAGATAAGTACATGTCCACTTAATAACATTATTGAGTAAATCCAAAAGACTTATAGAGACCACTTACTCAAGAGATTATAGTGCAACCATAAACCATAACCATAAAAGTCCACAAAAGTTGCAAACTAATCCACAAGTCATCTCCTTCATGAGGTGAATTTAGTCATCTCTCCATGGTAGTGACATATCGCCACAAGTAGCAATCGTTTTAATGTGAGAAGTGCTTCGCTTATTTATATGAGAGATTTAGCACTTACTTGTCCACTAAAAGCTCTAAAAACATAAAATAATGTTTTTTCTCTTATAAAATTTATATATAAGGCAAAAACACATAAAATATTCATGATACAAGAGTGTATCGATCTAAAAACCCCTAATCATGCCTCATAATGAATAATAATGCTCAAAATATCAAATCATCCTCATAAAATAGTGTGCTCCAAGGCCACACATGTGGCATAAATTCTCTTTAGAAATAAATGGATCACTCCAAGTGGTAAGTAAGGGCTCCAAAAGTGAAACATTACCTCCAAAAGACACAAAGTTTCATCTCCAAGGGTCACATCAACCTCCAAAAGGTGTGACATCATCATAAAGGTGTCCAATTATCATGAGGAGGTGCAATGTCCATCATTAAATTTCCACATCATAGTAGAGGTGCAACTTCCATCATCTAAGTGCCACATCATAGTAGAGTTGTCACTTCCATCATCCAAGTGCCACATCATAGTAGAGGTGCAACTTCCATCATCTAAGTGCCACATCATAGTAGAGGTGTCACTTCCATCATCCAAGTGCCACATCATAGTAGAGGTGCAACTTCCATCATCCCAGTTCCACATCATAGTAGAGGTGCAACTTCCATCATCCCAGTTCCACATCATAGTAGAGGTGCAACTTCCATCGTCCCAGTGCCACTTGGTAGTCTCGTCTCTCATGTGTGGTAAGATGTCTCTATAAGGGTGCCAAGTCATCATAAGATCCAACACTCTCCAAGAAAGGTAAAAAATCCTGAATTAAGGGTGGAAGAAGTCATCGTCAATGTCCTCTAAAGGACCATGACTATGCAAGAATTATCATCAAGGAGGGGCTCCAAGCAACCAAGTGTGACAATCCAACATATTTACAAGAGACATTGCAACATAAAAAATAAGTTAGGTCAAATTTCTAAGCTATTAGGTGGATCACAATAAGTATCTTCTTCAAAATTTACACTAGCTTATGACTTTATGCAATTTACCAAGTTTAGGCATGGGAGGATCATTGTAAACCCTTATTAGGTGTGCCATTACCCAGGCAAAGGAATATTACCTAAAAAATATATTAAGGTGTAAGTGTATATGGAAATGGTATATTTTTTTGTGTTTGTTTCATGGGTATGATGTTACTAGTAGCAAGATTACATAAGGTATTCATCCTCATGAGCACCTTTGTAGAGGCAGTGCTTATGCCTAAAGTTTCCATTTCCTCGGAATTATATCTTTTTCATTGATGTTAGGTGATGTCAATTTCAGAGGGATCCTTTGAGTTTATTAGCAGTGTGCTAAGATTATGATGTCATTAATATATTTGTCTTTGAGTATTGGATATGTAGCCTAGTAGCCTATCCTTGAAAGAATTTCCCCCATAATTACCTTATCCAAATGGTATGAAAAGTGTTTGGTTAGATAGAAATTTTACGGAGCTTTCCAACGACATATAAAACTTAGCCTAACTCTCTTGGACATAGGAGGAACTTGGCTTTGGAGTCTAGAGTAAAAGCAAAGTTCCACATGGTTAATGCTATGTATACATTGGAGCATCAACATGAAAGATGAGAATGTAATCATGTAGAGTACATTCTCATCAGCTCAATAAGTAGAAAAATCGAGAAAGGTAATCGTCGAGGTCATAATAGAGAATCAGGCGACCTTGCAGAGTAAGTTGTGAAGCTACGGGCTTAGAACAATGTACTCGAGTAGCATACAGTAAAATAACATGACACATGAACCAAATGATGAATCAACATGAAATATTCCTCACCATTAGCAAATATCAATGACTATGCTTTATTTTTGGTGCAAAAAATATGCGAATGTTATAGTGTGAGTGTGCACACGATGGATCCAATGACAAATAAAGTTTAAATCAACAATTCAGATTCATATCATGTACATGACATGTATGGAGGTTAGAAAGATATTATGCACACAATGGGTACAAGGATGGAGAAATTTTTAGTCCAATAATTTATATTCTCAAGTGCACAACCTGCACATAGGATACCATTTGGGTTTTCATATGATAGATCTGACGGTGAAGGAAAATTGATCCAATTCTCGAATCCATATTGGCTGCAAACATGCACAATGGTTAATGTGTAATATAGCATACGGTAGACCCAACGGTGGAGAATTAATTGATCCAAAAACCCAAATTAATATCATATGCAAAACATACAAGAATTTTATGGATGGTATTGGCTGCGATGGATTTAGAAAAAATGTTACATGAATGACATGTAGTAGTGACATGGCATGAATTATGACATGGCATTCTATGGTCATGACACATGGTAGGTGGATTTGACATTTTTGGGTGGCCAAGTGGCCATTTTTCGAGTGACATGGTGTAGTGATGTGGCATGACATGTGGTAAAAATATGATGTGGTAGTGACCTGACAGATGATGTGGTAGGGCCTTGAGATTCGCACCAGGAGGCCATTTTATAAGGCTTCACAATGTTAAAATTTTCAACTTTTTTTTATAATTTTGGATTCCATAGGAAAAAGGACATCTGGGAATTCGGTGGTCTAGTGGTGCATGATGTTTGCACCATCAAAGAGTGAGCTAGATTCGAATGTGCACAAAGTAAAGGGTCATCCAACCATTCATCCATTTTGGAGGTGAGAAATGTCAAGGCACAAGATTAAGCCTGCATCTAGATTCAATGACGAAAGTAGTTTGGTACAGGTTCTAGAGTGGTTGTGATTCCATGCGAGAAAGGTTTATCCAGCCTATTCACCCATTAGGGGTCTGTAGTGTAAGTGTCTTGGATGATCGCCAAAATAACTAGATGTCGAATATGAGTGAAAAGGATCTTATGCTTGTGGTCCCAAACCTCGATCAATGTGTTAAGGAAAGGTTTTAAGCTCTCCCATGCCTTTGATAAATTCAAAAGCTTACATGGCATGATTTATAGATTTGGTCAAGCATGAATTCCATGGGTAAATACCATGGACTTATACCTATGGTAAATAAAAGACAAAAAATTATAAAAGCAAAAGAAAATAATTATAGAGGTGTGTGGCCTTTGAATATTAGAAAGGATTTATGCAAATGGCAACAAGATGTACTACAAAAGATAAAAATAAGCTAATCTCTTGTCTGAGAGATGTTAAGATAATTTGTGCTGGTCCGTTAGAAAAACATATAAGGGTAGTATTAAAGTATGGGATAAGAAGTAATGATGGCCCAAACATGGAATACACATAGAGTCTAAATGTGAGATGTCAAGGTAGTTGTGGCTAAAGAGAGAAAAAAGTGCAAGTCAAAGCTATTATGTAAGAAGAAGAAATGAAGATCTAAGGCAGAGCATAAGAGTTCCAGATAGCCTAAGAGAAGAAAGCAGCATGGGAATGAGGAAATAGATGAAGAACATATATAGAGTTTATAGATGTGATTGAGTGGAATATTTATTTTCTTAGTATGCGTGAGATGCAGTTGAATATCTAGCTAAGTTAGAGTTGAAGCAAAAATCAAATAACTCTAATGATTAAAAAGGAAAGAAATACTATGGGTATGAGTTTGAAAATGGATGAAAGAGGGATCTGCTAGGCTGAGTGGGTTGGTGCTTGCGGATCAGGGGATAGGAGTCTCCTTCAGGTTAGTGCTTGCAAAATTCAGGGAGTTGGTGCCTCCTTCAGGCCAGTGTCTGTAAATAAAGGGGTCGGTGCCTCCTACAAGTGGGTGGTTGCAAATCAGGAGATGGGTCTCTCCTTCGGTTTGGTTCCAATAAATTTGATGTAACAATAGGTTGAAACCTACAAAAATATTCTAACATAATTTTTGTGGCTTTATCCCTTCATGGATTTCCATGTATATTTGGTCTTCCTATGTGTTGCTTATATGGTTGTTTGTTAAATGGATTAAATTACTGTATAATGGTAATAACTGTTAAATTCTGTCATTATATTTATTCCCCCCCTCTTAGTATAATCATATTTCTAACAATTGGTAGCAAAGAGGGTTCCTTTAGGAATAATTTAGCCATCAAAAGGTAGGCCATAAGGGCTCGTGGCTAATCAGGATTGGCTTTCCCAATATGAAGCACCATTAAAATGAATTAGGTTATACAATGTGGAAGGTAAGAATGAAGGTTCATTTAATGGATCTTGGTTTGGATGTATGGCCATTTGTAGTATAAATAATGAAGAATATGTTGGGTATGTGTTATATTCTTTCCACGACTAGTCCCACGCGTTGTACGTTGCGTCGAGCACAGCAGGGGGGGTGACAGCCCCCCTGTCAGGGTCTGGGGCAGCGCCCCGGAATGTTTTTTTTTTTTGGTGTGCAAACCCACTCATAGGCGGACCCACCCATGTTTTGTGCATGAGTTTTCACTTGGTTTTGGGGGACGATGGTTTTCGGCCCCTGGTATTTTGTAGATCCAGTCAAGGGAACTACGGTTATGTTCTAATCCAGGATTAATGGATTGGGGTTTATGTATGCTTCGACATGTATATATATGTGTTGTAACACTAAAAGGAATATAATGAAATATCAAGCTGGTCGTCCCGATTTGGGATCCAGGGGAAAATATCTGTGTTTATCTATTTTATGTTTTATGCTCTCGCTATTGTTTATTTTTTGTTATAAGATTCATGTGTAGATAATTTATGTTCAGGGTTAAAACCTACAGAATAAATATAAAACAAAATCCAAGAAGCCTATCTTGAATGGACTATTAATTCTAGATGCTGATAAGGCGAGACATTGTGAGATTGTAAAAGAAATGATAGATAAGTTGCAATGTATATATGGATAAGGAAATCAAAAGGAATCAACGAACATTGAAGACCTTCACTAAACAAATAATGAATTAGATGATAACATAAAATCTCTTGTCATGACTGCCCAAGCTTTTGATCATCAAAAGAAAAATTTGTATTTAGAGGATTAAGCTAAAGTTGAAGAAGATACAACATAATTCACAAGTAAGCAACTATTTTGTTGTAATTGTAGAATAGAAGGCCATATAGATTTTAATTGTTCATATGCAAGTTCAAAAAATACTAGTAATAAGGAGAACTTGAATTTCAGATAACACCCCATGATGAAAATAGGAAAAGTCTTTATGATTGTCCATCTAGAGGAGGTAATAGATGTAGTTCTAGTAGCGATGAAGAAGGGATTCTACTCATGGCTATGGAAGAAACATTGGACTCAAAGAAAGAAGAAGTTGAAAATAAAATAGATCACGAGTATGATATTTGATAATTTCCTTAATGTAATGAAGAAAGCCAAAATAAAGGAAAAAATGTAGGAGGTGTAACACAACCCCTTACTTGACTAAAGGTGGTTACTATGCTAACCTAAGACTCAAAGTGCAGTTATGAGAATGGGATAAAAGTTCACCCTTTTCCTTTTGTTTTTTTTCTTTTTTTTTTAAAGCCTAGGAATATTTATAGTGGAGAATATTCCCTTGAATTGTCCTAAAAGCTTGTAAGTACTAGATGGATTTTCTAGAGTTTGTAGTGGAAAAAACTATAAATCGTCTTAGATATACCTAGATCCTCTCAAGGGAGTCTTTAATTGACCTCATATGCCCCAAAAAATATAGTAGGCACTATTTTTCTCCCTAAAACCTAAAATTCAACTCTTATTTTATGTTTTAGGGCTAGGTTAGGGTTGTTAACAACTTTGCATAAGTTTTCAACCACAAATCAGCTAGATTTCTTGGCAATTGTACATCTATTTGACCTAAAATTACTCTTGTAACCATATTTTGTCTTGCTGGTTTCATTTACAACCTTATTAGGGCTAAACATCCTAATACTTAGGATTTTTATATGCATCTTAATGTTTAGATATAACTAACTTTATAAACACTAGATTAACTCATTATTTAACACTATTTTTTATTTATGATTACTTGTTTCAAAGAATTTATCGTTGCTATTATAACTTGTTATAATACTATAATTTATCACCTTTTATATGAGTTCCACAAAAAACGATATATATTTTCTTCTTTTATAGTGTTTGGGGATCCTCTTGTACCAAGTGTTGACTTATTAAGCCTTCTGAATTTCACTAGATCCTCATCCATCCAAACCTAGAAATTATGTTCAATAATAACCTTGATATTACCTTGATTATTATATTCTATTGGTGATAAGTTTGGTAGCTGCATAGGTGCCCTTAGACTTGATTGTGTCAATGTTAGGAACCATAGAGGCTACTAGGGAATACTTCCTTGTGTATGAGCCATCCTTCACTAAAATGAGAGAAGTTGTTGCCTCGACGATAATGGTAACACTTCCTTGTTCCACTAGCCTTAACGCCTTGTGAAGGCTTTGCACAAAGGTACTATAATTTGTGATCGCAATCCCATTGACCTATTTTGTTCATTAGTGGACATTGACAACATTGTTTTCTTTTGCAATAGAAAAACATTGGTTTAGGATTAAATTCAAAGGCAAAATTTGTATTATTTCATGAATGTGTTAATTTTTTTCCAAGATGTTTAGACTCTGCCCATTTATGGTAATTTCTTTCATGAGAGTGTATAGTGCTCCCTATGCTTAGTATATAATAATCCAAAGACAATGTTTAAAAAAAATAAAGAATTTATCCTTACACATTTCATGGCCAGGAATTGTCTAGAAAATCCTATTTTGTAGAATTTTCCTATTTGATGATTTAGAAAGGAATTATTCTTCAGGAATAGCAGTCAAAATTAGTTTTCAATGGATGAATTATATATTATGGTAGTATAAATAGACATGAATTTTTTTTTATTAATCACCAAAATCAAATTGAGAAAGGAATTACCAAAAACTGAGAAAGACAAAGAATAGAACTAAAAAATGTCCATATCTCATTGAAAATACTATTTGGAGCCAAAATATAATATTTAGCATGATGGAGGTCTAATAGTAAAGCATTCAAATTTACCTAACTAGATCTCGATATTTTTCCTCCTTGAATCCACTTATAATAGCCAATAACCAAACTAGCTATTGTTTGAACCTTGTACCTTGGGGCAGTTGTCAAACACTATAATAGAAAATAATATGATAATGTGATAAATATCTATACTATGTTATTTTTTGTCCTTGCACTGAGCTGTGTGTTTGAAAAATGCTTTATATTATGTACTTGATTGTTATGTTATGCTACTATAGTGAGAAGCTAACTATTGTTGTCGGGCTTCTAAATACATGCCCTCATACACCACTTCAGGCCATCACAATCTCTCAAACAACTTGTGGGATGGAGGAGCCAATACTATGATGTTTTTTATTCAATAAAAATCCAACAAATATTGTAGATCACATCAAACATAACATGGAGTCATAGGAATGCCACAAGGCATCTCAAAATATTTTGTTGAGATGCATGTAAAACAAAGATAAAAAGAAATAAGCTAGACATAAAGGGTAAAATGAGCCTTTCTATAGGCCACATTGAAGAGTTTAAAGTAAATCATAAGCAAGAAGAACTAGCTCAGATCAATGTACTGTAGCTTTTAGAACATAAATATTACATTGAAAATGTTGCAGATTACAACAATCCAAGTCATACACATAAGATTAATCCCATACAAGGTGATGATGATGACATTAGTAACAATAAGGGATGTAGAGCCAAAACATATCCAAAGAGGAAATATGTGAGGATGGTATCTACAAAAAATTATGGATTCAGAGTTATAATACCAATGTTAAACTGGTGTGAAAGGTACAAAATGAAGGAGGTTTCAATAAGAAGTCTTGTACAAAATATCTCAAAGGTAGGATCATATCATTTAAAAGGCTCATTTAAAGGGGTGCACATAAGACCTTTGTCAGTGCAGTGATGAAGAAGATGCAACCCATGAAAAACACTAACGTGAGAGGAAGGGAGACCACTTGAAACTTGTCACGAGAACAACCTTTTGCATATGATCAACCTTCAATATAACATGTTCAAGGATTCATAATATATTGGATAAAATTCCCCTACTGCTAGCATGCCACAAGAACCCATGGAATGTCTTACAATGTAAACCCCAAACAAATGAACATGCGATTATATGTTGTCGGTATTTGTCAAATCATAGTAGAGTACAAAGGAATTTTCAAAGAGACTAGTATACTTGTGGGAAAACACATAAAGCCCACATAAATCACAATTGATAGTGTCCAAGGAATGTCTAATTCAAATATATCTTCAAGCTCCAACACTTCGTAAATCCTTGGTAGTCAATCATTTTACTTATTTTTCATATGTGTAAAATACATTATGGAATGTTCACATAATGATCATTTGATTCATTTATGACATTAATATGAAATAAATATCAACAATCAAAATTCAACGTCAAATAATTTATGCAAGCATGCAATACCGACATAGTCATAGATCTCTTCTATAAAAGAATTCCGAAAAACAAAATTATTTTGCAAATCCAAATCAAGTTAATTTATAGCACTATTTATAGAACATAAGCAATTTTTCTCACAGAAATAAAGTTACAGAAATTGTGAAACCTGCATACCATTTTTAGATATCTTTTATCCTTTCCTTATCCCCTCGATGTATTAAAAAATACAAGATATATCACCAATTCCCTCCTTTGAATGAGAACACTGTATAATAAGATAACAATATGTCTTCTAAACATGACATAGTTGTAGGGTGACAAGAAACAATACATACCTAGCTCACAAATTGCACCTATGTATGCTTCAATACTGAACTCATTAGCCTGTAACTAAACTCTTATATCCATCAAATTAATGCATACACTATAAAAAAATATTATCAATGATATACATTTCCTTATAAAAGGTATGCCTCATACATTGAATATAACCTAGAGTTTGTTGAAAATTTCGATTAGGAGAAGTACTTAGCTCAAATGAAATGGGAAATTGAGTTAGGGACTAGGCTTATCCACCCAACCTTAGACTAGGGTTGCATCGTGATCTTTCCCACTCATGCCCGAGCTATATTCCAGAGTTTGGAGGGGTATTTTCTCAAGGGATTAAAACAAAATGGAACAGGGACTCTAGGGGGCCAATCCCCTCCACCCTTTAACTAATCCACAATGTACAATTTTGCATAGGTACCTTTTGGAACATTATTGCTCAATCTCTTCCAAAGCATTCCTTGACACTAATTGTATTAATAATGCACATAACTAACTGTACAAGTTATGATGGGGTTCTAATACACTCCAACTTAAATTATGCCCTCAATATATGGTATATTTAACAACCATATAAATACATATGAATCTCAATAAGTTCCAACATTGTATTCTTTGACAAGCGAAATTAATCTTCTAGCGAGAACACTATACAGATCCACTCTTGATGGGAGGATGGGATCAAAGGATAAGGGATGGAAACTCTAAGGTAGGATAGGATAGGATTCGAATGTTTTATATGAGGTAAATGGTTATAACAAATTTTGGAAGCTTATGGAATAAGAGGCATCCATAATATCTCTCTATGTCGTGAATTTCTATAACTAACATAGGTGCATAATGGAGCAACATGTAGGTGATCAACAAAAGATACAATGGAGAAACCTGTAGGTGGACACTGTCCAGTAGGAGGCCAGGGAGTGCTGGTCCTTAAAATTACTGAAACAAGGTGTTTTCAGGAAGAAACTTTGGGATATGAGAGTGTCATGCATAGGTATTTGTGCTATGATGACGTCAAAGGGGTAAAAGGATGTTGATAGACCTAGTTTGTAGGCTGAATAACTAGATGTGACAAAATGGCCTATAACAAATCCCCCCTTAAAGCACAAAGTCAGGAATGGTGATTGATGACTGAAGTGCTCTACCTTGTGATAAGTCAGGATCAAGAAAAACCAACGAGATTATCTTCTGTTATAATACATTTACATCATGATATTTTTTCTGAGGGATGCATACCCATACTCAACACATAAGCTAACATTACATGTAAAATGGTTAAAAGACACATCCAATGATGACAAATGGTGGACCCATTACTAGATGACTATCTATATGACCATAGCCATCGTACATTGTGATCTTGTATTTATCTTGAAATCGAAACCCAAATGGATGAAACTAGATCTAGGGTCTTCTATCTCGTTCACATGACTGTCCAATGTACGAGTCTAACCATGTGAATAAATGAGCTGGATTCAAACATTGTAGACACCATCTAATTACTGACCAATGATGTAAGTCGTTAACAGATGCAAGAGAAACCACCGATGATGTTAATGGCTCTCAAGGTACTGCAATACAGTCTGTATGGTGTGAGTAAATGAGTTGATGTCGAAAACCACAAAAATATTTCGGTTGAAGGCTGATGATGTAAAATTGTCACCAAGAGTGAGGAAACTTACCATTTATGTGTGCAAGAAACAAGGTACCGAGGGGTGTTTCTAAATCAACTTCCTGGATAGTGAGTTAATGTCGACATGAAGTGACCAATCACAGGAGGAACTTGATGTATCTCCTACCAATGATATGAAACAGGTATCATGATTTGAGACAAAATGATGATGATATGGAGCTGGATTAGGAAAGGTAGACATGAAATGAAGGCTTACGTGCATTGTAGCAGATATCAACTAAATGAATTCTCTTGAACATAGCGATGACGCCGAATGGAATTGGAAACATTAACCCAAAACCGAAAATGGAGGCTTTGAAACTGTATGATGAACCAAAGACAAGAATATTACCCAACCAAATAGCCATGGAGATGAAGTGGAAGAGTTTCGTGTTCAAGAGCAACTCGCTTTCATTAGCGAAATGGAGTACCCTATTTTCCCAATTTCCCCAACTATACTGGTTAGTACCTCTTTATTTTTTAACAAGCTTGAGGAGGATAACATATGCTTGATCTATAAGTTCATCCTTTGGATGAATCCCTCCGAGTATGTTTAACGAACCCTAAGAAGGATTGGTTCGGTCTTGTCATGCTCGAAAATTCCATCGCTGTTTGAAAAAGAGGCGAAAAATAAAAAACCATATGTTCCTTTTTATAGATAGTCCCCTGAGTCTGAAAAGGCAGAAAATAATACCCAAGAGAACCTCTTAGCCATGCTCAACTAAGGTATTCCTTTTTTTAAAATATTCTATCCTAGTCTGAAAAGGGGTTAAATCTATATTGAGTAGACGTCTTTTCATTTACTTTAACGAGTTCGAAAAGACAAGTGCTTGACAATATTTCATATTTCTGGATTATGAAAAGATCTCAAAGAGGACTCCTCCTGGAGGAACGAGTGGTATAAAGGGTAGAAACTGGTTCCGGTCATGATGGAACTACTCAAAACACGTAGAGGTCAAGAGGCTAGCTAATAAGACCACTCATCACAGTTGTTCCCCAGGAAAGGGTAGAAACCAAGTGAAAGCGTATGATCGATCAAGCATATGGTGACGATGGAATGAGAAAACCAAGGCTCATCTGGCAGAAGTAGACTAATAAAAATGGAAATCACGAGATATAGGATGGGAATGGTTTCTTTTTACACAAGCTTGAAACATGGGTAACTATGCTTGGAATTGTTTTTCATTTTTACACAAGCTTGAAATAGAGGAAAACTATGCTTGGGAGTGTTTTATTTTTACACAAGATTGAAACAAAGAAAAACTATGCTTGAAATAAGTTTGCATGCCCCCAACATAATGAATCAATTCGAGGTACATGCCCCCCAAGCTTCATTTCATTCACCCAAGTAGACTATTGGTTACTAACAGGTGGATGGAATGAAGGTTCATTTATAAGATCAAGTGAAATACTCGACTGGGAATTTATGAGATCTAATCAAAGACTCGAATTAGAAGGGGATATGTTACATTTTTTAACAATCTTTAAATAGGAAAATAACTATGCTCAACTAGCCTTGTTTCATTTTTTAACGAGCTTGACACAAGAAAGGAACTGTGCTCTAGGATCTTGTTTCATTTTTTAATGAGCTTGACGCAAGAAAAGGAACTTTTCTCCGAAGACCCTGTTTCATTTTTTAAGGAGCTTGACATAAGAAAAGGAACTTCGCTCTGAAAATTTTCATCATGACCTACAGAAGGCCATGGATTCCAAGAGGTTCTCATTAGATGGGAAAAAAATTCTCTGGAAGGTATCAAAGAATATAAGGGAAAGATCAGGCTCCAATGCCCCCAATAAATGATGCACCATATCACCTACTGGATCTAGGTCAAAATAAGTTGAGCGAACAATGAAAGGATCCTCTTCAACAATTAGTAAGGCCCGAATGGGATAGGTTGCCACATAATTTACCTACGATGAGGGAGATACCACTTGCATATAAGGAACATTTAGAGATGTTGGTTGATTGGGAGTCAAATTAGGACTAATGAGTGAAAGTTGGTTAATGGACAGGATTCCTCATTCATGTAGGAAACACATCACATGAAAGAGTGAAGAGACAAGAGCTCCCATGACATAAACATAGTCACACCCAAGGAGTAAATTAAAATCCAAAGGGCCTTGGACTACCATCACATCGATATAAGCAGTCTTTCCTCTGAGAGTAATAAGAAACTTAGGAAGGATCCCTAATGGATGATTGGTTCCTCTGTTAAAAGCTAAAAAAATTTGGGTAACAAACACAAGTTGAAAAGAACTAAAATATTTCCAAGTAGTTGAGGAAATAATACTAACAGATTCACCTTCGTATATGATTGTGCTAGGTACAAACACATTATAAGCTTGTACTATGATCTAGAAGGGCACATAGGAAGGAAGACGATATCCTACCAGTCGAATCCAATCAAAGGAAGTGACCATACTACTTGGAGGGGGTGCAATGGGAATGGTATAACTACCCCCTTGTGCTATGGGAAAAGAATAATTGTCCCCATGTACCGTTGGAATGGAAGGATTTCTCCCGAGTTCACTGGAACCTAAAGAAATGAGAAGAACCTGAGCAGTATGAATTTCACTCTCTACGGGAAAGGTACGATCAATTGAAGATGGAATCGAGTCAACCATTTTCTCAACCAATGGTTGGTCGGGAACAGACTCATGGTATCCACATTCATAGAGAGTGGGATTGACTAAATTCATATTCTAATCAATCACTTCATCAACTAGTGGAGGATTGGGAGAAAGCTTCCGATAACCAGCCAAAAGATGAGGCTGGGAAGCTATAAGGTTTTCCAAGATTTTTTGATTCATCCATATAAGGAAAAAGGTGAATAGGATGATTACCTTCACATAACCTATAGGGAAACTTAGCGTTACCCTTTTCCCCATGGACCTTACTATCACTAGTTAAAGGTTTATCACCAACATGATCTTCAGAGGCTAATGAAAAAGGTTGATGTAAGCGTATGGACCACACTTCTAATATCTATGGAATACTAGGAAAATCTCTAAGAAGGTGGTCACCCTTACATAAATTTCAAGGGAATTTAACTTTGTGGGGATGATTGGAATATTTCTCCATACTATTTGCATTCGTAGCAATGGTCACTTAGTTTCCCCACTGCTTACTTTGCTTCTTATTTTTCATCATTTTCTTCTTATTCTTAGATTTTTGGTTATTAGAATCAAGACTTTCACTAGGCAAGGAGGAAGAAAGGGATGAAGAAACAACATGTGAAGAAGGTAAAGGGTCAAATTTAGGATCAAGCTGAGGTTGATACTGTTTAGTGTAGAAATTACACAAACATGTGTATATCAATGGATTCTGTCCGATCTAACAATCTACTAAAGCTAGATACTGAATCACTTCTACAAATCAATTGCGGAATTAAACACAATCACCAATCACATGAAGCAAAGAAAGAATCAAATAAAACCACAACACATATAATTTCCTAGGGAAATATTTCTGCTCAAAACCCCTCTATCTTCTATTGTATATTTATCATGGAATCATGAAACAATTACAATGCAGTCTTCTCACAAGAGTCTCCTGCACTCTGCTAACTGTCTCACACTGTCTTGGACAAAAATGACCAACAATTAGCCAATTCTTGGCCTCTAAACAACCTACTTTTCTTGCGCAATTCCTGATGAATGAAATCCCTAGTGTTTAGGAATTTTGGCCTTCCTAAACTGTTCAAGGATCATGGGAACTCCAATGGATGTTTGGTTGCATGCAAGAAACCTACTAATTACACAACTGATAGTTAACCTCCCTTTCACCTTTGTCTCAATTGGGTCTCCACTGGAACTGACATGCATGCAGCTAATAATAGTAAATCATTCATTGCATGGCAGATCACTGATTGTGAATTAAATAATATTTAATTCACTTGATCTCTCACTAGTGCAACAAATAGTTACAACTAGTTCAACTGACTCTAACACACCTAACTGAGTTAACTGATTACACATGCATTAAACTAATGCACCAACTGCAATTCGAACTCCATAACTAATATAATTACTCTGCATGCCTCAACAACAACCCTCAACTCAAAATTCATGAACTAACTAATTTTATCACACTCAGTTAACATAACAAGTTATTATGAGATAAGATTACATTTTATTGTCCATTTTCATTAAAGGAAAGTTAAAATAGACACTGCACCAAATTTATCACACACTAGTGTAGGTGTTGCTAGGACCTATTGGTCCCACACTAGTGTAGGTGATGCAATTTCTTGTAGGACTTCAACACTCCCTCTCAACAAGAAAGGGAATATCTGCCACCCCGATCCTGCCTCTATGGTATTCAAATTTTCTCTGGTGAGCGCCTTCGTCAGAATATCTGCATCCTGATCTTTCGTGGGAATGTACTGAAGTATCATTATGCTCCTCTGAACACAATCTCTGAGATGGTGGTACCAGATGTCTATGTTCTTGGACCTATCATGAAACACAAGATTAACCGAAAGTTTAATGCAACTCTGGTTATTACAATGTATCACTATCAGATCAATCTAAAAACCAAACAAACTAACAAGGATATTTCTCATCCATATGGCCTCACATGCAGCTTGACTCGATGCCATGTATTCTTCCCCTGTTGAACTAAGTGCCACAGATCACTGCTTCTTGAAGATCGCTCCTCATGTGCTCTTTCTGTTTGATGGACTGCCTGCTAAATCTGCATCCGTGAAGCCTTGAAGCTTCACTCCCTCTGTCTGTATGTACCATAATCCATACTCTTTAGTGCCCCTAAGATATCTCAAGACATGCTTCCCCACCTTCCAAAAGAGCTTGGTCGGCTTAACCATAGCTTGAATTAGCTGGTTAACTGCGTAGAAAATGTCTGGTCTAGTGTTCACCAAGTACATCAATGAACCTACTAGTTGCTTGTAGACAGTAGCATCCACTACTTCTCTAGCAGTAGCATAACCTTTCCTCCAATTTCCTAGAAGAGGAGTGTCCATGGGTTTACAGCTCTGCATTTGAAACTTACCCAATATATCTTTGGCATACTTGAGAAACAAAAATTTCACCATCCCGCTGCCATATTTCCAAGCCAAGGAAATAGTGAAGGAGTCCCATGTACTTCATTTCGAACTCCCTTGCAAGATCCTCCTTGCATGAGTGTATCAACTGCTCATCACCTATCAAAATTAGATCATCAACATGAAGTATGATAATCAAGAGCTTACCATGAACCAAAATCTGGTACAGGTTTGTATCCGCTTCACTTTTGGTGAAGCCCAACTCGATGAAATATATGTCAATCCGAGTGTACCAAGCACGAGGTTCTTGCTTCAGCCCATACATTACTCTCTTGAGTCGACACACATGTGACTCACTATCAAAGATTTGGAAACCTTCTGGCTGCTCTATGTACACTTCCTCCTCAATAACTCCATTGAGAAACATAGTTTTCACATTCATCTAATGAATGCGCCACCCCATCTGCGTTGAGAGTGCAAGGATAGATCTAATGGAAGAGTACCTCAAGACTGGTGTGAAAGTATCACCATCGTCGATCCCCTCAACTTGTGAGAATCCTCGGGCCACAAATCTGGCCTTATAATTCTCCACACTCCCATTAGCAGCTTTCTTCACCTTATAGATCCATCTAGATCCAACCACTGATTTGCCGACCGGTCTTGGGACAATCTCCCATGCACTGTTCTTGACGATGGAGTCATAATCCTCTACCATAGAATTAACCCAAATTGGTTTCTGCACTTCTTCGTGAAAGAAATATGGTTCTGTCACAATAAATTTTCTCATAAGAGACATGTATCCAATAAACCTATCTAGAGGCTGTCTTTGTCTCCGTATTGAAGTAGGGGCTCCTACATTCTCTGCTGCATAAAGTCTCAATCTATCAGCTTCTGTGGTGTGCCTTCTACCATTTCTGGTGGATGGCTTTGCATGAGTGTGTTATGCCACTCCATGATCCTCTGCATGTGGCTGCTCCACATCTTGAGGTTCATTTTTTGGAACCAAGAGTTCCTCATCTACATGCAAATCCATCTCCCTCTCAAGGGACAATCACATGGCTTTCTCCTCATCAAATTTTTTATCCCGTCACACAATAGTCATTTTGTTGTTTATAAAATACACTTGATAGTTTTGGGGAGTTTCAATGTACCCAAAAAATATGCCAACATCAGTTGTTGGTTCTAACTTCTTCCTGGCATCTTTGGTCACATGCACATAAACAAATGAGCAAAAAATATTAAAATGTGAAACATTAGGTTTCTTACCAGTAAAATCCTCTTCTGGTGTACTCATGCCAAGTATCCAATGAGGATAACAGTTCTGCACAAATACCGCTGTGTTCCAAGCCTTCGCCCACAAATGCAATGGTAGGCCTTGATCATGCAACATCACTCGTGCTACACCCATAATTTTTATGTTCCTTCTTCCTACGACCCAATTCTATGGTGCGTTATGAGGCACAATCAGTTCTCTTCGAATTCCTTCTTTGCTGCAGAAGTTCTTGAATTCATTTGAGATGTACTCACCACCATTGTCTCTCCTAAGAGCCTTCACATGCCTCCTCGTGTATTTCTCCACCAGTGCTTTGAACTCAAGAAACTTTGAGAACATCCCATCTTTCTTCTGCATGAAGTAGATCCAACACTTTCAAGAAAAGTCATCAACAAATATCACATAGTACTTATGCTTTGCTGTCAAAGTAGTAGAGAATGATCCACACACGTTTGAGTGAACTCTCTCAAGGATTTACGAAGCTCGGTTCTCCTTCTAATGAAAAGTTGCCTTTGCATACTTCCCCATAGTACATCCCTTGTATGCGTTTGACTACACAAGTGTACCCTTGGGAAGACTCGTCGAAATTTGCTGCATGAACATCAAGGCTCTGTGGTGAAGATGGCCCAATATCCTGTGCCATAACTCACCCTCATCCCAGCTCACCACTTTTTCCGCCTTACCCATAAATGCTATGAAGCCATCTACATCAAGTTTATAGAGATTCTTAACTTGAATCCCAATCTTCTTGGCTTGTCCCATTGTTTTGTGTCACAAGAAAGATTTTCCTTCACTGGAAACAACATCATAGCCTCTATCCTCCAACATTGCAACTGAGACTAAATTTTTCTTCAAGCTTGGTACATGCATTACATATTTTAATTGAAAGGGTTTACCTCACTATCTCTGGCAGGTAATGGTACCAATTCCTATTTCATTTTACCACCCATAATCACCCATTTTGATATGCATCTGGAGGTCCTTCTCCTCCAAGCTACTAAAAAGTTCTTTGTCTCTCTTCATGTGAAAGGAAGCACCATTATCCAAGTACCACACCGATCCCATTTCACTTGACACAATGCATGCAATTAGTGAGAATTCAAGCTCAAATTGAGAGGCCAAAGCCTCACTGGATCCTAAAGCCTTCTTGTTCTTCTTCTTTTGTGGACAATTAGTGGCATAATGTCCATGCTTGTGAAAGTGAAAACACTTCACTCTAGACATGTCGCGCTTCTTTCCATATTTACCAGACTTAGATTTGGAATGGAATTTATTTCCTTTCCCACTCTTCACCTTGGAAGCCAAAGCACAATCTTCTTCATCTTCATTCTTAGATGAAGATCCATATTTTGTATTCTGCCTGAATTCTTCTTGCACCAAATCCGACCAAAGTCGTCCCCAATCTAGCAGCTTTTCCCTTCCAATGATATAGTCCTGATAACTATTCCAACACTTGGGGAAGTCCTAGAAGATCTAGGCTCACCAAATCATCATCAAAGACAGTAATTTTGATGCTCCCAAGCTCATCCCGACATTGGAAAAAATTTGTTAAATATTTTGGCATGGTTTCTCTTTTCTCCATTTTGATCTTCCCGAGTTTACCCTTCAGTGCCAATTTTATATGATCAATGTTGCTTTGAAATATATCTATCAAAGCTTTCCACATTGCATATCGTGTCGCTTTGCCATGGAGACTTGAGAAAATGTGGTCTCTTACTCCCTCCAATAAGATCCTCCTTGCCTTTGCAACTTTCTTTTGCCAGACATCAAGATTTGCAGCATCTGCCACAGCAGGTTTGGGAACATCATTTTCATTGAATTCTTTCGACTCATTGTCCTCCAGTATTGCCTTCATCCTTTATTTCCAAGAAATATAGTTAGAGCCATCCTCGAGTGCATACTCCAATCTCAAGCCATTGAAAACCATTTCGATCCTGAATCACTTGTAGCACCAAGAATGTCTTCTGCAAATTCAAATTCTATTCAGTCACAAACTCAGCTTCTCCTCCATTATAGTGATTTCCTGTGCTCTGATACCATGTAGAAATTATACAAACATGTTTGTATCAATGGATTCAATTTTCTCTAACATTGTACTAGATATAGATATTGAATCACTTCTAAAAATCAATTCCAGAATTAAACATAATCGCCAATCACATGAAGCAAAGAAAGAATCAAATCAAACCACAAGATAGACAATTTCCTAGGGAAATCTTGCTACTCAAAACCCCCCTATCTTCTATTGTATATTAACCATGGAATCATGAAACAATTACAACGCACTTTTCTCACAAGAGTCTCCTACACTCTATTAACTGTCTCACACTTTCCTATACAAAACTGACCAACACTTAGCCAATTCTCAACCTCTAAACAACCTGCCTACAATTCCTGATGAATGTAATCGCTATTGTTTAGGAATTTTGGCCTTCCTAAACTGTGCAAGGATCATGGGCTCCAATGGATGTATGGTTGCATGCAAGCAGCCGACTAATCACACAATTGATAGTTAACCTCTCTTTCACCTGTGTCTCAACTGGGTCTCCACTAGAACTGACATGCATGCAGCTAATAATAGTAAATCATCAGTTGCATGGCATATCACTGATTGTGAATTAAATAATATTTAATTCACTTGATCTCTCACTAGTGCAAAAAACAGTTACAACTAGTTCAAATGACTCTAACTCACCTAACTGAGTTAACTGATTACACATGCATTAAAATAATGCACCAACTATAATTCAAACTCCATAACTAATAGAATTACTCTGCATGCCTCACCAACCACCCTCAACTCGAAATTAATGAGCTAACTGAGTTGATCACACTCAATTAACTATTACAAGTGATTATGGGATAAGATTACATTTTATTTTCATTTTAATTTAAGGGAAAATTAAAATAGACATTGCACCAAATATACCACACACTAGTGTAGGTGTTGCTAGGACCTATTGGTCCCACACTAGTGTAGGTGTTGCAATTTCTTGTTGGAATTCAAAAAACAGGTGGAGGAGAACTTGGTTGAAAAGAAACTTGGACATTTAAAACCATAATGGTTTAAAACAACCAAACTCACAAACCAATGGTAAATTAGGGAAGGGACAACATTTCCATATAAGGAGCACCAATATTTCCAAAAGAAGAAAAGGGACCAGGATTCTCGTTAGATAGGTTTCCTTGACTAGTGGACTCGGGAACTGGTGCCATTAGTATAAACCTACGATCCAATAGGGAGTTGTTACACGGTGAGGATGTTGTCCCATGGTCAATTAAATGAATTTATAAATTAACAAAAAAAATAAATCAAAGAGGGTAATCTAGGCATAATGGTTTACCATGCAACCTTGAACTACAATATACACCTTGGAGAACCAAGGACTTAAAACTATGTGCAGTAAATCTCCCTAAATGTTGTCTTCGATGTATCACGGTATACAAGGCGAAAGACTCGATTACCTATGGCAATGATAACATCCTATAGGGGACTCCAAAAATATACTCGACGGTACGTGGGAGTGCAGTCTGTAGTAGTGTTGTCTAATGTGTAATCGTTCGATGAGAGTGTTCCGATATACTTTACGTGCGTGGAGCATCATCCAATATACCCAAAGCTAAATGGAGAACAATCCTATACACTCACGTACGTGGAATAGAATATCACCCCCGGTTGTAATGCTGAAAAAAAAAATAACTCCTACATTTAAAGATGCAAGAACACATCTCTAGCCTAGACCTCTATGTGTGTCATTAAGTTTAAAATGCTCCTTAGGTTAATTGAAGTGAATTTTAGAGTTGATCTTTAATTAGATTTCAGTTTCAAGGCTCAGAAATCAATGCCACCTAAACATGCCTATGATGCAACTAACATGACAAAAATAAATCTTTTCATTTTCAATGAAATATGTCTAGTGTAGGTAAGAGGTGAAAAGAATGATGCAACAACCAAATATGCAACAAACAAGAGCTTCCTAACTAGATCTGTCAATTTCACTCTTCCAATTCAATTCAAAGCATTAAAATATGCCAAACCATGTAATGTAATCTATGCATGATTCCACTAAAAACCTATGCAAATGTAATCTATGCACAATTTCCTTTTCTGCTGTGAAAATGAGGATTCTAACTATGCAAATGTGATATATGCAAGAAAATTCTTCAAACAAAAACATGAGGATTCAAATGAAATCAAACTTAATCTAATATTTCATGAACAAAGGACTTAAATTGAAATTGGGTGAAAATATCAAATATCAAAAGAGATGTCACTCAAAGGCGATTAACACTCATACATAATTTAGCACCCCCCAAATGATTGAGGGGGATTTTTTTTTTTTTTAAATGAAAGCAAAAATATGAAATTTTACACTAGGGAATTCCAATTTCACACACAAAACCTTATATGCAAATGTAAAATTGTTTCTTTTCAATTCCTCTTAATTCTCAATTGTGATGAAAACTAAGATGGAAGTCCAATCATTGATTCAAATAGAATTTTTAGAATTAGGACTAGAATAACAATTCATCCAAGCAACCAATGATCAAACAAAATAATTTTTCAAGCAACCTAATAATAAGAACAAAGGAAAACCTTTAAACAAATCCTTACCAAAGGTATCAAAACAAAATCAAACCAAATGGAGGCTTTAGAGGGACCACAAGACACTTAGAGACTCAAGGAAGGGCAAGTGGAACAAAGCTAATCAGAGAGAAAATAAAGAAAAATGAAAATCCATGCATGAATAGGGGCCAATGCAGGTGCATAAGAGGCACTAGTTCCTTACAGCGCATGAATAGAGAGGGCTCTGCAGAGGTGCAACACTCTTTCCCTAGACGAGAGGGAGAATTGGTCAAGAATAGGAGAGTTCCAACATAATTTTGCAATTAGGACTCAATGAAAGGTCTTCCTAGGCCTTTTCTTGACTAAAGATGACAGTGAAGGTCCGAAGAAGAGGTGAAAGAAACACTAAGGGCAATGAAACCACCAAAGAAATATACCAATCCCTAGTGGAGTCGCCAATTTGTTATATGGAATCTACGACTGCAGACATAAGTATCTCCCCTTGAATGGGTGGCTTAGTCTATAACAACAGAAAGACAAAGAAGCTATTACTTCCCTTAAAGTAAATGGATGATGGGTTGAAGCCTATCTATAATCCATTGTATGCTTCACTACTTTCTTGGCTTGAATACTCCAATTCTAGATATTGTTGTTATAATTAGAACCTGCAGAATCAGACAACACAAGCCAACAATCTACGATATCTATGTAGCATCATCTAAATATTTCATTCAATGGATCAACATGGCATCAAAATACATGAAATAATAACATCATATATAGGAAAACAAAGTAACATTTTCATTCATATAAATGGAAGGAGTTACAACTAGAAATATGAGTTGATATTGTATAAGAGCTCCTCCAAGTTGACTTGTTCCTTCTTTGTCACAAAGTGTACCTCTAATCACCCTAATGCATGGAATGTTAACTCTTTACAAAAACAACATGAGGGTAGAATTCTATCTCCAAAATCCAACCCTTACCTTGTGTATAGCCACAAATATATAGGAGAGTGTTACACCATTTTTTGGCCATCTAACTTGTTACTATTAGATAGACCAAAATACAATGTAAGACCAATTTTACCCTAGTAAAATTGCTTTCACTATGAAAAATAACTTAGTAATCCATAACTTATTAAGTTGTTTATGGTCTAAACATGAAACCCCATGAGGAAATATCAAATAAATCCCTATTTGTTTGGTTTTCCTCAAGGGATAATTAATTAAACCACAGTTTAATTAATATTCTTGGTCATATTTAACCCAAAACATGAAAAGTAATTAGATAAATCACTATTTATCTTATTATTTTCTAGGAATAATTATTTAAAACATTATTTAAATAATATTCCTTGTTAATTTTGACTAAATCATTTATAAATAATTGAATAAATAATTATTTATTTAATTGTTACTCAACCACATTCTTAAAATAATAAATAAATCATTTATTTATTTATTATTTACAAATAAAGGGATTTGACCAAATTCAAATTCCTTTTTCCTCCAACAAAGTAATAAAATATTGGATCTAGATTTGGTTAATAATATTTTAACTATGCACCAACATCTAGACTAACTCAATATTTTGTTATAAATAGAAGGGTTTTTCCATTCATTCACTACCTTTTGTTGCCTCAAGATCACTCTAGATTTATACTTTTGGTCTGACTTTGATTCTCCATCATTGTCATATTTTTCTACCTATTTCGTGTGAGCTCCCCTTGAGTTCCATTTTTGTCTGGGTTTTGTACACCATCAAGAGAGATAGATCTTAGATTTGAAGTGCTGAGGACATACAAGAACCCATCCCATTGAGGGCGATTGGTACCATCTTTCTATGTTCCCTTCCCATGTGTCGTAAATACAAAAATTCTTTAAAAACATTCTTGTCTTGTTCATTGGATGCATGGAGCAACTCTTGCTTATTATGTGTTGTTTAATGTCTTTAACTACATAGATCTAGATTTTGTAGCATTTATCTTGGTCAACTAACTGCAGATCTAAGGAAATTGACAACCATCTTTGATGTTAGGGTTGTTTGTTATGCACAACTAAAGTGAGTTTTTTTCGTACGCTTGCGATTAGAATTCACACTAACAACTGGAGACTCCACAAGGGTTTATCATTATGATCTCTGTCGTTTTTCAGATCCTTGCATGACCAGCTGCTTCAACCCCTATGGTTTTTCTTCATGTTTTGATTTTCTTGATGTTTTTTTTAACCTTTAAAACACTAAAACAATAAAATTCTAACTTCCGTGTGTTTCTGGGCCTATTGCACAGGTGACAGGTATCAACCGCAACTAAGACAACACTTTTTTCTTAAACCTGCTCCCGAGATGGCTGAAAGTGCAAGTCGCAATTTATGAGCCAAAACCTGTGACCTTAGCTCTCATGTAGCGAAAAACTGCCAAAAAACTGCAACCTCCGCGGAAAACAGGTCAGGAACTGTGACCTGAACTTTTTGCAAGAATTTTTCTGTGAATTTTCTAGGTTTGTTTGGGCTACTGTTCAGGGTTGTATGACCTCCCTCTCCACCCATCTTGGACCTGTAGTTTCTCTGTTTTACTCGTCGAAGTAGGAAACAAGCCCCTTAGGGCTTAAGTATGCTTCCACCTTTTTAGGAGGAGTTTAGCTAAAACAGGTCATCTGATATTTCAGTGTGTTCAGCCATTTTTCATATCTGATCCTATACTTTCAGATCCATTCCATATTGGTTATTCATCCATCCAAAACACCTATTTTCAGTTTGGTTTGGTCCTCCTCTAGGTCCCCTCTGTTTACCTTCAGGTAGTAGCCTTTCGCCACCTCATTTGGAGCACATATCCCTCTGGTTTTTTGTTGTTTTTCTGCACCTATTTCCAGCAGATCTGACCTTTATATCCATGTCCCTCCCAAATTTAGATCTATTGGCCATTGTTGTGTGTTTTGACTATATTTTTCCCACCCATAGACTAGTTGTTGGGAAGCCCTCCTCCTTGGGTTTAAATTGATGCATCTTTAGCTGTTTATTTTTTGTCATATTCAGTTTAATTTATTGTTATTTTTAGATTTATTTACAGTTATACAACATATTTTTTTATTTTTTGTCTACACACGTCTATGTTTAAATTAAAATTAACACACTTATCACATACACGCACACCCTAAGTGAAAAGCGCCTGGTTTACACCGCCAGGCCAAGACTATAAAATTGTAATTAATTAATCCTGCACCTCCTTGCCCTTGTTTCAAAATTGTAATCATTTGATCCTGCACATCCTTTCCCTTGTTGGTCTCTCTTCCTTTTGTGATCCATGTCTGTTTTCCATCATTGCGCCCCTAAGGTGTTTATCCTGGAGACTTCTTGGCCTTCATCCTCAGTTTTCGTTAGGAAGACTTACCCCTCCGCGTAGGGTTCGAGTCAACCCTCCATTGAGTCCCCATTCTGACTCTGATTCTGGTTCATCGAGTTCCCCTTCTGGTTCTATCCCCGATTCTCCTCCTGTCACCTTCACCATGTCTACTTCAGGACCTAATGCTGGTGGTATCCCCAACCCTAATGCTAGGAATACTACTAGTGGGACCACAATAGGAACTATCCCGGATGCTCCCTTATATGGAAGGTCTCAGTCTTCTCGATTTTAACCAGTTGATTAATGACCCCATACACCATGACCCTGGTTGGCCTACTACGCCAACCAAGCTCCCTTCAGACATCCCCAAGTTTGAAGGTATTTCTGGAGAGTATCCTACAAATCATGTTCATTCTTTCCACATGCGGTGTTCATCTAACTCCATCACCGATGACTCTGTCCGTCTTCGGTTGTTCCAACGTACACTTAATGGGGAAGCTTCCAAGTGGTATGTCGACCAGGCCTCCTCCTCTCATACTACTTTTGTGACTCTTGCCAGGGATTTTCTGTCTTACTTCCACCTTCCCCTTCGTTATGGCACCAGTACCAAACTTTTGACCTCTTTTCGTCAATTGTCTGCGACCCGCCTATTTGATCATGTCCAGGAATGGCGGAGAAGAAAGAGCCTATGTTGAGCCCATATCTTCAAAGACCATGTCTACATGGACTGGTTTTTTAGATCCCTTTTGCCTGCTATTGGAAAATATGTCGCATCTCATTTCCCTCAAACCGAAGAAGCCGCAAGACAATCATGAAAGATGAAACCTATTGATATAGGAGGCTAACACCGCCCTCCAGATCGCATTGAAATATGACCTGATCTACGCACAGTCTGGTTATGTTTATATTGTCTTACCTGATCTTCCTAGACCCAGTGGTGCCAATGCACCGGGGCCATCCCATGCTGCTGATGGTATCGTTGGAGCCCTTTCTCATCCATACACTCATCCTCCCATGGGTTATGGTCTCCCTCAGGGAGGGGCCAGCTCCTTCGGCACTTTTCCCCTCCCAGTAGCATGTATCCAGGATATGACATGCCTCCTCCTTTTTCCCAACCTGTTTACCACAATTTTTCCCAACCTCCTTATTATCCATATTCGTAGCCTAGTGCTCTAGCTCTTCCAACATTATCACCTCAATCTCCTTTGCCTTCTCAACCCCTGCAACAACAACCACCACCCCCCTAGGGTTAGGTGTATGCACAACGGGGTGCGACTAATCCTCCTACTTCCAAAAAGAAGAGGAAGGGCAACCAAAACCAATCTACCCCCAGGTAATCTAGAACCCAATCCCCAAGGGAATGCACCTAACACAACAACCCAACAACAGGGCACTCAGCCCAAGCACGACAGGCCAGTTCGTATGAACAAACCTTATTCTTGTTGCAGTATCTATGGTCACTACACCCATGATTATCCTCTTTTACCTCAGATGCGTCAGATGTGGGAAGCTCAAGTAGCATCCCGAGGAAAGCAAGCCTCCCCTTCGGTTCCTTCCAATGCTGCACCTATCCAATTGGCTGTGTTTACCAATACTTTCCCCCAGCAAGGATTTGTGGCTACCCAACCCCATGAAAGTCAGGTGGCCACTCAACCTCCTCCATCTGGTACCTCCGATTACCAAATCATCATGATGAAATCTAACCAACACATTACCGTTGACCTCAACCTTCAGACTTGGTCCCGACAGTACAACAAGCCCCCCGCTATGTCCGCCCCCGAGCCCCCTTCTTTAGGTCTCACATAACCTCTTTCGACACCCAATTGTCCTTTACTGATCCCTTAGCATAAGGCAGAGGTTCATACCAAGATCCCCAAGGGACCATTACACTGCAACACTACTTCTGGTAAAGCTGCCCATTATAATAGTATAGTAGATGAATTAGCGCAATCTTATATTGCCATGTCAATGCTGGAAGTCCTCTAGTCATGCCCTTCATAAAGAAAATCTCTAATAACTGCCATGGGCACTGTGGATCCTTTAGATGATCGTTTGATTATATTTGATGTTGACCGGTCAGAACATCCTCCCCTTCCTACTTCCGTCACCTTCCAAATCCCTGTCAAGATCTGGAATGCCAACATCTCCTGTTGTATCTTTGATAAGGGGGCATCCACCTGTGTGATTTCCTCTTCGTTTTGGAAGCAACTCAGATCTCCTGAGTTGGCCCCTTCCACTATCACCCTCCGAGCGTTGGATGGCCACTCTTCCCGGCCCCTTGGTATGTTCTGCAATTGTCCTATTACTCTTGCAGGAAGACTATTTTTGTTGACCTAGAAGTCATTGATGCCCAATTAGACTACAATATTCTATTGGGTCATAGCTACACTTATGCGATGTCCGTTGTCACATCTGGCGTTCACCGTAAGATGCGATTTCCCCATAATGGAAATATTATCACCATCGACCAGTTGACATATTATGAACCAAAGTCTTAGACCTCCCTTGAGTACATCACTTCTTCGGTGGAAAATAATCAAATAGTCGAACCTCTGACTAGTGTTTCACCTGGAGTTTACAAAGACTCCTCTTTTCTTGGTTCATTCCCTATTATTTTTCCTCCTATCTCTGATCCCAACTCATTGAATGTTTGCATGATGGAATCGTCTCGGTCTGACCTCAAACGAACGAGTTCGACTAGTCAGCAGCCCTGCCCCCCGCAACTTGCTCCTAGCACCTCGACTCAACCTTCAGGACCCCCTCCTTAAGGCCCCTCATCTGTAGCTAGTATCCATGAGCCTATCTACCCTCCTGGAATGGTTCCTCTTGGCCTTAACCATCTCGGAGCTATCTCGCCTGGCCATTACCCCTATGGTTAGATATCGTTTCTAGCTCCTCCTCCTGGAGTTTTCTCGGTACCTATTATGGCTACCTTGTCTCTTCCTAACATGACCCTGGGGATCCCAGTCTGGTACATTGATCCCATAGCCACCATCTCACCTAGTCAACCCAAACCTTATCTTTCTTTGACCCTAGTCCAACCGGTCACCATGACCCCTCCCTTTGCTTCCATGCCTCAGCCACCTCAACAGGAACATAATCCTGTTGCGAAAGTTTCAGATGAAGGGGGAAATCTTGCAAGAAGGAACCTAATGACAAGGCTACCCAAATAACCACTGCTCCTCCTCAGCCTCCAAAGTGTACCCACCCTGTGCTTTGTGTGACGTTGTCGATCATTCCACCCATCATTGTCCTGAATTGCCTCGTATCAAGCCCATGGTTAAGGTTGCGTTTCCTGAGTCTAAGGTCCCTAAAGCCTCTATTTCTTCCTCGACTGCAGCCAAGAACCCCAGTTCACACCAACCACCCATGTACTTTGTGTGATCTCCATGGCCATTATTCCCACCTTTGTCCCCGTCTCAAGCATTACCGCACCTCTTTGGAGGTAGTTTAGGAGTACGAGATTGAACAGAACCAATCCGTCTCTCCCATCCTTGTGCAGTATGCTTCAGGAAAACCTGAGGATACCTCTGCTCCTATTGAAATTCCCCCTCCCGATGTCAATATGACGGAGTCTGCGGCTACTATCCTCTACCTTTCATCATCCATGAGATCCATGGTGGGAGCTCCCTCTGGGACTTCCCCTTCTATTTCACTTGACCTCCCTTCAACGATCACCCTAGGCTCAACATCAGGGGATCCCTTATCTGCTTGTTCTTCCATCACCCCCCATGATGATGCGCATGTGAACCTTTCTTCTCAAGATGATGAGTCAGGTAGCTTTGTTGTGTCATGTGGTTACCCTTCCACCAGTCAACCCATATTTTACTGTGATGACGACATCATGGAATCGTTTTCCACACCTGACTTCATATTTCCCGCCCATAAGAGGAGTGGCACCATACGTGTCTATGGTGACTTTAGCAACCTGAGCACAAGTTTCCCACAAGGCAGCTCCCCCACACCATCCACCTTTCTGTGTGCAAGTGGTAGAAATATTACCTAGACCACTCCCTCTAGCAGTGCTTGTTCAATTTTTACCTTGCGTTTAGGTTACCAACATTGTTCATCATCCTCTCATTTATTATCTTGTGGCACCTTTCAGATGGACCTCCTGTCCACACCATATATCGGTTACGCCGATGGTGCAAGTCGCTACTCTTGGAATCTAGCCTTGGTAGCCTGGGCCATTTTTACTCCTTGCATGCGCTTGTCCTCTCTAATAACGTATGCATTGGTAATTCCACCAATAATCAGGCCGAATATGATGCAGTGCAATGTTTATTAGCCGATTCCATGTCCCATCACATCCTTCACCTTCATGTTTGTTTAGATTCCTTGCTTCTTGTCATGTAGTTGAATGGTGTTTATCATGTGCATAATCCTGTCCTTTTTAGAAGATATTTATAAGTGAAGCTTTTGATACGTGAATTTGAAATCATTACATTCAGTCATGTACCTAGAGAAAAAAACCACTATGTAGATATCATTGCAAACAATATTCTATATTGGCATTTATCACATGCATTTCACACAAGACAATAACAATAAACCATAAAACGATGCATATCCATTATGTGTGTCATTCAAAAAATTTTAGAGTCCATCAAGTCTGATACATATGACATGCCCATAGCATGTTACAAAAACTAAAAACTAGGGGCACCACATGCCCTACATCTAATCACTATTTGGAGGATCTCAAGCCAATGGCTCAGCTCCGACAGCTCGTATATCATGCATCCCCTGTCCAGCCATCACCATGCGCCGCATGAGCCCTCGCCACTCTAAGGGTAGACCAATACATGGCTCTATATACTGGTCATCAAGATCTTTCCAGTCGCGCTCTGTAACACCAGTCATAAGCCTCTCACATCTACAATGGATGTCCTCCAGGAGGGCCACTTCATCCTCATCTTGTGGTGCCCTCGACCCACTAGGTCCTGCAGCTCCTACTACTACAGGCCATCCCATGTATTGGCCGATTTTACTGGTGCTGTATCTGAATACCAAAAGTGAATGAATCAATACCATATAAAATCTTCTGAAACTTTAAAATGCACATAAAATATTAGAAACTTGTCACTTACCAATGGTCCCCCATACTCGACCAGGCGGCAGTGGCAAGTCTGGGTCCCCATGATAACTCATCCCACTATAGGGATAGTCGTCTATGACCAGTGGCATCTGATCCCACTAAGAAAAAAACTCGGGTTGGAACACCCGTTCGACTGCCCCACCTCCACCTTTGCACAGTAGTCGCCCCCAGTGGCGCATCCTAGGCTCTCTCGAGCCCCTATCCTAGATCTGTATGCGAGGTCGAAGTGTCAGGATCTTCTCAAAGAAGAGTGAGCACAATACTATGCCATATGCACAGTCATGGTTCACTTGCCGCTTGCATAGAGACAACTATCGTTTCAACAACGAAAACATCATTTGGGCCCACCCATAGTAGGTCCCACTCAACACACTCTCAAAAATCATCATCTGACCCCCAGTGATGTGGTGGAGTGTCTGGTTGCCCAGGATCTGTAGCAATGCTGTAGCCAAAACACAGGTATCTAGCCACTTTATATCCCCGATCGGTATCCATTTCCCCTTCACCTGGAGACTCGGTCGACAATGGCACTCCAAAAACTCCATAATGTTCTACCCCCACGATAACACTGGCTGTGTATTTCCCACCATCCAAAGTGGTGGGAGACCAGTCAAAAAATATATATCTTGGACCGTCATATCGATCCAGTGCCCCTGCACTATAAAGATCTCATGATCCGGATCCCAATAGCTGACAATCCGGGCCAACAGGGGCTCTCCAGCTCTCATCAAAGGGTTCTCCACAAACTTCAGGACCCCAAGCCTGGCCAATGTAGTGCGGAAACCATGATCCTCTTGTATCTCTGACCATAATGTGTCCAGGTCTCTCTCTCTCCAGTTGATCCTTAATTTTTCCATATATGTACAAAACCATCATATTTTTCAATGTAAAGAAAGGAAAGACTACATTCAACCATAAAAACTATCTCTCAACCAAGAAAAAACACCAAAATACCCCTCTCTGACAGGTCACCCTTTTCAGGAAATTTCTGGGACAGGTCACAGTTTTCTGCCCAAAACCCGCTACCCAGGTTGCAGATATTGCCCCAAAAAGTGCGACCCGGCCATGAAGAAGAGCAGGGGCCTGTTCCTGAGCTCTGGGTGCCTAAAATGAACTTTTAATCTAGTGAAATGATAGATTAGGGTTAGGCCTCTTACCTGCAACTGACGGATCTCGATTCCAACAGTCGGTTTGTCCACTACGATCGCCGCAAGATTTAGGGCCTTTTATCCTCTCTACATTCACCACAACTACACTTGCAAATGAATCAAATTAGAGGGAAAATGCCTTATTGAAAGAGAAACCCTAGATTTTTTCTTTCACCAGTTGCAACCAAACCATAGCTCGGTTTGACAAACTGTCATCACCGTTGGAAAGCTCTCACCGAGCTCTCAAATGAGTATCCCTTATTTTTTTGTGATTTGATACTTCACCTAGACACATTTTTTCCAAGAAGGATCACTTTAGCACTCCTCAAAATCGAATTTCTTCACTTGAAAAACTTGTACTTAGGGCACCACTTTGCCTTCATACTTTTCCATGCTCGTGTCGATTTCCGTCATGAGTAACCATCTTGTACTCATGTTTTTATGGTCCCCACTGGGCCTA
This sequence comes from Pinus albicaulis, assembly GCA_034641835.2. Classification (NCBI taxonomy): domain Eukaryota; kingdom Viridiplantae; phylum Streptophyta; class Pinopsida; order Pinales; family Pinaceae; genus Pinus; species Pinus albicaulis. The sequence continues at coordinate 898,484,413 of CM076572.1, read as the reverse complement.
TTATGTGTGGCAACATCATTGAGTCACCCTTGTTTAGAACATCCGAGTTGAGTCATCGTTGTATACATGGAGTCTATCCCGAGTCCCTTTGTATCTCACTATAGTCCTCCATCCTTAATTTGTTGTGTTCCTCTCTCGTGTCGCACATTTTGGCCTTCAGTCATACTGTCCCCTATCCCCTCCGATGTCGAGTCAGTGGCTACCAGGTCATCCATGCCCTTTATGCTCTAACAAGAGAATTCGTCAGCCCACTACTCAGTTCCCCCCATTCCACCATCATCCCGGGTGTCAATATATCAGTCACTCTACTACTTTCTCTCATGCCATAGTTGAGGATCCCTTATTGCCTCACCTATGGTAGACCTCCTTCTGTCGACATCAGCTTATTCATTCCAGAAGACAGGTCTAGAGGGCGATGTACCTTGGTTCCAACTTCCACTCTTTTTCAGTGCCTAGGATTAAGTAAAGGGACTCTCTATTGCCCTTTGACTTGATTTTTTCTCAGCTCCAACTCCTTATGGCATGATTGAGATCCGTATACTTGATGGTTCAGTGATACAATAGATTGTACCAGTGATTTCTCGGGTGTGTGTGAGATGTTTCAAATCTCATGAGGGGGAAGCCCTTCAGGTAGCCCCCCACATACCCGGATGAATTATCTACTATAGCCTTGGATGCAGCTCCATATATTTGATGCTTCCGGCCCCAACCTCTTGCATTGCCTCTTTAGTTTGCATGTATCATTCAGATTTTGAGAGCCCTTTCCTATTTTATAGGCCCTCTTTGGTTGTAATTATATCTCATGTACTCAGATATTATTGTATAAGTCCGGACTGTTTTCCCAGGCACAGTATGTATGTGGGATCCATTATCAGGTTTTAATCTGGCCCATGTTTATGCTGGCATGTACTATATAGTTCAGTTCCTTGTTTAATAGACGCATTATTATTTGTACTTTGTTATCTCGGCGGGCGTAGGTATGCCTCCCCCGCCTCTTGTAGAATAGGTACTCACTCATAAAAGAGACTTGTCGCACATGTAATTCTCACCTCCTCAGGGTCTTGTCCTCTCGCACTTTAGTATACCTTATATTCCTCTCTCTCTGACTCCCCCTTCGGCGTCTAGTGATTGAGTTCTTACAATGTACTTCAGTCATACAATTAGCTTCTAATGCTCGCATGCTGGGGGGAAATTTGTTACACCAATTTTTGGTCATCTAACATGTTACTATTAGATGGACCAAAGTACATCATGTAAGACCAATTTTACCCTATTAAAATAGCTTTCACTATGAAAAATAACTTAGTAATCCATAATTTATTAAGTTGTTTATGGTCTAAACAGGAAACCCCATGAGGAAATATAGAATAAATCCCTATTTTTTCGGCTTTCCTCGAGGGATAATTAATTAAACCACAATTTAATTAATATTCCTGGTCATATTTAACCCAAAACAGGAAAATTAATTAGATAAATCACTATTTATCTTATTATTTTCTAGGAATAATTATTTAAAACATTATTTAAATAATATTCCTTGTTAAATTTGACTAAATCATTTATAAATAATTGAATAAATCATTTATTTATTTATTATTACTTAATCACATCCTTAAAATGATAAATAAATCATTTATTTATTTATTATTTACAATAAGGGGATTTGACTCAAGTCAAATTCCTTTTCCCTCCAACAAATATAATAAAATATTCCATAAAAGTTGGATCTTGATTTGGTTAATAATATTTTAATGATGCACCAATATCTATACTAACTCAATATTTTGTTATAAATAGAAGGGTTTTCCCATTCATTTTTCACCTTTTGTTGCCTTCAAGGTTTTTTGATCTTGGAATTCTTGTCCGACTTCATCTCCATCATTGCCAAGTATTTTTTTTCTAATTTTTTTTTTTTTTTTTTTTTTCCTTCTGAGTTCTCTCTCTCTCGTCTAGGCTTCCGTATCAAGGCATGACCAGAGAGACTGATCTCATATACCGAGTATTTTTTTTAACAACCCATCCCATTGAGGGGGACTGGTAACATCTTTCTATGTTCCCTTCCCAGGTGTCATAATTACAAAAATTATTTAAAAACATTCTTTTCTTATTCATTGGATGCATGGAGAAAATCTTACTTATTATTTGCTGTTTAATGTCATTAACTGCATAGATCTAGATTTTGTAACATTTATCTTGGTCAACTAACCGCAGATCTAAGGAAATTGACAACCATATTTGATGTTAGGGCTATTTGTTATGCACAACTAAAGTGATATTTTTTTGTACGCTTGTGATTAGAATTCACACTAACAGAGAGGGAGGTTAGTTGGGAATTCTTATCCATTTATCAATATAGGGCTTTAGATAAATTCTTGATGGGAGGATGGAATCAAAGGATAAGAGATGGAAACTCCAAGGTAGGATAGGATATGATATGAATGTTTTATTTGAGGTAAATGATTGTAACAAATTCTGGAAGCTTCTAGAACAAATGCAGGTGCATAGTGGATAAACCTGTAGGTGATCATCGCAGGCCATAATGGAGCAACCTATAGGTGAACATTGTCCAGTAGGAGTCTAGGGAGCTATAGTCATTAAAATGACCAAAACAAGGTGTTTTCAGGTAGAAACTCTGTGATATGAGAGTGTCATGCATAGGGATTTTTGCTTTGATGGTGTCAAGGGGTAAAAGGATGGTGATTGGACTATTTTGTAGGTCGTATGATCAAATGTGACAAAATGGCATGTAACACTCCTTGTTACAAAAGAAAACTTTAGTTTTGATATACATATGCATTAGGAAATAAATAATAGTTTGTTCCAGGCAATAGACCAGATAAAATCATCCCTTTAATAACCCATGAATAAAGGCACTAACTAACTTTTGAGCTCAGCTCCATGCATAAGACTGTAGTGACTAGTAATATGACCCTTTTCTAGTCTACTACAACTTTTTGGAGTGTGGCCTTAAGTCTGGTAACCTATTTCTTCCTTGCATGAACTTCAGGGAATCACACCATGTATACAATCACGTGGTGTCATAGCCTAAAACTTTCACCGCTAGTAGAATAAACCCATAGCCCTCAAGATAAGTCTCTTTCTATTGGAACATGGAATAAATTGAGTTAGTGCCATAGTAAACTTGAGCTCCCTCCTTTAGAATTGATCGAATAAATGATAACTCAACTAGATCTAAAATAAGGAAGAAACTCATCCCTCTTCTACACTGGTGAACTCAACCTCCTATTGGGTGAATATGGCTCTTGCTTTGACTAGTTCGAGTCACTGAAAAAATGCACAAAACTTGGACTCCATCTCGGCTTGAAGGTTTTGCTACCTCCTTGGATATGTCCAACCTACCCTTTTTTCTCCTCTAGTCCACCTTACGTACATATTCCTTGGTTGTTACACCTACCCAACAAGGATTCCTACAACCCATGAGATTGTGCCAGCTTCACACCTATCTCTTTTGATTTTTTTTTTGTCTTTTATTTAACAGCACTTACCATAGGTGGCCTGAATCCTTAGGTTCACTTAGTCACCTCTTGTTTCCTTGCTGCGTGGTCCTATTTCTATTGAATTTTTTGTCTTACATTTCATTACCAAGGGACGTGCTCTTGTCCTCATCCCCAACATATACCTTATAACCTGTCCTTTGTGCACACTTGTCCACCTTCATGGCTTCTGTTGTAGCATAATTTGACTCAGCTAAAAGTCAAGAGAGGTCCTGAGCAGTTCAAGGTTGTTGAGGAACAGTTGTTAGAATGTCAAGAAGACCTGCAATATGCTCAAAAGGATAACCACAAGCGCAACAAGGATTCATCATCACCGTGTGCACTAGAACCAAAGTCATGGAAGCAGCAATAGCATTGGAAGTGCAATCTAAGCCAGAGGAGCAACAAAGAAGAAAAGCGCGCAGCAAGGGTCAAGTCAGGCTCATTCGCAAGCTCAAGAGAGACTAGCGCGGAAAAACACCAAATAAGCTCAGGAGTGTTACACCATGGAGAAAAACAGACTAATTTCTCACAGGCAGAGAAATGGCGTATTTCCCTTAGAAACTTAAGAGTTTTGGAGGAGGCACAAAGGGAAAAACAAACGGTCAGGATCAAAGCGTAGAACTGAAACAGAGAGATGGACGGCGAAGATTGTATCGCATATTGCACTTTTCAATTTTAAAGGGTTAGCACTAAGGAATGTGTTAAATGTTACGATATGCGGGCTATGGGCAGGCCCACCTCTCTTTTCCGTGTCACCTCCCTCTCCCTGCATTTTGCACTTCGCAAGTTTTAATGTTTACCTCCACCGCTCATAAACTAAATCCACCGATTTGCGATTTGCTATATCTGTGGGACCCATCCCTGGCACATCACCTCCCTCTCCCCACACTTTGCACTTCGCAAGTTTTATAGCTTACCTTCGATTTCTCATAACAAATCCGTCGATTTATGATTTGAGATTGGTCCCACCTCTGCTTGCCACATCACCTTTCACCCATCACACTTTGCACATCGCACAGTTTAACATTTACCTCCCATATTTCATAATAAAATCCCTGATTTGCGATTTGCAGGTGGATGTGATGTGGTTTCGAAAGTAAACTCCAAAGGTTTTCAAATCTGGAAGTAAGGCATTTCTTGTGTTAAATCGCATCAGAGGAGGAAAGGAGGATTATAAAGTAAAACCGTTGAAACACCAAAATGCGATAGAAAGCAAACACGATTTGTTCTTCAGAGGTGAACAAAATATATTTCAAGTCCAAGTCTTGCGGTAGTTCAGGGAAGAAATTCTGAACGTAGGTAGAAAGACTTGGGTATGTGATCCGACGCAAGGCAAAGGAGAAGAAAAGGCATAACGCAGTAGGCACAAGAAGAAGAGGCAAAGTCGGGTAATATGTGACATGATCATTCGAAAACACAAAAGCATGGGAAGATTCTAGTGGAGATGCATTTACGCAGACTATTGGGACATCACAGCCGAAACGGACAGAGACACGTCAGCAACAAATGAGATCCAACAAATAGATTGATACTTATAATTCTATTTTTCTTTCTTGATTAAAGATCGACATTGTAATGAAGTCTTTAATTGCGATGTAATAGTTATTTTATAGATTTTTAGGAAGTTTGAGTAGTTACAAGAAGTTCCAGCAGTTACAAACTGTTTTTTATGTATTTAAGCAAGAGAGAAAGAAATAAATGGAGGGGGCCTGAGTTTTGGACCTCTTGGGGATTAAATTTTGTACTTCTTTTTCTGATGGGTAAATGAAATAAGTAGTAAGTTTCCTGCAACTATTGATGGTGATTCATGTTTCTTGTGCCATTTTGTGTCCCTTCTTATTTGAATGAAGTGAAGTAATGTAGGATTCGATCTCTTAATTACATTTGTGAGTTATAGTTAAAGAACCTTAATTTGCGCTCCTTCACTCCATCTCTTATCCCTTCACAAATTATCCATGAAACTTAAAATTAATAGATTCTGTGTTTGCAACATATTATTTTGAGTTTCCCCTCTCTTCACAAAATCCTGATGAAACTTTAAAGTAATAGATTCTGTGTTTACAACATATTATTTCAAGTTTCCTCTCTCTCCATGAATTTCCTCTGAAACTTAAAAGTGGTAGATTATGTGTTTTCAACATATTACTTTGAGTTTCCCCTGCAGTTCTTCTTTTCATTCATATATCAACAGTGAATGACATTATGAAATCTTTTATTATTCCATATCATTAACGGTTTTAGAAAACTAATCTCCAAAGGGATAGAACAAAGACCTCATGATAAAATCATTTCTGTGACACACTTTTAAAATGTTTTAAGCACTGATTCATTTCACAACCGAGGGATTGTCTCTTAAGATACAACATCTTCCATCAAATAAACAACATCCCAAGAATTTTTCATGTCCTCGGTTCTGGAACCCGTGTCACTAAAATTAACCCGTTTATACAATGCTTGTAATAAATTGAAAAAGTAATCAGGCTTTCACAAGAGGATCTTGAATCAAATGAAGCTTAAAATCCACGAAAGAACAATACCTTAATGAAAAAAATATTTTAGAAGAAAAGTCATATTTTCTCTAGAAGAGATTAAGAGTTTCACATTAACAAATAAGGGACAAAAGGAGTTGTTGTAGGATATGGGGACAAGGATCAAGACTTTGATGAATTAAGGGAAAATTTTGTTATCTTGAATACATAGCACTAAGAATTCAAAAGAATGAATGAAATAGTGACTAACCAGTTGAATGAATGAGAGGGTCATATTGAGAAACTAGGAGCAAAGATTGTTTGACTAAGAAATGATCTAGAAAAGGCCAGTGATTGGATAAAGAAATATCTGAAGTTTAATAAGAGTGCCAAAATCCTAGAAGGTATTATCGATAGTTAAAGATCTTGTCTAATCAATAATGGCATGGGATATGAAGGAGAATAAGGCACTAAGAAAATTGAAGACAAAGAACCAATTAATTTTGTTGAAGCAATCAAAGTACCTAACAACAGTAAAACCAAAGGAAATGATAAAGACAACAACAATTAAGAAGGAAATATTACAAAAACAATTCAAACAACCACCAAGGTCAAGGGATAAATCAACAAAGACCTCACCTCTCTCAAAGGCCAAGTGTTGACTTGAGAGGTCCTGACCTAGGTTCGAAGTTAAGCGTAACCAACAAAACCCTCTTACTACTGGCCCTTTCAGCAATGACGTACTTTCGCAGGCCAAAATATCAGACGAAGCAATATGGGGGGGTGTTGGAACTAGGTTTCCACACCCTGAGAGAGAATTAAATTATGTGGGTGTCCACAAATCTAGAATAAAAACAGATTGTACTCTTACGCACCAGAAACCCTAACCAGGAAAATCTAGGTCAACTTATTCATACTACCATGCACTCGCGCAGATAGTGGCTCCGCAATCCCTTCAAATGTCTTAATAAAAATAATAGATCTATGCAACTAACATTAATATTAAACAATAAAACAGGTACACAGTCGATACAATCACAGGTAACATAAATTGTAAGAAAAACATATCACAGATGCATTTAATACTCATAATTATCCCAAAACAGTTATTTATTCATCAACAGTTCACTAAACCTTCATAATCCTTCAAATCTACCTGTGCACATAGCCAACGGGGTCTGCACATAGCTAGACTAAGGTCTCCACGCACACAGCCAACATGACCCTTCAGACACAGACACTTACACAGATTCACTTTCAAAGCTCACAACATACATAAACTTCCATTAAAATTTGTCCTATCCGATTTGACCAATACTTCTATTTATATCTTAGCTTGCGCTCATCCTAAGGTCCGAAAAATGTGGTTTGAGACTCCTAGTTTTACCCTTTGTCCCATTGCAACTCATGAAGGGACTTTGAACCGCCCCAAATCCCCTTGACTGTGAATTTCTTAGCGCACACCACTCAAAACTACAAAAAATACTATTATTTACTCAAAAATGCGGTCCTAAGGGACCCTGATCCAACACCAAGCCATCAAATAATCATAAGCTTCCATTCTCAAAGGAAAAGTACTCCCAAGTATCAAATATTTTTCTATGGCTATTTTTTTTATTGTAATATTTTTGGACAAAAGGAAATATATTGTAGATATGATGTAATAAGTCAAAGTATGTTGACAAATAACAACAATATAGAATATAAGGTTTCAAGGAATGAATTTGTGAGTAGAAACTTTAGAACTTATGGTAATAATTCCATCATAAATCACAATTATTTTGTCCCCTTATTATATTTTGTTGAATTTTACATATGTAGTAATTAGTGGCATAAGGAAAAATATTTCAGAAGTAAGTTGTTAGAGCCTTTAAAGAAAATCAAACAAAAAGAGCTGTCATAGATCAAGAAAAATAAATTAGAAGCAAATGTTATTAATGGAAATCATAATACAAAGACATGGAAAAGAAAGCAAGAACATCAAGAGAGATGCAACTTATACTTATTTGCTCAAGATACATATGATCAATGGTATATAGATAGTGGATGTTGTCATCATATAACAAGAAATAAAATAAGTTTTATCTCTCTAAAAGAGGTAAAGGGTGGAAATATTATTCTTGGAAATGATATGTTGTCACTAGGATAGAACAGGATGGGCCGTGTCAACCTCCAACCAAGCATAAGTATTTCAACCAACTTTTAACTGAAATTTAGCCCTTCTATTTTGAGAGGGCTCTCTCAAGGAAAACAATAAAATGTTCTAAAATAAAATTCAATTTGCAGATGGCTAACTCTGTTTCTACTTCATGTGATTTTGCAGGTGAAAGAGAGTGTGATGGCTGGCACATTTGGCATGGAGTCAATTAAGGAAAATTGATTACAAAAACACTGTTTTCATGGAAGATGAGGCAATTTTGGCTTTAAAATGATGTGAAATAAAATTTTATAGCTTAAACATAGAAAACTAAAGGAAGTTGGAGAATTGTGACATGATGTCCAAGTAATCAAATTGCTATGAAACTAATAACAACATACAAAACATGGAGATAAAACATATAAGCCAAAAAATAATCTCAGGTCAAAAGCACAGTCTGCTGCAAATGTATATTAACCGATTTTTGTTTTACAAAGGTGGTCCTCTCACATCATCCATCAACCTCCATCAAAGTGAAAAATTTACACATATATAGAGAAAGGTCTTCATAATAAAATTCTACCACCTGGGCTAGATCGATGCATAGCTAAGAGACCTAATTCTAATTGAGTTACAAAACATTGAGCCTTTATAGGGATATTTTCTATTTTAATGGAATTTGAATACAAATAGGAGTCTCCTATCATTTATGAACTCAAATAATTTTGTTAGTGATTCTCATTGAATGCAACCAACTACTGAAATGTGCTGGAGTGTTGTGTTTGGAATGTTGAGCTTTTGCCACGTGGATGCTGACCTGGTTTGCCTGTTGACATGTCTTCCTAAAAAATAGGACTCCATTGGATGATGATGCGGAAACTCCTATGAACTGTATCCCATCTAGTGCCTCGCTGTATGATTTCCCAAAATCTAATCAAAACTTTATCACGTAGAAAAAAAAAAAAAAACTGAGTTAGGCATTTTTGTAGCAAATTTTGGGAGAAAATGAAAAAAACACCTTTCTGCTACCCATATCACCTTTTGGTAGTTCTAGGGTCTTTATTGATTCCTTTTAGTTAAACACATGCCTTTAGCACTCCCTTAGCTTAGTTTTAAACTTGTCTTTTCCTCCATGAAAACCTACAACAATTCTGTAGCAAATATACGACTTAACTATGGGGAGTTGCTACGAAACTATCAATTTTCTGAGCTTTTGATTTTTATTGGTTTCCTGTGCATCCTTATCTCTTGAGATTTCTCTTTGCAAGTTCTACTTTGATCATTTCAATTTGAGTCTCTAATGCTTTGACTCATCCCTGAAATTTTTTCCTGTATATTTGTAACCAATTTTTTCTTCTGCACAATTGTTTCATCATTCAATGCAAAGACAATTTCCTCTTCACCATTTTTCTAGATTCTTCTCCAACCTTTTCATAGAAATCAAGCTGCTTTGATATATCTTCTTCTAACTGCTTCAATAGTAGTTTATATTCTATCACCTCCTTCCTAGCTTCTCTTAATTGTTCTTGATCCAGATTTATGTAGGAACATAAAAAAATACACATTTAACCATAAATAAAAATATGCAGCAGAAATATCACTTCATTTCATTAATATCAAAGAGCTGAAATTTGCTTACACACATAATAGAAATAAACTAGCTAGCGCATTGGAAGCTTATCTCTGAGAAGAGATGTGGTGGCTATAGGCCTCTAAACTGAGTTACACTGAGGCTCAAGGGCCTATTTATTATTTAGAAACAATGGAAAATCCTAAACATCCAAAACCCTAACCCTAGAAGATGAAGCGCCAAAACTATGGGCCCTATTTTGGTAAATTGGTGTTTCAACTTCCCAGGGACATAACTTTGGCATACGATCTCTGTTTGACGTGATAAATAGCTCGTTAGAAATATCTATCCAAGGAGTACAACTTTTGGTGCAAGAAATATAGGCTCTTCCACTCTCGGTTTTCCCAAAAATGTCGTTTAGGGCCTCAAAACGGCTCTAGAAGTTCAGGACCCGAAAAACTGTCAAAAATAGTAAGTTGTGCTGAAACTAAAAAACTGAAAGAGAAAATGGTGGGGCCCCAAGTAGAATAGGTGGGTGGCCACCAATATCCACCTGGATTATTCCTCCCCCCTTAGGAAGTAATGGTCCCCATTGCGTTGAGTTCCTCCATGAGATGAGGAAAATTCTGTTGAACTTGGTCCCTAGTGAACCACTTGCCTTGGTGCAGGAGTTGGCCAGCTTTAACAACCCGATATAGTTAGATCTTATGTTGGCGAGTGTTCTTTATTTGCATGTCCATGATACAATCTATGGTGGCCTGTTCCATGCAGTCTGGGTTTAACTCTGTTGTTGTGAGTTGTTCTGCAATGTCAGAGATGTCCAATAGAGGTGGGAAGTAGGGACGAAGGCGGTCCACATTGAATACTGGGTGCATACCAAGGAATGGTGGAATACTGAGCTCAAAGGAATTGTTCCCTACCACCTTGGTGATGGTGTATGACCCATATAAGAGCGGGTGAAGCTTGTGGTGGGGTCCACTGAGGCACTCCTTCTGCAAATGTAGCCACACTTTGTCGCCCACCTGGAAGTTGTGTGGTACCCGATGTTGATCATGTCATTATTTTTACTTAGCATTGGCTATGTCCAATATGCCATGAACGTGTTGGAAGATGTGTTGAATGCACTCGATGAAGTTGTTCGCTTTGTCAGCTTCCGATTGGACATGAGCTGAATCGGCCTGAGTAGCCACAAATGGCATGGCTACGTCAATGGGACATAGTGGTTGGAATCCCAAGCCCACCTGAAAGGGGCTATGGCCAGTTGAGCTGTGGAGAGCCCGATTATAACTGTGTTATACATAGGTGAGGCTCACATCCCATGTGTGTGGATGCTGTGAATTATACATGTGCAGAATGTGTACAATCATCCTGTTGACGACCTTTGTCTGGCCATCAGTTTGGGGATGGAAAGCTATGGAATTGGGGAGCTTGGTGTCCAACATTGACCAGAGACTGGACCAAAATGTGCTGAGGAACCTGCTGTCGCGATCTGATATGAGAGACTGTGGGATCCCAAAGTGCACCCAAACTTGTTCAAAGAAGAGTTTAGCAGTGGCTTCTGCTGTGATGTTCTTCTTGTAGGCCGCCATAATGGCCATCTTTGAGAATCTGTCGATGACCATGAAAACACAGTAATTTCCATGCTTAGTAGAAGGAAGGCCCAACATTTAATCCATGGATATGGATTCCCAAGGTCAACTAGGGGTAGGTAGCGAAGTATAGAGGCCTTGCTTCTTGATGGTCGGTTTGGAAATGGTGCAAGCAATGCAGGATCTGATGTACTTCCCGACATCCTGTCGAAGGTTGGGCCAATAGAAATACTTTTGCAATACTACCACTATTTTCTCGACCTCGAAATGCCCAGCGACTCAACTGTAGTGTGCTTCCCATATCATTTTCACACGCTCGCTTGAAGTAAGACAAAGGTGTCCCAGGTGACATAACATTGCATCTTGGAGGTGAAAATTTGGAACTTGTGCACCCCCCAAGAGTGCCTTGTATGTGTGGTAGAATTCTGGATCGCTCTTGTAGAGAAGCGGCCAATCAGAAGTCTCGTGCCCAAAAGAGTTGAGAATGGTGGTTAGTGCCATGATCAGTGGTCGACTGAGGTAGTCTGCAACATTGTTGGTGCTACCCTTCTTGTACTTGATGTTCAAATGAAACTATTGCAGATATGTGGACCAATTTTCATGGCGATCGTTCTACAACTTCCCTTATGTCTGTATGAACTGCAGGGGTCGGTGGTCTATGTGGATGATTTTTTCCTTCCCCAAAATGTAATGCTTCCATTATCGACAAGCCTGCACAATGGAATACATTTCTTTGTCATAAGTGGGATACTTATGAACTGTGTCGGACAATGTCTCACCGTGATATGCCACTGGATGCCCCTGTTGAGTAAGAACTGCCCCAATAGCATAGTCAGAGGAATCTGTCTTGATCTTGAATGGTTGTTGCAAGTATGGTATGTGAGCATAGGGGAAGAACAAAGGCGATGTTTCAATTCTATGAATGCCTTTTGTTGATATTCCGACCAAAAGAATTTTTCTCTTGCTCCTCCCTTGGTGACTTGAATCAAGGGCCAAGTGATATGAGAGAATCCCAACATAAACCTGCGGTATAAATTAGCAAGACCCAGAAAGCTATGAAGCTTTGTTATAGTGGTTGGGGTTGGCGAGTCTTGAATGACTTGGATCTTGGTTGGATCCACATGCACCCCCCTTTCATCAATAATGTATCCCAGATATTGAACCTAGGTTATGCCAAAAGTACACTTCTGCAAATTGTCATACAACTTGTGTTGTCGTAGTGTTTGGAGGACTTGTCAGATGTGGTGGAGGTGCTCTTCCCAAGTCTGGCTTAAGATCAGAATATCATCCAAGTACACTACTACAAATGAGTTGGTGAATGGTCTCAAGATGCCGTCCATCAACCTCATGAAGGTTGCGAGAGCATTCGTCAACCCGAAAGGCATGACCAACCATTCGAAAAGGCCCTCCTTAGCTTTGAAGGCAGTCTTCCATGCATTGAAGGGTTTGATGGGTACCTGGTGATACCCAGACTTCAAGTCGATCTTCCTGAAATATTTCACCCCTTTGAGTTGGTCTAGAAGGTCATCAATCTGTGGGATCGGGTACCTATTCTGGACAGTGATCTTGTTCAGCACCCGATAGTCAATACAGAGTCTCCAAGTCCCATCCTTCTTCTGTACTAACACGATCAGGCTCCCACAGGGCGATGAACTTGGCCGAATGTGACCTTTCTGTAGCAGCCCCTGAATTGGCTTCTTGATTTGATCGTTCTCCACAACATAGCGCCGATAGATCGGTCCATTGGGTAGAGGTGCACCTAGGTTAGATCAATGGGGTGCTTGACCTGACAGTGCAGAGGCACCCCTATGGGTGAGGTGAAAATGTCCCCGTACTCCTCCACAACCTTGTCCATTTGTTGTTGTTGTGCAGAGGAGCCATGTCTGGAGGTTTTGGCCACAATCTTCTTCTTTCCCTAGGGGTGGATCATCAGGAAAATTTTTTTATTGGTTTGGGAAATGAGCTTACTGCATTTTTTTGCAATAATCAAAGAGATAGTGGTAGGCAGTGGTACCTTTGGTATCCTGTACAACTTATTTCCCAAGGTAAAAATAACAGTGCGAGGCCGTGACTCATACACAGCATGTCGCTGCCACAAGTATGGTTGGCCTAATCATACATCAGAAACATCAATAGGAGCAATGTCACATAATACCTCATCCATGAAGGGCTTGATGCTATAGGGAAGGCGACATTGTTGGCTGACACAAAGATCTCGTCCTTGGTGAAGCCACCTGATGGTGTATGGATGTGGGTGTGCTATGATTGAAAAGCCCAACTACTTCATGAAAACTACTGAAATGAGGTTCTTTTGGCTCCCATTATCGACAATGAACTGTATCGGGGAACCCTTTACCCACATCTGGGAGTGGAAGAGACGTTCCGCCTCCTTTGGATCCTCTGGTTCCTCCTTTTGGATCTTCGCAGTGGCAACAGTGGTGTTGGGCTCTGCATCAATAATATGTTTCCCTTTGTCATTCTCCTTTTCAGGTTCTGATTCAGAGCTGGAGCATGCATCTGATTCAGAAGCCCTCATCTCGGCCATGAGCGACTGCTTGGCCTGACACCCACTTGTGTTGTGAGTGGAGCTCTTATGGAACTCACACCACTTTCCTGTGTCCTTCTTTGGATTCGCAGTGTTTTTCTTTGCTTGTGGCTTTGGCAGGTTGTCTTGGGCTGCCATGCCTTGGCCTTGTCCTTTTTTCTGAAGTTTGGGGGCACCTTTCCCTTGCTTTTGATTCACAAATCCAAAGTCTCACTTCTTTTGCTTGAATTTCTACTCAATCTTGGCAGCATATCGGTATGTCGTACCAAGCGAGGAGATGTCGTGGAACTCCATTTCCTCTTGAATGTATCTGTGTAGAAAACTGCGATACTTTAGCACCAAATGTTTCTCTGAATCTTTGATACCAAAATTTGTCCGCAGGGTATGGAATAGATTCGTCACCTTATGCACATCTTGATCCCTTTGTTGCCGCAGCGTGGTCCATTGTATGTACTTGTCCTCATAGCTCCCCACAGGATAGTATTGTTCCTTGATGGCATATTAGAAATATTTCCAAGTGGGTACAACTGAGAATAGAGACGGTTCTGTCTCATCCTTTTTCTCACAGTAGGTTTCCCACCTTTCCTTGACATGGGGGGTAACTTTGAGGAGTGAAAAAATAATCTTCTCCCGGTTGGAAAATTCATGGACAAAGAAATATCCTTCTAATAGATTAAACCATCTATCTATGACATCTGCATCTATTTGACCCTCAAATATGTGAATGTCAAAGTTTACCTGTACCTTAAAGGGAGTCGCGCCTCCAGAGTGGTTTTTGGATGCAGATGCGCCACCGGTGGGCAGTCGTTGAAGGATCTGGGCAAAGTTATCCCTCATCGCGTTCCATTTTTTTTCGAGGGCCTCCTCGAGAAATTTTTTGATAGGATCTCCTGCTCCCTCATCTTTCTTTTCGTCCCCCATGTATGGCCATTGAGGTTTGCAAGGCTAATCTTGCAAAGGTTCAATCAGATCGAGCCCCAACTGCTTATACCCTGACCTCGTTGGGGACATGCAAAGAAGGATCGATAAAAAGCAAATTGCTCTGATACCACTGATCCAGATTTATGCAGGAACGCAACAGAATACACATGTAACCATAAATACAAATATGAAGTGGAAATAACACTTCATTTCATTAATATCAAAGAACTGAAATTTTCTTACAGACATAATAGAAATAAACTAGCTAGGGCATTGGTAGCTTATCTCTGAGAAGAGATGTGGTGGCTACAAGCCTCTGAACTAAGTTACAATGAGGCTCGAGGGCCTATATATTATTTAGAAACAATGGAAAACCCTAAACGTCCAAAACCCTAACCCTAGGAGATGAAGCGCCAAAACTATGGGCCCCATTTGGGTAAATTGGTGTTTCAACTTCCCGGGGACATAAATTTGGCATACGATCTCTGTTTGACGCGCTCAATAACTTGTTAGAAAGATCGGTCGCTCTCATTTTTCCCAAAAAATGTCATTTAGGTCCTCAAAATGGCTCCGGAAGTTCAGGACCAGAAAAGCTGTCAAAAATAGTAATTTGTGCCGAAACTAAAAAACTGAAAGAGACAATGGTGGGGCCCCAAGTGGAATAGGTGGGTGGCCACCAATATCCACTTGGATTAGTTCTTACAAAACTTATATTTCACTTTTTTCTTGTATAAGCAATTTTCCTTTCCTTTTCTTTACTGGCTCTATTTTTTCTGAAGGAACCTCTAGCATTTTTTCAATTTTCTGTTGTGATCTTGTGACAAACTTCCTAGGTTTGAAAACAAAACCTGGTTCCTCTTGTGTAAAATCTCATTTATTAGCTCTCTTGATTTTATTTTTATTTTCTACCTTTTTCATTTCTACAGGATGCACAATTAGACTTTCTTCAATCTCAATAGCTTCTAGGATATCGGATATTTTTCCCTTCCATTTCCTTTGACTTCTAGTCATCCTCCTCTCGGTGCTTGTAAAAGTTATTACTACTGCCACAAGTTCTGCTACATGTTCAACTATAGGTTCTGACTCTGATTGTTTTTCTTCCCTAGGGGTTATTGATTGGGACTTTGGATTTTTTTTAAGGGTGGCAGTATCTAACTCATAGCCACTTAAAAATAGAAAGGTGAGCCAATATCTGTTCGGCTTGTTTAACTCTTCTACAACCAACCATTTAATAAGACCATGATGGAAAACAAAGGTATTACTGGCATCAATCTTGGCTTGGACGTTGCCATCCATCTTTCCCAAACTTCTATACAGGTAAATAGGAATCCATAAAGGCTGTTTAACTGCGAAATGGAGTAGCAATTTGAAATGGTACTCGTAGACGATGTTGAACCTGCCTTCACATGTGAAGTACTTCTGGATGGCCATCAAGAGTTTAGAAAATTTTTCTTTGAAGAAATTTCTAGATATGTCTGCAGTCATATCAATCCCTTTATGCTCTTCCTTAAGAAACTCATCACAATTCAACAACTGAAACTTCTGCACTTTAAACCACATTTCTCTAGTCCTTGGGATCTTTGTAGCACGAGAAATGGTGTCAAGGGACACTGTAAAGTTCAGCATGACCACCTTAGATTCTATCCCTTTGAAATTGATAGCAGAGTCTTTGGAAATATTCCCATGGTAACCCTGCATCTTCTGACAAAAACGAAGGAATCCTACGCTGGAAAATGTTTGAGTGAAATAAAGGTCCTCCTCCAATAGCTTCATATCCATTGGTTCATACCTTACAACTGAGCCTCCTTTATATTTCTTCCTCTGTGCCATGGATTCAACTTGTAGAGAGCTACTTGCCACCTACAAATTATCTTAAAGAAAACTAGACCTGCTATTTACACCAACAGAATTTCCCTAAAGACAACAAGACCAACTCACAAGACAAAAGAACTGATTTAAGGACAACAAAAACAATTCAAATGACAACAAGACCGAGCTTATGACAACAAAAATAATCTAAAGTGGAAAGAGAACGAAATAGGAATGAAGTTATATGGTGTGATCATTTTGGGAATGATGGATAAAGACATATATCATGTATACATAACCCACCTCAATTCTGACCACAACCCCTTTTTTTAAAAATGTACCATTACCACAACAACAGACTTTCCGAGCGAGACAAGTGTTCTTAAAGGCAAATCCACTATGGAAGTGTCAAGAAATTCAGTAGAAAACACTCAGTTTCCTTAACTGAAATTGCTATGAAATTATATAATACTGTCAAAATGTCAATTATGACTAGATAAAGTGGAGACACATGGAAATGGATTTTAATCTTTATGATAATACCCCACTTAAATTCACAATGACCCTACAAACTTACTTTATGACAAAAATGACCTTTGGACATGAACTTTATTTTGAGAAAATTCAAAATCCTAACTAATTTAACCAATTGATTCAATGAATAATCCTAAGTGTTGTTTTGGATAACATGATACATCAACTAAAGTAATGGGAAAAGGAAAAGTTAGCCTGTTGAAGTTTTTAGCAAGAAACAATGAAATTGGCATCCAAAAACAACATGACAACACCTACACTAGTGTGGGACCAATAGGTCCAAGCAGCACCTACACTAGTGTGGGACCAAGAGGTCTTAGCAGCACCTACACTGGTGTGGGCTAAATTTGGTGCAGTGTCTATTTTAATTTTCCCTTAATTAAAATTGACAATAAAATGTAATCTTATCTCAAAATCACTTGTAATAGTTAACTGAGTATGATAAACTCAATTATCTCATGAATTTCGAGTTGAGGGTAGTTGGTGAGGCATGCAGAGTGATTCTATGTCTTTTAGAGTTCAAGTTGCAGTTAAGCACATGAGTAATCATTTTAACTCAGTTAAGTGAGTTAAAGTCAATTGGACTAGTTGTAACTCTTTGTTTCACTAGTGAGAGATCAAGTGAATTAAATATTATTTAATTCACAATCAGTGATCTGTTGTGCAACTGATGATTTACTATTAATATATGCATGCATGTCAGCTCCAGTGGAGACCCAGCTGAGACAAAGGTTAAAGGGAAGTTAACTATTAGTTGTGATATTAGCAAGCTGCCCAGATGCAGTTAGAACACCACAGGATGCCCATGATACTCAGCGCAGTTGAGGAAGGCTGAAATTCCTAAAGAATAGGGATTACATTCATTAGGAATTGTGTGAGCAAGGAAAGCTAAATACAGGCTCATAATTGGCTAAGTGTTGGCCTGATTTTGTCTGGAACAGTGCGAGACAATAAGTAGATTGCAAGAGACTCCTATGAGAAGAGTTGCATTGTAATTGTTTCATGATTCCTTGTGGAATATACAATACATGATAGAGGGGTTTTGAGTAGTAAGCTTTCCCCGGGAAATTATCTGTGTTGTGGTTTGATTGATTCTTTCCATGCTTCATATGATTAGCGATTGTGTTTAATTTCCACAATTGATTTGTAGAAGTGATTCAATATCTAGATTTAGTACATTGTTAGATCATATTGAATCCATGATATACATATTCTTTGTATAATTTCTACATGGTATCAGAGTATGAGATATCACAATAGTGGAGGACAAGATGAGTTTGTGACTGAATAGAATTCGAATTTGCAAAAGAATTTCTTGGTGCTACAAGTGATTTAGGATCAAAATGGCTTTCAATGGCTTGAGATTGGAGTATGCACTCTAGGGTAGATCTAACTATATTGCTTGGAAATACAGGATGGAGGCAGTACTGAAGGACAACGTCTTGAAGGAATTCAATGACAATGATTTTCCTAAACCCGTTGTGACAGATGCTGCAAATATTGATGCATGGCAAAAGAAAGTTGTAAAGGAAAGGAGGATCTTTCTTGAGGGAGTATGAGACCACATAGTCTCAAGTCTCCATGGAAAAGTGAATCCACATGTAATGTGGAAATATTTGATAGATCTATTTCAGAGAAGCAATGATCATAGGAAATTGGCACTGAAAGATAAACTCGGGAAGATCAAAATGGAGAAAAACGACACTATTCCAGTATACTTGACCAAGTCTGTCCAATGTCGAGATGAGCTTGGGAGTGTAGGAATTATTTTCGCAGATGATGACTTGGTGAGCCTAGCTCTTCTTGTAATTCCCAAGAGTTGGCATAGTTATTAGGACTCTGTCAATGGGAGGGAGAAGCTCCTAGATTGGGAACGACTTTGGTCGGATTTGGTGCAAGAAGAATTCAGGCGGAATACCAGGGATGGATATTCATTTAAGGAAGATGATGAAGAAAATTGTGCTTTGGCTGCCAAGGTGAAGAAGGGGAAAGGAAAGAAATTCCATTCCAAATATGATACTAGTGAAGAAGTGTTAGCCACCTATAAAATTTGTCATATCAAATGGTGGCTAAATACTTTTTGAAGCCTTCAAGAAACAAGTTTTATTGCAAAATTGTTAATTCTTGAAGTCTTTTTAAGACATCTTATCTTTTGATTAATCTTCACTTTTGTTTCCCTCTTAACCCTGAAAATCTGTTGTTTTCATGAAGAAAGACTGCTGCAAAAATCCCCATTTTTCCCTCATTTTACCCCTCCTTTCACTCATTATTAACCTCCATTTTATTCCCTTTTTTCCCATGAAATTCCTTTGTTTTCCCTTATTTTCCTTTCTTCCCTTCATTGAAATCCCTGTTATAAGGTTTAAAGATAACTTTTTTACCTTATCTGAAACCCTCAAATTCCTTTGAAAACCATTTAAAAATCATTAAAATGAGCCTTTTTACATTACAGGCCTAAGCCCCTTTGGGCTAAGCCATAACCACTTCCCCACCATATACCCTGGGCGCTGGAACCAAGCGCTAATAGTCCTGAGTGCTTATCGCATTGGAAACTTTCGATGAGTGCAAGTTTTTTTATTTCATAAAACTTCCGATGTCGATTGGCCCTTTTCGTATATCAACCCTGGTTCCTTTATCTTTTTCATATATCCAAAGGCCCTGCAATCGGGAGCCAAACCTCATATATAAACACTTCTTGACCCGATTTTCCCTTTGTGTTTCACAAAAAATCCGATTTTTATGTTTTAAAAGGGTCTCGCAGGTTCATTGATTAAACCATTCTCAGTCGTTGATCTGAAAATATCAAACGGCCTGCGCAATCTTGCATCGGAGATTTTCATCGGGTGCATTTGAAATATTTTATTTCCCCTCCCGATTGGAAATCTCCCAATGAATTATCAACCGTTGATCTTCCCCCACCAGATCTCATCTGACGGCCCTTATCGCTCCATCCCAAAAGCCCTTTCCCCGCCGTGACCTCCTCCGATACATTCTCCACCGTCGATCTGATCCTCAGATCGACGGATCTCGTTCAATCGCATCGACACCGCTTACCCTTTGCCTCCTCCGATCGCAAATCTCCGATTGAATCTGGGTCGTCCATGCACCCAGATCCGATGGTCCAGATCCATTTTCCTGACCTTTGGTTAATTTCATAAATCCCGCCCTATAATCTTCTTCAGGAAATCCTTGCCGTTGATCTCCGCAGATCAACGGCTCATATTAAAACTTTCTCTGCCTCATATATTATTACATTTAACCTCAAGTTTTAATCTGGGCCGTTCATTCACATGATCGGATGGTCAAGGGTGAAACCGCCTTCCCCTGCCCCGCATCTTATTGCCCGTGCATCTATTCTTTATCGCACTCTTTCCACGATCGTCAGATCTAAGACCCCAGATCTGATGGAAAACGCGCAATTTCGCGCAGATTTTTGCCCGAAAGATAATTCTCCAAAGCTACGCGATATAGGTGGTTTTAAAAGGCCACATGTCGACCTCCGACGCATATCACATTTGAAAATGTTAAACCACCTTTCGGCCTTTTTTCTACGCGATACCCATGGTTTTGTTGTCTGACACCACTTTACCCCTTTTCTATTGCGTTTCATCATGTTTAACCTCTATCGTTGATCTCTGCAGATCAACGGTCTTGATTTAATCTCACTGTTGAACTATCGCCCTCCGCCTTCCTCAAAGGGACTTCTTAAATCAATCTCAGCCGTCAATCTCTGAGGCTGATCTCATCCGACGGCCCAGAATCATCCGCGAAATCCCAATTTTCCTCTGTGCTTTTTTCATTGCTGATTAAGGTTTTAAACCCTTTTTCCTTTTTTTTTTTCTTCCATTTCGCATAATGTGGACCCCCCTACATTATATTACCCCGATCAATCTTAACCGTTAATCTATGCGGATCAACGGATCTGACTTAAAATATCCCACTGTTTGCTCCAACCGCCTCCATTTGACCACCGCAAGAAATCTCCACCGTTGGATGCTTTCATCCAATAGTTGTGTTCTAAATCCCAACCTATGAAGCAGTCTGAGCCAAATGCGTAGGATTTTATTAAATTTTCTTGGTTTTTGTAGGTTTTAAAAGGTTTTTCAAATATTTTAAAGGAAAATCGAAGGCCGAGGGTGACAACTCTCCAAGCCTTTATTCATCAAGAAATCCTTTTGCAAGGTTCCTATCAAATTCTATTGGTGCCTCATGAGCGTTGATACCATTATAAGCCCTCTGCGCACCTGCACATCAACAAGACACCGCAAATATTAATTAAAACAGAGAGTATCAATGTTGAAGATCAAGTCACAAAATTAAAGATGGTTTACACAGTTTTGAGGGATTATGGCTAAAATCGACAATCAAACGCCTAATCCACTCAATTAAACACCTTTGAAGAAAAGAAGACAGAATTAGGCCTAATTAAGCCTAACACACAGTTCAGAAGCAAATTAGTCTTGTTTTAGGTCAAAACAAAAATATCTATCAGACAGAGAATGCCTCCACTGCCACATATGAGGCTAATTGATTCGTCACTAGCTACCAAAGGCCACCTGTAGCCTCAAAGCATTCAAAAGAGGCCGAGTTATTACTAGAACAGAGGATATTAGCATAAAGACAACTCAAAATTTATTTCGAGCCAAAGAGAATTATTGCCAAAATATCAGCAGAGTTATTACAATGATGACACAGAGCCTTAAAGTCAACAAAACCTCCCCTGCGAGCTTAATTCTTAATGTAAAACAATTAATACAAAGAAAATATTTTTAATCTTCTCCATTGAGCTGCTCAAAGGCCAAGAAGCATTAAAAACTATATTAATTGAACCTTTAGATCTTTTCCCTCATTCGACCTCCTCATTTTCTTATAAAATCTTCTTGAGGAGCTCATTGTAAAGGGTTGGTTGATCACTAGTTGTAATACTGAAACTCTCTGAAATAATACATAGTATGTTGAAGTTAAAGAAGAGATTGAAGTCTTGGAAGCTCTGATGATGTTTTTGCTTTCTTATTCTTGAGAAGGCTCTATAATTGGATCCATGAGCTTGGCTGTTGGTGAAGTATTCTAAAATTTTTAATGTTTTCTCCTGTTTTCATTTTTTTCCATAATTTCTTACTACATTAGGATGGAAGTTTTAGGCTAAGAAATGACTCTTGGAAGCACCTTAGACCTATTTATCCTTCATTGTTCTATGTTTTCTTCTGCTGAGGTATTTTAGAGTCTTTAATCTCTCTCTTTAGTCCTCATGCTTGTTTATTTCTCTAATATTTCGAATAGTTGGTTTCAGCATGATTTATGGTTTTCCCTGCATGTCTGTTGCCACTTAAAGGTTGTTATTGAAGTCTCCATTCGAATTATCTTTGTTTATAGTGAGCCAAGGAGGTTTGTTCTGATCTTGCCCTTTGTCCTTGCTTGAACAGTTGTCTTAAATGCCTTTATAGTTGTGATCATAGATGTATTTAGGTGTTCCCTCTTCTATGACCGTAATTATCAGTGAATATTTTATGTTTTCTAAGTCATTTGAAATAAAATCTTTGAGGAAATAGGGTGTTCCCCGAATCTTAGATTTCATTTTAAAAGTTGTTTTGAAGTCATTTTTTTCTTAAAGTGTGATTTGTAGAATTCATGGTTAGCCCTGTCTATCAAATAGCTCTTTATTGTTCAAGTTATGCTTTCAAATTCATTTTTTTGAGAATTAAACTTCTCTTTTCTAACCATTAATGTCCATCTCATTCATAAACTAAAGTATCCTGTGGCTAAGTTAGATTTTCCCTTTGATATCCCATATCCATTGATAAGTTTTTCATAACCTCTTTTTGACTCCGTTGCCCAACAAAACTGACATTTCCCCTTTCTATCTATCTTTCCTAGACCTCTTACGTTCTGCTGTATCAATTCAACCAAACAAACAAACAAACACTTGCACTTAATAACTAGTCTAAAACCGATATTCAAATCACACAAGATAAACTTTTGCAAAAAAAAAATAATTTGAGAGATCCCTCTCTGAGAGCAGGAGGACTAGATCCTGTAACTCTAAAGATTGGTTCTGATGTTGCCTTGTCTTTTGATTTGCCAAACTATCAAAACATGGGAGACCAACAGAAGGAAAGGAGCGCGCCATGTCTAGAGTGAAGTGTTTTCACTGTCACGAGCATGGACATTATGCCACTAATTGTCCACAAATGAAGAAGAACAAGAAGGCTTCACGGTCTAGAACCAGTGAGGATTTGGCCTTGCAAATTGAGCTTGAATTCTCACTAATCACATGCATGGTGTCAAGTGCGATGGGATCATGGTGGTACTTGGATAGTGATGCATCTTTCCACATTACATGAAACAAATAAATTTTCAGTAGCTTGGAGGAGAAGGACCTCAAGATGCATATCGAAATGGGTGACGATGGAAGGTATAACGGTACCACGATTGGTACAGTTAATTTCCAGAAAAAGTCAGGTAAACTATTTTTATTAAAATATGTAATGCATGTACTAGGCTTGAAGAAAAATTTAGTTTCAGTTGCAATGTTGGAGGATAGAGGCTATGATGTTCTTTTCAGTGAAGGAAAAATTTTCCTTCGACACAAAGCAACAGTACAAGCCAAGAAGATTGGGATTCATGTGAAGAACCTATATAGAGTTGATGTAGATGCGATTTATACAGAATTTCCAACCACTGGGAAGTGTGAGAAAGCCATGAAATTGACCCATGAGAGGGAGATTGGTTTGCATGCAGACGAGGAACTCTTGGTTCAAAAGAATGAACCTCAAGATGTGGAGAAGCCACATGCAGAGGATCATTGAGTGGAAGAAACCACTCAAGCAGAGAAATATCAAGCCAGATGGGGAGAGGGAGTACATGCAACTATACCTCCATGTGTGAGGTGGGGTGATGTGCAGAATTAATCCTAAGAATAAATTTTGGCACGGTCCTAGAGATGTACATCTCATGGATCGAACCTGGCTACGAGGAGCCCACAGGACAACAGTAGCAGGATCAGTTAGATTGATGCATTAAGATGTCAGGAGGACATAAATTATAGTGACAGGTGTCAGACACTGGAGCATAAATCAGATTTGGAAGCAGTGCAAAGTGCATGGATGCATATGTCAGAAGCGCAGAGAGTCCAATAGACATGTGCAGTAGCTAGCAGTAGTCAGAAGGCTCTAATGACAGATGCATTATACTGATTCAGTTGTTTGGAGGCTATTCAATTTCGGAAGTGTTGCATGCAAATGTTTCATATGTGAGAAACATTAGAGAAGTGTTGCATGCAAAGGTTGCATGTGCGAGAAACACTAGCGAAGTGTTGCATGTCGCATGCAAGGACATTCCTTTCTTGTTGAGAGGGAGTGTTGAAGTTTGCAACAAGAAACAGTGAAATTGGCATCCGGAAACAACATGACAACACCTACACTAGTGTGGGACCAATAGGTCCAAGCAGCATCTGCACTAGTGTGGGACCAACAGGTTTTAGCAGCACCTACACTGGCGTGGGCTAATTTTGGTGTAGTGTCTATTTTAATGTTCCCTTAATTAAAATGGACAATAAAATGTAATCTTATCTCAAAATCACTTGTAATAGTTAACTGAGTGTGATAAACTTAGTTAACTCATGAATTTCAAGGTGAGGGTAGTTGGTGAGGCATGTAGAGTGATTCTATGTGTTTTAGAGTTCAAGTTGCAGTTAAGTGCATGAGTAATAAATTTAACTCAGTTAAGTGAGTTAAAGTCAGTTGGACTAGTTTTAACTGTTTGTTGCACTAGTGAGAGATCAAGTGAATTAAATCTTATTTAATTCACAATCAATGATCTGTCATGAAACTTATGATTTACTGTTAATATTTGCATGCATGCTAGTTCCAATGGAGACCCAATTGAGACAAAGGTTAAAGGGAAGCTAACTATCAGTTGTGATATTAGAAGGCTACCCAGATGCAGTTAAAACACCACAGGATGCCCATGATATTTAGCGCAGTTGAGGAAGGTTGAAATTCCTAAAGAATAGGGATTGCATTCATCAGGAATTGCGTGAGCAAGGCAGGCTGAAGCCAGACTAATAATTGGCTAAGTGTTGGCTTGATTATGCCTAGATCAGTGTGAGACAATAGGCAGATTGCAGGAGACTCTTGTGAGAAGAGTTGCATTGTAATTGTTTCATGATTCCTTGTGGAATATACAATATATGATAGAGGGGTTTTGAGTAGTAAGCTTTCCCCGTGAAATTATTTGTGTTGTGGTTTGATTGATTCTTCTTTGCTTCATGTGATTCACGATTGTGTTTAATTTCCGCAATTGATTTGTAGAAGTGATTCAGTATCTAGCTTTAGTACATTGTTAGATTGGATTGAATCCATGATATACATATTGTTTGTATAATTAGGAAGGAATACTTTGGCAAATTAGTGGCAAAAGGAATCAAAACTCGAGACAAGATATATGTACTAAAAGGAAGCAAAGAAAACAATAAGAGATTGAAGGAAATATCTCCTTCACATTATCAATAAAACGAGTAATACCCAATTGTAGTCCATCACACCATGTTTATCACAAGGTGCACTGCAGAATACTGAAAAATTCTCCACATTAGAATATATTCCTCATAGAGGAAATGAAGCAACAAATCTAGGTACAACTTTAGATGAAACAAGGAATGAAAAGTATCACGAGGGAGATGGAAGCTGTAAGAAAAAGACACAAGATAACAAAATCTAAATATGATGAAAGTTGCATTAGCTATTTAGCATTCAAAGAGGGAAAACTAAGATGGACATGATTTGGAGGAATCATCAAGTAAGAAGAATCAAGAAGAATCACAACAACTCATTTATGAATTGAATAATATAGATTGAAAAAGATAATATACTAAAGGAAGAAGGATAAAGAACTAACCCAACACATCCCAAGGTTGCATCAAAAGTGTTAAGGTGCAACAAAGGCAGAGCAAAAATTGAACCTAGATGAAATCAAATGAGAAATAGGCAATCAAATTTGGGACAATGAGAATTAGAGGGGGTGTTGCTCATCAAAGTTAATGTTAGCTCAGGCGGAGTTATGAGATGGAAAAACAACCATGTAGCACTACCTACCACCCCCTTGTAATATTGCGGGCTATGGAAGGTGTTGTTGATGTTTTAACTTCAGTTTCTCAATGCTTGACAATGCATTAGGGTTACATAAATGTACTTTTATGAAAACTTGAAAAATTAAATACTAATATTTTTATCACATCCAACTCAGTGAGATATTTACGAATATGTAATTATTTTGTCGACTTGAGTCCCTTTTCAAAAGTTACACTTAAATATTGTCTTACCAATGTTGGCCACGTCAATAGTTGTATGCCACATGACACCAGTGCGGTCTTAAATTTTATCCACATGGCGATGCCACGTGGACCATTGGTATAACATACTAGCTCAAAAATTATGTATATGTATACATACATACATACTTACATATATACATACATACATACAATATAAATATATTGTACACATCATGTGGAGAAGTAACAATATAAATACATATATTTCTTGCATGCTTGTCAACATTGTGATCCATGTTGCACAACCCATAGGTTGATTCCTTGGTCGAGGAGTCTCCTTTATACATAGACCACATACAGGATCTCCACAAAGCATACAAATAACTCACCCATGGGTCTCCCCCTCACCATACTCTATCATCGTCCTTTCCAAATCAATGATGCATTCAATGGTGAGGGATGTAAGCCCCATGGTTTAGGAGTTTGATAACAAGGAAGACCCACCCCATTGGCCCATCAGGGGTTGGGGGTCTGAGCCCTAATGTAATTCCAATACATTACTCCAATGTCAACCACCATACATAATATGCAGGCCCTACCACATATCCATCGAGGGTCAGCGGTGCAAGCCGTAATGAAACCATTTACCATTGTGCTAGCACTGACCACCTGATATAATAATCGAGACCTACCACATAGCCATCTGGGGATAGGGGTGTAAGAAGTAGTGAAATTATTTACCATCGTGTTGGTACCAACCACTGGATATAATACACAAGCCCTACCACATATACATGTGTCTTTGTGTGTGCGTGTGCACGCACGCCTATGTGTGTGTGTGAGTGCAATGAATAATATATACATTAAGCCCATGATTTCTATATCATTTTAATTGTGAAGGCAAGGTAGACTCACCTCATCACCCCATTTGGAGTCAAGCGTCCAAGCCCTAATGTAAGGTGTTTTACCTCAAGCTAGTGTACACACACACACACACATTTGGGGCCTATATACTCACCCCATCGGGGCTCGGAGGTCTGATTTATGCCCTTACATACATTGACTATTCCAACAATAACTTAATTAAGTTATATATGAAATAGGGTTGTTTCAATTACATATATTTATTTCAAAATTGATTTAGATCACATTTCTTATGGAACCAAGCAATTATTGATTCAAGGGTCGAATTATTCACATTGAATTTCTCCTTGGTTGGTTTATTTATATTGAATTACTCCTAAGACAAACTATTTACTATATTTTGTACTTATTAAATTGGTTGTATAATTAAAGTGGGTGAATTCATGAGCCCATTTTTAAAGGTGAATAACAAAACAAAATTTGTGACTTAAAACTGATTATCCCACTTCCAAACTATACATATATGTGTATTAAAACGCAAATATGATACAAAAATTATGGTGAATGTTGTCTCAACAATTGTATGATTTTCATGGGTGAATATTTATACAATCACCCAACATTAGAATTAAGAGAATAGGGGGTGAAACCCGACCAATTTTCAATGTGTAGGTGTACATTTTTATTTTCGTCTCTCAGGTGTTTACAAACACCAATTTGACAGAGCACACTTAAGTGAATAAGTGTAATTTTCACAAAGCGAAATGTTATGCGCCACATAGGTGGAGTTATAGCATCACAAAATATATGTGTAATTGTGTGTATAGACACACACACACACACACACATGTAATTCTATATACATGAGATGCACATAATACATCTTGACCTCCATTCAACAAGTAGTTTAAACAACATGCATAAATTGGAATATATATTTTGTGCATTGTTAAACATTCTTAACACATATATGAAGCTCAAATATTCAATTCATGTGTAGGCATTTACTATAATCACATATGTCAGTGACCCATTTAACATGTAGAGACATAAATTAAGTGTCCTAGTAAATTTCACAGAAAAAATGTATTCAAATGAACTTAACAATCACTACAGTGCTTATACCAAGTTACTTATATTTGTACGTTAAAATTTTTTAGCGACTAGAGAAGGGATTCATGCTATCCTCCCAATAATAGGTAGTTTTGATATTTTGTCTCATAACTCACCACCCCCATTCCAGGTCCAGAGTCTATGATTAAATTCACTGAGAAATACACTAGATAAGCTAAAGGAGTGACATCACTTGTAGGTGGTTTATTAACAACATGGAAAAAATGGGTGGTTTCTCAATTGTAGCAAGTACCAGTGGTTTCTTATCCAACCACAAGCACTAGAGATTCATTGTATGGGTGGTTTTTCAACCCGAGACAAGAACTAGTGGTTTTTAAGCCACAACAAGCACCAATGGTTTTTAAGTATCAAAAATAGACTAATGATTTTAATTCAATCTCCCTCAACACTTAATCTAGCAACACCACATACAAAATAAACACTGAGCAACAACAATATAGTGTAGGTTGAATTTTCTCCTTGAGCTTCACACTAGTGCTAGCTCTCTACAAATTCCTCCATAAATCAACCTTGCCTAAGTTTTCCAACATATTTATGGTTGTTCATACACATATTAGATATAACCGAGAAGGAACTCTTTGCCACTGTGCTACCTTACTTTGCACATTGCCCTTTCAATTCACGAGAAGGGAAAAATTGGAATGGCACCACCATTTGCATTAATGAACAAATATAACCAGAGTGGATTTCCCTAGACATAAAGGGTTCGAAAGCAAATTCGATGAGATGGGTAGTGCAGTTCACGTTAGACCCCATGTATTCAGAACTCTAGTCCATCATCCCTTCTCTTCGGATTTTAATGTCCAAATAATAATATAATATAATTAAATATTATTATGATTATTAATTAAAGCATAAAAATTTAATTAGTCCCTTTTAAGCATTAATACACGATCAATCTAATTTTGCTATAGATTAAAGCATTAATGCACAATTAACATTAAACAACCATGCTTCGAACATAAATTAAGTTCAAAATTAATAATTTCATTATATTAAAACACAATTTCGCTAGTTATCAGATATTTCATTGGGATGCTCAATATATAAAAAAATGTTTCTAAAGATCATAATAAACGTAGGGGATGTTACAATCCAAGGTTTCAAAATTAGCCTCATTTGCTTAAAATCATATATCAAGGAAGCATATGTCTAGGGGGAATTTAATATGTGATCAAGAGGAGAGATTTACTCTCAAAACATGAAAGGATTGAATTCTTATTTATTTTAGTATCCGATAGAGTCAATAGCCTGATACATTGAGGTTGGGGGAGAATTTGGAACAACTATTGGTATATCATGGTATAAGGGAACAATAACATAAGTAAGATGATTTTTGGACCATAATGCATAGGCAACTTTTTTATGCTTGGTGTCAACTTCATTGGGAGAGGAAGAATATAAAGCCCTTTATCATTGATGTCTAAGGGGGAAAATGAGTACATAGTGGCAATTCAAAGAAATAGGAAGAATGAGTAGGTAGTGGACTTTAGAGTCCTTATAGTGAGTGTGAGTTTCTAAAATCTGTCAGGGGGAGTCAAGGCTCCCAAATCCATTAATAGCGAGCAATGTCTAGTGGTGTTTCAATCAATGAAAAAGGGGGAGATTGTTGGAAACTTGTTGTTGTCATTAATGTCAAAGTTTAGTCATTGATGTCAAGTGTTATCAAATTCAGGGGGAGCCTATTGAGTTTATTAGCAACATGCTAAGCTTATGATGTCATGAATGTATTTTTCTCTAGTAGCAGGTGGTCAAATAAAATTTTGCAAGAACCAAATGATGAATCAACATGCAAAATTCCTCACCACGGGAAAATATCAAGGACTCTGACTGATGTTGAGTGCAAAACATATGTAAAGGTTATTGTGTGGGCGTGCACATGATAGATCCAAAAACAAATAAACTTCCAAACCAATGATTTAGATTCTCATAAGGTGCACAAAAGCTATTTTTAACATGATGGATCCAACAACAGAGAAAGTTTCAATCCAAAAATTCAAATTCATATCAGGTGCACAAATTTAGCACAAGACACCATGTGGGTATTCACACAATAGTTCCGATGACAAAGAAAGAATTGATTCAATGACCCAAATCTACATCGAATGCAAGAATGCATGGAGGTAATATGCAATTTGACATAAAGAAGATCTGATGACAAAAAATTACCTGACTAAACATCCCAAACTAACATCGAATGTAGAACATACAGAAATTTTATGGATAGTATTAAACACAATAGTTTCAAAAGCAACATGACATGGATGACAAGGGGAAATTACTTGGCACGAATGATGATGTGGCACTTTGTGTTCATGACATGTGGTAGGTGGATTTTTCACTTTGAGTGGTCAGGTGGCCCTTTTCTTAGTGACACATGACAATGATGTGGCGATGAAATGTGGTAGGAAGAAAACATGGTAGATGATGTGGAAGGGCCTCGAGATTTGCGCGAGGAGGCCATTTTGTAAGGATTGGAAATGTTAAACACTTCAACATTTTTTTGTTATTTTTGAGTCCAAAGGAAAAAAGGCCATCCAGGCATCTGGTGGTATGGAGGTGCACGATTTTTACATCATAAACAAGTGAAACATATTTGGATGTGCACAAAGTAAAGGGTCATCCAACCATCTAGCCCTTTAGAGGTGACTAATGTCGAGGCATAAGCTTAAGCACATATCCATATTCAATGGAAAAGGTAGGTTGGTCCAGGTTCTGAAGTGGTTGCAGTTCTGTGTGAGAAAGGTTTATTTGGGCTATTCATCCATCCGAGGTCTAAAATATAAGTGTTTTGGATGATCGCCAAAAGAACCAAATGCCAGATATGAGTGAAAAAGAGCATATGCTTATGGTCCCAACCTTTGGTCATGGCATTAAGGAAAGGTGCTAAGCGCTTCCACACCTTTGACGAATTCAAAATCTAATATGACATAATTTAAAATTTTTATTAAGCATGAATTCCATGGAAACCCGTGGTAAATAAAGGGCCATAATTTATAAAAGAAGAGGAAAATACTTGAAGAGGTGTGCGAAATGTGAATATTAGAAAGGGGTTCTATGAATGACAATGAGATGTACTTCGAAAGACAAAAATGAGTTGAGCTTTGGTCTGAGAGATGTTGAGATATTTTGTGTTGTTTTATGAGACAAACACAAAAGGGAAGTCCTAAAGTATGAGATAAGAAGAAGTGATGTCCTGGATGTGGAATACACACAAGAGTCCGAATGTGATATTTCAAGGTAGTTGTGGCTAAAGAGAGAAAATAGTATAATC
Source organism: Pinus albicaulis (assembly GCA_034641835.2). Lineage (NCBI taxonomy): Eukaryota > Viridiplantae > Streptophyta > Pinopsida > Pinales > Pinaceae > Pinus > Pinus albicaulis. The sequence goes on along the minus strand of CM076572.1, from coordinate 898,452,800 downwards.
CAAAGTGGTTGTGTGTAAGAAGTAGAAATGCATATCTAAGGCAGAGAAAAAGAGTTGTTAATAAATTGAGAGAAGAAAGGAGCATGGGCCTGAGGAAGGAGATGAAAAACATAGACATAGTTTTCAAATGTGATTGAGTGAAATATTAATAGTCTGAGTATGTTTGAGATGTAGCTGAATATATAACTAAGTTAGAGTTGAAGTAGAAATCAAATAACTATAAAGATTAAAAATGAAAGAAATCTTGTGGGTATGAGTTTGCAAATGGATGAAAGAGGGATCTTCTAGGATGAACAAGTTGGTTCCTGTGAAAAAAGGTAGTTGGTGCTCCTGCAAGTGGGTGCTTGTAAATTAGTGGATGGGTGTCTCCTTCTAGTTGGTGCTAGTAAATTTTACGCAATAGTAGGTTTAAGCCCACAACAATATTTTGACATAATTTTTGTGGTTTTCTCCCTTCATGGGTTTCCACATGTATATGGTGTTCCTATGTGTTGCTTATCTGGTTGTTTGTTTAATGGATTGAATTACTCTACACTATTAATAATTGTTAAATTCTACCATTATACTTATTCACTTCCCCTCTCAGTATAATTATATTTCTAATAATTAGTAACAGAGTGGTTTCCTTGATAAATATTTTATCCATTGGAAAGTAGATCATAAGGGACCATGGCTAATTAGGATTGAAATTCCCAAATGGAGCACCATTATTGAATGAATCAAGTTTTTTAATGTGGAAGTTAATGGCTCTTGGTTTGGACGTATGGCTATCTGTAGTAGACAGAAGGAAGAATAAATATAATACAAAATCCAAGAAGGCTAGCTTGAATGGACAATCAATTCCAGACACTAATAAGGCGAGACACTATGAGACCACAAATTAAATGTTATATAATTTCTAATGTATACATGGAGAAGGAAATTAAAAGGAATCAATGAAGATTGAAGACCTGGACTGCACAAATAATGAATCATTTAATAAAGGAGACTCTCTTGTTGTGAGTGCCAAAGTTGTTGATCATAAAAATAAAAATTCATATTTAGAGTATAAAGCTGAAGTTGAAGAAGATGCAACAAAATTCATAAGTAAGCAAATATTTTCTTGTAATTGTAGAAGAATGGGTTATCTAGCTTTTAACTGTTCGTATGAAAGTTCAAAAATTAATATTAATAAGGGAGAAGTTGAAGTTGAGAGAATACCCAACGAGTAAAATAAGAAAATTCTTTATGACTATTCATCAGAAGGAGATAATAGATGTACTTCCAGTAGTGGTGAGAAAGGGATTCTACTCATGAATATGGAAGAAAATTTGGACTCAGAGAAAGAAGAATCTTAAAGTAAAATATGTCATGAGTATGATATTGATAGTTTTCGTGATGCAATGAAGAAAGGTAGAAGAAATAATAAAAGGCAGGAGAGTCTTCAATCAGATGAAGATGAAGAAATGCAATTCGTAGAATAAGAAGAGCTTAATGAGAAGATATATTTTAGAAGAAAACTCATTTCTGATCTAGAGATATTAATAGGATAATAGTAACAAATAAGAGATAGAAGGATTGTTGCAGGGATATCAGGATGGGGGTCATGAATTTGATGAATTAATGAAAACAATTGTTATCCTGAAAACATAGAAAAAATTCAAAAGAATGAATGAAGTAGTAACTAACAATCTAAATAAATGAGAATGCCATTATGAGAAACTAGACGTCGAGATTGTTTGACTGAGCAATGATATAGAAAAGGCCAATGATCGACTAAAGCAATATCTGAAGTTTAATAAGAGTACCAAAATCCTAGATGGTATTCTCATCTATAAAAGATATCCTCTCATCAAGAATGGTCTGGGTAATGGAGGAGAATTAAGCACTAGGAAAACTGAAGACAAAGAACCAATTAGTTATGTTGAATTAGTAAAAGGACCTAATAATGATACAACCAAAGGAAATGATACAAATCAATAGAAATTAAGAAGGAATGTTATAACAATAATTTGAACAACCATAAAGATAAAGTGATAAATCAACAAAGACCTCATCTCTTTCAAAGAAAAAACCATCAAAGAATCAAAATCTTCCCTTCTCAAAGGTAAAGTACTCCAAGGTATCAAACCTTTTTCTATGACTATTGTTTTTCATGCAATATTTTTGGACATAAGGTAATAGATTGTAGATAATATGCAAGAAATTAGAATACGTTGAACCATAGAATCAAGAGAGCATATAAGATTTCGAGGAATGAATTTGTGAGTAGAGAATCAAGAAATTATGGTAAGAATTCCATCACAAATCACAATTATTTTGATACGTTCTTAGATATTATTGAATGCTACATGTTTTAACCCTAGATACATCCACAAAAATCCAGGACATCCACAAAAATGATAAAATTTTTGATAAGATGTTTGTTTGGAGATGGAACACTATTTAGCACAATGTTAACTTAATCTTGAAGATGAACTCATTCAACCAAACTGACCTTTACTTAAGTGAATGCAAAATCTAAAATTTTATAAATGGAAGAGGAAATAAATATGAACAAATTTTATCACATTGGGACAAAAGGAGTCCAATGTTCACACCCTAAGAAGGAAATGGTGAATGAAGCAATGAGAACAAAGGAGACGATAGTGAGGAGGAAATGGAGTGTCCATTAAAGATTAATTAAAAAAAACACGAGTATTTTCACAAATAAATATGTATTTCATTAAATAAAGACCTGTTGCATCATAAATTTACCTCAAATGAAGAAGAACAAAGATGAAAAAAATATTAAAAAATAAACACCACATACTACAATCCATCACAAAATCTAAAATCAAATTGGTTTTCCTTTATTGATCTTCAAGGAAGCTTTACATTACATAGTCTCCCAAATTCAGAGTCTTCAAAGCCCTTTCAAAATCTAATTCTCATACTTCTCTCTTTGTCTTGGTGTAATTTTTCTTAAATCAATTATAAAATTGATTTTAAAAACAATTGCAAAACTATTTCTTTTTAATACAATGAGTTGTTTTCAAAACAAACTCATGTAATAAAGTTTTTTAAATTACCAATTTTTAAAAATGGAGCCCACCCATTTAAACCCCTTTACAATTCATGTCATTGTATTTTGTAATGGGTTTTTGACTTTATAGACCAGCCTAGATCCATCTTAACTCCGGATCTATCAAGCGTCGAGAGGGATCAAATCTCTCAGGGTGCAAACCTCTTTTTTGAGTGAAAAACTTGAGGAAAGGTTTGCACCTCGAGAGATTTGATCCCTCTCGGCACTTGATAGATCCAGAGTTAAGATGGATCTAGGCTAAAATCTATCGAAGATATGATTAATTTTATAAATAATATGTAAATATATCAAATATTAATATAATCATTTTAAATATGCTAAATATTTCTGAGATGAACTTGGTCATTTTAATTTTAAATTTTCTTAGTTACCTCAGTTTGTTGAGATGATAAATATTGTTAATAACTTTAATGATGAAAAATGATGAATTTTTTTTTTTGAATGCATAGTTACAATAATAATGTTGAAAGATAGAAAATGTGAATAATAAGAATGTACTCATGTTACAAACAGTCTTCATTGTGATCAATCTCAAACTATTCTCTTCTACTATTCTTATTGTCACCCTTATTAGTTTTGTCATATTTTCATATCGATTATATGAAAAAGAAAACTTAAATCATAAATCATCTAAATCTTTAGCTCGAGTTGTTGTAGTAAACATGATACCTTGTCTCTCTTGCTCTCCAATATTAATAGGTTAAATTACTTTAACACAAAAATCAATTTGCATTGTCAATACCATTTTGTGCTTACACTAAAATCAATGCATATTGTTAATCCAATCACTTTAAAATTAATGTATCATCATATATCCAATTACATCAAATCAGAAATCAACATCTACATTGAAATCAATGCATTTAATGCAAGCAATCAAATAAGATTAGAAAATAACTTCCACACTGAAATAAATGCATTTAGTGCAAACAATCAAATAGGATTAGGAATCATCTACATTGAAATCAATGCATCTAGTGCAAGCAATCAAGTATAATTATAAATCAACATCTACGTTGAAATCAACACATCAAGTGAAAGCAATCAAATAGTATTAGAAATCACCACCTACACTAAAATCAATGCATCTAGTGCAAGTAATCAAATATCATTAGAAAAAAATATCTAAACTAAAATCGATGAATCTAGTGCAAACAATCAAATAGGATTAGAAATCACCATCTGCACTTAAATCAATCCATCTAGTACAAGAAATATTCTTCCCACTCCACCCTCCATCCATATCTATATCCCCCTCCATCTCTTCTTTTTTTTCTCTCTGTCTCACCCCCCCTAAACACACATGCTCTCACACTCCATATCTATCAATCTCTTTGTCACTCCCTCCCTCTCCCCATATCTCTCTTCTTCCCTCTCTTCACCTTCCATCTATATCTCTATCTTCCCCTTCTCTCCATTTCCACGCTAATATCTCTCTTTCCTCCTTCTATCCTCTCTCCCTCTCTCTCCATCTTCCTTATCACTCTCTCTCTCTCTCTCTCTCTCTCTCTCTCTCTCTCTCTCTCCACCTTTATCTCTCTATGTCTTTCTTCTTGCCTCCCTCTCTCTCCCCCTCCAAGTCCATCTCTCTTTCCCTCCCTCTCTCTACTCCCTCACATCCTTTCTCTTCCTTCCACTCTCTCCCATCTCTCCCATCTCTCCCATCTCTCTCTCTCTCTCTCTCTCTCTCTCTCTCTCTCTCTCTCACCAACTATGTTACTATATCCCTCCCTCTCTCCTTATCTCTCATTCTCTCCCCCCTTATCTCCATCTCTCCTCCTTTGTCTCTTTATCTCACCCCCAAACATACACACTCTCTCTATGTCTCTCCCTTATCACTCCTTCTCTCTCTCCAATTATCAATCTCTATATTTCTTATTTCCCACCTCTCTCCCCCTCCAACTCCATCTCTCTATCGATCCCTCTCTCCTCCTCTCTCTCAAGTCCTCTCTCTCCCTTTCTCTCCTACCTCCCTCTCTCTTCCCTGATCTCTCTCTCTCTCTTTTCCCTCCAATACTCTCTATTTCCCCATCATTCTCCTCCTCTCTCTCATCCTTCCCCTCTCTCCCTTTCTCTCCTACCTCCCTCTCTCTTCCCCATCTCTCTCTCTCTCTCTCTCTCTCTCTCTCTCTCTCCCCACCCCTCTCTCCCTCCAACTACATTACAATATCCCTCCCTCTCCCCTTCTCTCCCCCTTTCTCTCACCCCTAAACATACACACTCTCTCTCCATCTCTCCCTTGCCACTCTCTCTCTCTCTCCACTTATCTCTCTCTCTCTCTATATATTTCTTCTTCCCTCCCTCTCTCCCCCTCCAACTTCTCTCTATCCCTCCCTCTCTCAAGTCCTCTCTCTGGTCCTTCCTATCTCTCCCTTTCTCTCTTACCTCCCTCTCTCTTCTGCCATCTCTCTCTCCCTTTATCTCTTACCCCCCTCTCTCTTCCGCCATATCTGTCCCCTATAATCCTATCAATATCTCCCTCCCCCTCTCCTTCTCTCTCTCCCTCCATATTTGTGTCTCCCTCTCTCGCTCTTCATTCCTCCTCTCCCCTTTCCTTTAGTTTATCTCCATCTCTCCCTTGTCAATCCCCTATATTTCCACCTCTATCACTCTATATCTGTGTTCTTCCCTCCCATATATATCTAGAGTTAATATATATCATGATTCATTTATATATATTATAATATAATAAATTTAATATTGTATTAATCGAAAGTTATTAAATTTAATAATATTAATATTATCATATATTAATATGAGTATTAGATTTAATAATAATAATATTAATAATATTTTAATATTATATTAGGGTTAATAAGGTTTTTTTTTTGCATGGTATTAATAATAGTTTAGCCCATGGTATTTGGACCATAGGCTTCACCTAAATAATGTTGTGGGGAAAAACATTAAACAAGAAAGAAATAGGAAAAATAACTGAATTAGAAACTGAAGGATAAACACTTGGAAACTCTTCTTAATTAAATGATTCTCCGTACATTACAAGCCTCTTGGGCCATCTTATTTAACCTGGACTTATTTCGTTATTCCAACTAAATTTTGTTATTCAAACTACATTTCGCTATTCCAACTACATCAATAGGTAATAAGTAAATTGCCCAAAATTACTTATTTACAATTGTTGTCATATTTTTAACAAACTCCACCTTGACAACAATTTTCCTAATCCCTTGCCCATGCCCATTCATCATCTTTTCTCCAAGTCGAGAGAAGTGAGACACCATCTCAGCTTCTCTGCTGAAACTGGCTTCGTGAATATATCTGCATGATTTTCCTGTGTGCGGACCTTCTTGAGAACTACTTTGCCACCTTCGATTACATGTCTCACAAAGTGATACCTTACATCAATATGCCTGGTCTTTATGTGATAGGCTGGATTTGTAGCCAAATGAATAGTGCTCTGATTGTCACAAAACACATTCACTTTCTCCTGTGTCCTTCCAATCTCATCAAGCATACCTTTTAACCAGATTGCCTCTTTACAGGCATCTGAAGCAGCTATATACTCTGCTTCAGTAATGGACAAAGCAACTGTCTCTTGAAGCTTTGACATTCAGCTGATTACCCCTCATGAAAGAGTAAAAACATAACCTATAGTAGACCTCCTTTTGTCCAAATCACCTACATAATTAGCATCCACATATCTGCAGACTGAACCTTCACGACCATCAAAGTTGATGCAATGGTCACTTGTGCCTCTCAAATACCGAAGCACCCTTTTCACTGCTCTCCAATGTTCTTCCCCTGGATTTTCCATGAACCTGCTGACAAATCCAACTGCATGTGAAATTTTAGGTCTTGTAGATACCATCGCATACATTAAGTTGCCTACCGCATTTTCATATGGTACACGAGACATATACTTCTTTTCTTCATTAGTTCTAGGACTTAAATCTGAAGAAAGCTTAAAATGGGAAGCTAATGGAACATTAACAGGTTTCACATTGTTCATACCGAACTTTTCAAGTACTTTCTCCACATACTTCTGTTGTGATAACCAAAGCTTACCATTCTTCCTGTCTTTGTGTATCTCCATGCCCAAGATATGTTTTGCTACTCCAAGTTCCTTCATTTCAAACTTCCTAGAGAGCTGAGCCTTTAACTTGTTGAATTCTTCCATGTTTTTGCTTGCAATAAGCATATCATCAACATACAACACCAGGATAATGAATATACCATTGAAACTTTTGAAGTATACACAATCATCATACTCACTTCTGATAAAATTTTGGCTCACCATGAAGGAATCAAAATTCTTGTACCATTGCCTGGGCGACTGCCTCAGGCCATACAATGATTTCCTGAGCTTGCAAACTAATCTTCTGCTGCGACCTTGTAAAAACCTTCTGGCTGATCCATATATATCTCTTCATCCAAATCACCATGAAGAAAGTTTGTTTTAACATCTAACTGTTCTAACTCAAGTTCAAGTAAAGCAGTTAGTGATAACACAGTACAAATAGAAACATGTTTAAATATTGGTGAAATAATGAATATGCCATTGAAACTTTTGAAGTATACACAATGATCATACTCACTTCTGATAAAATTCTGGCTCACCATGAAGGAATCAAACTTCTTGTACCATTGCCTGGGCGACTACCTCAGGCCATACAATGATTTCCTGAGCTTGCAAACTAATCTTCTGCTGCGACCTTGTACAAAACCTTCTAGTTGATCCATATATATCTCTTTATCCAAATCACCATGAAGAAATGTTGTTTTAACATCTAACTGTTCTAACTCAAGGTCAAGTAAAGCAGTTAGTGCTAACATAATACGAATAGAAACAAGTTTAACTACTGGTGAAAAAATATCATGAAAGTCAATACCTTCAACCTGAGAATACCCTTTTGCAACCAGTCTTTCCTTATACCTTTCGATACTTCCATCAACTTTCCTTTTCAACTTGAAGACCCATTTTCACCCAACAACACATCTCCCTTTAGGAAGTTCTACAAGATCCTAGGTATTTTTTTTTGCTAAGGATTCCATTTCTTCTTCCATAGCATTTTTCCATATCTTGCTATCTGCATCATCAACTGCTTCCTGATAACAAGAAGGTTCCCCATCTTCATTAATCAATGCAAATAATGAAGCATAATCTTCATACCTTTTAGGTGTTTTTCTTTCCCTTGTAGACCTTCGTAGAGTGACTGGTTGTTGAATTGGTTCTGGAATTTCTCTAGTTTCCTTTGCTTCTCCACCTTCTTCATTAGAAGTCTCTCCTTCCTTTCGACTTTCTGAAAAAGGTTTAGTCTCCAATTGAATCTGTTGACTTGGCGATACCTGCTCTTGTTCAACCTTTTCAACATCTGATTTTAAAAGAGAAGATTCATCAAATGTTACATCTCTACTAATGACTATCTTCCGTGAAGAAGGATCCCACAACCTATATCCCTTCACTGAATAATCATATCCAACAAAGACATAACATTTGATTTTGGATCTAATTTTGAACGCTGATTTCTAGGAATAAGAGCATAGGCATCACAACCAAAAATCTTCAAATGCAAATAATAACAATACTGACTCGACCAAACTTCTTCAAGAATTTTACAGTTTATTGCAACTGAAGGTGATCTGTTAACTAAATAACAAACAGTGGATACTGCTTCTGCCCACAACTCCTTTTGCAAGTTAGCATTACTAATCATGCTTCTAGCTCTTTCCATAAGAGTCTGATTCATCCTTTCAGTGACACCATTTTTCTGAGGGGTATAAACAACAGTTTTATGTCTAACAATCCCTTCATCCTCACAAAATTGTTCAAATTCTAAAGACGTAAATTCACCTCCATTGTCAGTTCTTAAACATTTAATTGATTTTGCTGTTTTATTTTCCACCATTGTTTTAAATTGTTTAAATACATTAAATACATCAGCTTTCTTTTTCAACGTATGGACTCAAATTTTTTTGGGAGAAATCGTCAATAAACGTTAAAATATATGATGCACCTCAATAAGACACAGTAGGAGATGGTCCCCACAGATCAGAATGAATGTAGTCCAAAATCTGCTTACTATTATGATTTCCAGTCTTGAACCTTTGTTTACATTATTTACCAAACACGCAATATTTACAAAAATCCAACTTCAATGATTTCAAGTGAGGAAGCAGCTTGCAGTTCATCAGTACTTGAAGACCTTTCTCGCTCATGTGACCCAACCGCTGATGCCATAGACGAGAACCTTCTTCTGCTTTTTCTGATACGATCGCTGCTTCACTAAATTGAGTGATTTTTTTGAGTCTGTACAGATTTCCAACCTTTTCAACCTTCATCACAACCAAGGCTCCTTTTGAGACTTTCAGCACTCCATTCTGACCTACAAATTTATAACCATTCGAATCCAAAACTCCCAAGGAAATCAAGTTTTTCTTTAGATCAAGTACATGCCTAACATTAGATAATGTTTTAAATTTACCATCATACATTTTAATTTTTACATTACCAATCCCAATAGTCTGACAATATGCATTATTTCCCATGAATACAGAACTACCATCTACATTTTAATATGAAGTAAACCAACTTCGGTGCGGACTCATATGATGAGAATCACCAGAGTCTAATAGCCAATTATCAACATCTTGAGAAACATTACAGACAGGGAGAGCTTCAGCAATTAAAACCTCATCAACCATACCTGAATCAACCTGATTTGCTTCCTTGTTATGGTTCTCCGACTCCTTCCGTTTCCAACAATATTTCTTGAGGTGTCCGAGTTTATTGCAGTACCAGCACTTGGCTTTACACTTCTTTCCGCCCTTTGACTTCAATCTGGAAGAACCTCTTGTTTTCTCCCCCCCTTCCTTTGACCGACCTCTGGCTACCATGGCTTCCGGTGCAGATGTCTCAATGCTAGATTTTCTTCGTACCTCTTCAGATAAGAGAGCACCCAAGACAGATTCAAGCTTTAATGAATCGACAGTGCTCAGACTGATTGAGGTCACGAAGTGATCCCATGACTCAGGCAGGGAATACAACATGGTTATTGCCTTGTCTTCTTCCTCCATTTTTACTTCCATATCGGACAACTGGAAAATAAGCGTATTAAAAACATTTAAGTGATCTGCAATTTTCATACCCTCCTTCATCCGAAGACTGTAGAGTTGTCTTTTTAAATAGATTCTGTTAGTCAAAGATTTTTTCATATACAAGGTTTCCAATTTTTTCCACAACCCTGCAGTTGTACTCTCTCCAACAATATTGAAGAGTACTTCATCTGCTAAACATAACCGAACGGTACTGAGAGCTTGGGCATCCAAGTCCTCCTAGTCCGAATTTTTCATGCTTGCTGGTTTTTTATTTACCCCATTTAATGCTTTATGCAACCCTTGTTGCACCAACAAATCCCTAACCTTCAGTTTCCATAGAGAAAAATTGTTTTTCCCGGTGAATTTATCCACCTCAAATTTTGCATTTGTCATTTTTGCCATTTCTCCCTCCTAGGGTTTCAGATTTCCCAATATTTCCCCTTTCTAGCTAGGGTTTAAAAAAAACAGGTTTATCCTCTTAAAATAATGTAGCTTTCCCTTCTTAAGCAGAAACAAGTTTCCCTTCTTAAGCAGAAACTTCCCTTCTTAAGCAAAAACTTCCCTTCTTAAGTAGAAACAATAAATCCCTTCTTCCAACAACAACAAAAAAAAAAAAATTATGATTGAAAAAATCAATTTTCTCAAAAAAAAAAAAAATCTTTTTTTCAGATGAAGAAACCCTACTTCATTCTTTAATCACAGAATTCTGAGAAAAGCAATCTTTCTTCTTTCTTTAATCATAGATTTCTGAAGAAGAAACCCTACTTCATTCTTTAATCACAGAATTCTGAGAAAAAACACTCTTTCTTCATTCTTTAATCACAAATTTCTGAAGAAGAAACCCTACTTCATTTCAAATCTCAGATAAACTGAAAATATTACCAGTTTTCTTCCAGCAGTCGGGCTTGATTCTGGAATGCTCAATTGACAGCTTCCCTTCAACGGCTTTTCGGCGCTAGATGGCTCCGTGGTTGGGCAGCGGCAACACTCAACTTTGCGTTCACAGCATTCACATTCAATTCTTCCCAACTTCACTCTCCTCCCAGCGGCAACAGCAACAATTTTCTATTGATGGCTCTCCACCACTACTCGACGACTTCTCTCTTGGCAGTCGACGGCCTCCTTACTCCGGCGGGTGATGCAGACTCTCGACCTCCCTCTCCCACTGTGATAACAACACAAAACCGAAAACTGAAAACCAGTGAGGCTTCTCTTTCTACACATCGTCCTCTCTCTCTCATGACGGATGATGTAGACTCTCGGCCTCCCTCCTAGCGGTTTAAAAATCCACTCGACGGCTCCCTTCTGCTCCGGCAGATGATCCACCGTCTTTGCTTAGCGGCAATGGAATCGACAGCTCTTCAACGGCCTCAGCTAATGGCAACTGGCGGCGGTTCCAAAAAATCAAGACTGAAACTTCAGTATGCCGGTCACATTTTTAATGCAATATCTCTCCGCGGGGTCAATGGAAGTCGATTCAAGCTCTGATACCACTTGTTGTGGGGAAAAACATTAAACGAGAAAGAAATAGGAAAAATAACTGAATTAGAAACTGAAGGATAAACACTTGGAAACTCTTCTTAATTAAATGATTCTCCGTACATTACCAGCCTCTCGGGCCATCTTATTTAACCTGGACTTATTTCGTTATTCCAGCTACATTTCGTTATTCAGACTACATTTCGTTATTCCAACTACATCAATAGGTAATACGTAAATTGCCCAGAATTACTTATTTACAATTGTTGTCATATTTTTAACAAATAAAACCTATTTTTTGTAAATATGAAAAGATTTTTTATTTACTTACCATACCTCTGGTTTATTTATATTTTTATTTATTTACCATACCTCTTTTATTTATTATGGTATTTGGCCCATAGGCTTGTTATATAATTAGATTTTTATTTATAATCATATTTGATATATTTTTATTTATTTACCTTACCTCTTTATATCTCTTTTATATTTATCTATTTACCATACCTCTTTATACCTTTTTTGTATTTATTTATTTACCATCTTTTATAATTATAGTATTTGGCCCATGGTATTTAGCCCATAGTATCAATATTAATTTGTCCCATGGTATTCGTCCCATAAGCTTCATCTAAATAAAACCTTGCTTTTTGAGTTTTTTTAAATATAAAAAGGTTTATGGAGTAAATATAAAAAGAAGTTTTTATTTATTTACCATACATCTAGTTTATATATATTTTTATTTATTTACCATAGCTCTGGAATAAGTATAAAAATATGTTTATTTAGATTTTTTTATTTAAATTTTGAAATATTGCAATTTTGATGGGGAAATATTTATATCTTTAAAGATTTTAATTTATCCATATAACATGGGTTTTCTTTTTAAAGATTCATTTTACAAATATTTAATTAAAAGAAATATTAAAATATTTTGGATTTTGATTTTTTGTGTTGAATTAACTCTTTTCCTTTGATTTAGGAAATGGTATTGACTTTAGTAAAGAGTAAAGATGTTTAAAATTGTATTTAATTTGGAAATTCAATGTGATAATTTTTTTGTTAAAGGTAAATTTATGATCCATTCAAATTCACGTATATAATAAACATCAAAATCATACTGGGATGTAGATTAAACCTCTAGACACAATAAAATACATTAAATATAATTTAACATGAAGTAGTAGGTTTGGTGAGCCGCTGATTGTCACAACACACACATCAACAAATCCATTGGTTGTTTCATGAAGACCTGAAACCGGTTTATGACCGGTCCCTGTATTAGTTTTGAAAAACTGAGGTAAGGGTGGCACAATAAATCTTGAGCATTGATCTTCCCATGGGAAGTTTGATCAAACCACTTTGTGCCACCCCTCGCCTTTTTTTAATGCCCGTTGGCACGTTGACACAAGACCAGATGCCCAATTCATAACAAGATTGAAGCACCATGTACTATTGGCATAACTTGCTTTCTGTATTTCGACTGTCTTTGGAAATTGCAATGGCTTGTGATTAGTATTTATTACAGTGTCTTTACCCAAGACATATATTCTTCAATGCTTCATTGCCTCATGCAAAGCAAAAATATTTTTATCATGTATTGGGTACTTCGAAACAACCTCGATTTGATGGTTTTTTTGTTGTGACTAATTCACAATGCTTTAAATCTTGGTTGGGGCAAATATTTAATTGATTTGCGCTGACCATAAACCTGCAGGTATAACAAGATCCATTTTTGGAAACTTATATTTCTTCATATTAAGTTGAAAATTATCCACTCGAAATGTCCCAAGAACTTTCTCCGCATCACTGATCTGCTCTTCCATGTCTTGATGTAGATGAGAACCTTTAGGGATTCAATCGTAAATCACCATATAGAAAAACTACGATAATTTTGTTCATTAGTCTCGTAAAAAATTATGGTGCATTGGTAGGTCCATAAAACATCACAACCAATCAAACAATGCTCTCTTTCTTCTAGTATTATAGTTCCAAGTGTTTTCTTCTTTGAACTGAACTTGAACATGAATTACTCTTATTGTAATTCTTAAAATGCAACCAACAATAGTCAACTTTGTCTCTGGACCAAAATTTTTCCATGCCTATTTTGGTTAAACACTACATATGTAACAATTTTGTGCTGAAGGCAAAAGACAAGATAAGTAAGTCGATAGATCCTTTAAAGAAATCCAAACAGAAAAACTCTCAAATTAAGAAAAAGAAATCCAAACAGAAAAACTCCCTCAAATTAAGAAAAAGAAATCAAAAGCAAATATTATTAATATAAATCAAAATACAATGACATGAAAAAGAAAGAAATAACATCAAGAGAAATGCGACTTAGTCTTATATGTTCAAGATAAAAATGATTAGTGGTATATAGACAGTCGATGATCTAATATAAAAGCCTATTTATCTCTCTAAAAGAGGTCAAGGGTGGAAATGTTATTCTTGGAAATGATACATCAATTAAAGTAATGGGAAAAGAAAAAGTTATCCTTGATAATAAAAGGATTAATGTTACCAATGTTATACTTATTAAAGATTTAAAGAACAACATCTTGAGTGAAAGTTAAATGGTTTACAAAGGACATAAAGTCACATTCAACTCTAGAGGATGTAGAATTAGGAAGAAAGACTCAGGAAAATTTGTGGCAAAAGGAATCAGGACTCTAGATAATGTATATGTACTGAAAGGAAGCAAAGACAACTATAAGAGATTGAAGGAAAAATATTCTTCACATTATCAATAAAGAACAATACTCGACTTTGGTCCATCACACCATGTCTTATTCACAAGGTGCACTGCAAAAGATAAAAAAAATTGTCCACATTTTTATATATGCCTAACATAGGAAATGAAGTAGTAGATGTAGGTACAACTTCAGATGAAACAAGAAATGAAGATTCATCAAGGAGATTGAAGTTGCAAGAAAAAGACATAAGATAACATAATGTACAAATGATGAGAGTTGCATTGGATATTTACTATTCAAACATGGATGGCTAATATGCACATGATTTGGAGGAATCATCAAGCCAGGATAATCAAGAAGAATCACAACAACTCATTAATAAGATAAATAGTGTAGATTATAGAAGATAATATTGAAAGGAAGAAGAACTGACCTAACACATCTTAAGGCTACATCAAAAGGGCTAAGGTGCAACAAAGATAGAGCACATATTGAACCTAGATGAAATCAAAGTAGAAATAGACAATCAGATGTGGTACAATGAGAATCAGAGGGATTGTTTCTCATCAAAGGGAACATCAACTCAAGGGTGGTTATGAGATGGAACAACATCCAATATTTTAAAGTTTGCCTAATTTGCTTAAAAAGGTATATCAAGGAAGCATATGTCCAGGGGGAGTCTAAGATGTGATAAGTAAGAGAGATTTAGTCTCAAAACATGAAAGGATTGCACTCTTTTTTATTTCAATAACCAATAGAGTTAGTAGCCTGATATATTGAATAGGGGGGGGCATTTGGAACAACTATTGGTATATCCTAATACACGTGAACAATAAAAAAAGTGAGGTGGTGTTTGGACCATGATGCATAGACAACTTGTTTATTCTTGGTGTCAACCTCATTAGGAGAAGAAGTAGCTAAATCCCTTTTCCATTGATGTCAAAGGGAGAGTATGAGTAGAAATTAGAAATTCAAAGCAAGAGGATGAATGAAAAGATAATGGAACTTCGGATTTCTTAGAGTTAGTGGGAGTTTCAACAACCTAACAAGGGGAGTCAAGGATCCCAACACCATCAATGAACAACAATGTCTAGTGGTGTTTCCATAAATGACAAAGGGGCAGATTGTTGGAAGATTATTGTTGTCATTTATGTCAAATTTCAGTCATTAATGTCAAGTGACATTAAGTTTAGGGTGAGCCTATTGAGTTTATTAGCAGTTTACTTATCTTATCATGTCATTAATCTATTTGTCTCTCAATATTGGAGGTGTAGCCTGGTGTCTTGTCCTTGAAGGCATTTTTACCATAATCACCTTATCCAAAGGTCATGAAAAGTGTTTGGTTAGATATCCCTTAAAGAGATATTTCCAATAGTATATAGCACTTAGTCAAATTCTCTTGGACTTAGGAGAAAACTAGATTTGAAGTGTAGCAGTACAGGTAGAGTTCCACTTGGTCAAGGTTCCATATAAATTAAAGCATCAATAGGAAAGTCGAGCAGATAAATCATGCATAATATATTATTATTAGCTCGATAGGTGTTATGGTAGATAAATCCCTCTTGCGAACAAAAGCGATCTCCCCATATTCCAAAGATATCTAGTAACAAACAAAATAAGTGACTCCTACCTTTCCTTAATTCACAATTGAAATATGAAGTATGAGATATGCAAGAGCATCTTATATTTCTACAAAATTCAAGTGGAAGTCCTTCCGATGCTTTCAAAAGCCTTTCCTCATTGTTTGAAAGTATGATTTGCATGAACATAAAAAAACAAAGCATAAAATCATAAAGTAGAAAAAGATGAAACCCAAAGCAAATGAAAATTGCAACATAACATACATCATAATATTAAACTCATATTCAGTTATAAATTATGCAAAATATCAAGGAGTTTTGCAAATATCATTAAGACAAGTGAAATTAGGGAAGAAACAATTGCTTGTATTAATATTAGAACAAGAAGAAGCAATACGACCTTGCCTTGATGATTTAAGCCTCCTCCCAAAAGTCTCTAATATTCCCATTAGGTGACAAGCTTTCCAGCCCTATTCCAACAACATACGTTTACATTCAGAAGTCCCCTTTATTCCCCTGGTCTACGTTGAATTTATAGGCCAAGAGGAGGAGGTTTGAGATCCTCTTCTCAAGGGATGAGATCCTCAAAAGGAGGGATTAGAGTTCCACAAAGGGAGGAATTTTGCTCCATGAACAGAGGGATGAGGCCCAAGTATGTAGAGGCTCGAGGCCTTTTGGTTGATAAATATTCCTCCAACAAGGATTCCATAAATTACTTTTATTTTACTAACGTTAAGTCATTTGTGCAGTTTTTAGTGGAAGACAGAGCAGATGTTTGTGCAAGCATCAATGGTATAAAATGCAATTGCGCAAAAATTGGCTAGGAAACCATGCAAGTGCCTAAAAGTAGGTTTCTTGATAAACATAATCCAAGATTCTTGTTGTCTTTGGGATTGCTTTGCTTCTAACATTGTAGTGGAATTCTTGGGGCACTTTCATCAAATAGCGAGAGATCCAGATTGTCGCCCATTTTCCTAATGGTGACAAAATGATGTGTAATAGATTACCCCTAAAGTGTAAAGTCATAAAATATGTTTGGGGACTAAAGCGCTTTATCATGCCAAATTTCAGATTAGAGACTATGGTTGGATATCTGAAACAAATAATAAAGGATTACAATAAAATATCTCATATAATCATCATTGAGGTAGGCATTCCCATACTCAGAAGAAAAGTATCTCAAAGAATCAGTATGGAAATATACAAAGGTCCATGTCAAAAATTTGGCATAGTATGGATGCAACAATTAAATATGGATCCTGTTGGCTTGAGGGGTCCTGACCTAGGTTCAGAGTTTATAGATAAACAAAAAAACCCTCCAATTATTGGCCCTTTCGACAGTGGTTTGCTTGCGCAGACCAAAGTCTCACCTGAAGCAGTATGGGGGGGGGGGGGGGTGGTGTTGGAACCATGTTTCCACACCCTGAGGGAGAAATTGATGAGTGGTCCTTGGTAGAAACCCACAACAAACTTATATGGATGCACTCACAGAGACTGCGCAAATACTAATAGAATACCACAAAATCGCTATCACCTTGGCGCAGACAAATAGAACAAAATTCGATCTAAATCAAAACACATAAAAGACTTAAACATATCTATTATGTTCCAACAAATAATTTTTCCAATTATCTTGCACAACAACTTATAACAGAACTCAGAGATAGTATCACAGAAAAAGGGTTCTCTTAGTGCAGACAACAGATCAGAACCATATCGCTTTTACTTAATAGAAGTTAGTATTCATGCATGAACATATCAATTAGCTATGCACATTCATAAGTAAGAAAACATATAGTGTGATCTCATCAAAGAATAACAGTAATAATAAACAACAATTAGACACATAACACAAAGCTTTCGCCAAAATTGTTCCCTCTATTAATCCTTTAGATCTGTCAACACATCAGCTTTCCCTTGAGAACCCTTAAAAACCCTAACTATACTTCCGTGCACACAGCCAGCGGAGTCCGCACATAGCCAGGACTAGGTCTTCGTGCACACAGCCAACAGGAGCCTTTTACCCAACCAAAAAACCCAAAACCCTTACAGACATAGATATTATCTGAATATCACTATATCATAGCTTAACTGAACTACTTAGCTTAGAAAAATCATATCTATTTATAATATGCCTAGTGCACAAATACTATGTTCTCAAACCATGGTTTGAGACCCATAGTTTACATTTAAGCTTAAATATATCCCAAAATTGGGGCAAAAATCCCTTTGACTATCTCTGCGTGGCGCGCACATACAGAACATACAAAAAGGAGCATTGAAGCTTGTGCCTCAGGGAACCCCGCTCCAACAGGCCCCCAACAGACACAAGTGACTCGTCCCGAGTCACTGAGGTTCTGCGGCTGTATCCTTGGTTTTATCTCGGAGAGTCTTGACAGAAGTTTAGAGAGGGAGCACTAACTCCAGGCTCTGCATTGATGCACCCTGCGCCTACTGAACCATCTTGTCTATCGCGAGCCCTTCAACGACCATCTCCACACTGCGTTGGGTCTACTGGATGATCTTGACCATGTTTTTCAATGTCTGCGAGAGTTGCATTGCGTCCTCTGCCCATGGTCGCATTCTTTCTATGATCACTTGTTATTTTCGACGCAATTTTGTCCTGGATTCTGTGGCCTTCTTGCAGACGAGAAAGTCTCTGCTAAACCACCAGTTTGGGTGTTATTATGTGTATCTCTTCGAACTGTTTCTCTTTGGTGCTAAGTGTTTCACGCAGTTGCTGCATGACCAGATCATTCTAGACAGATGCTCAGATATCCATGGCCTCAGCCAAATACTGGTCACACTGAATGACTGCGACGGCAATACTTTCTTGGGCCTGTTTCACCTCTGCGGCTCTCTTGGCGCAAACCTCTGGTGGTGTCTCCGGATGAAGCTTGGTATGAATATCTGTGATTTTATACTCATACTCAGCTGCCTTGATGGCAACATTTAGGCTGTTTAACTTCTCTGTGGGTGCAGCGGTGGTCGCGACTGCTGGAATGTCCTAGCATACTTGATTGATCTTGGCTTCCAGCGCAGTGCGCTAGGCTTCTACTACTTGACATGCTGCCTCTACTTGACGCTGCTGCTCATGTGCTTGTACATCCTATTTCTGTGCATCCTAGGTCTGCGGTTGCTTCGCAGTACTGTAGCTCATCAGCAATGACTGAGTGTAGAAGATGAAGCTTTCCTGTAGGCAAGACAATGAGATTAATATGCACATCACCTATACCAGTAAATTGAGTGTGTTGGCTCGCATCCATTTGAAATGCTGGTAGGGGATACGGACAAATTTCCCCTCCCTAGATGAGGGTAATGCTATGTCCAAAGGTTGTGCACTAATAACAAGTGCACTGGTCTGACTCGCTTGAATCACGCTAACTTGGATCTGGCTCGCTTGCATTTTTAGTTCTTGAAGGCCAACCTAGACAACTTCCAATGCAAATTTATATTGGACCTCCGTGTCCGTCCATTGATCCTCCTGCGCAATAGTGATTATATTTTCGATCTCATTGAGATCGTCCTCTGTTATTGTCAGGACCTCCTGTCCTGTTTGTTTTGAACCCTTTTGATTTTTCCTTGATCCAACCTGGGTACGTGCACCATGCTTTGTGCCTTTGGAGGTGGTTACTTCATTTTCTTTGGGCGCAGAGCCATTCTTTTCTATCACTGTGGTGGCCTTAGGAGTTTCTCCTATAATTGTTGGTGTAGGCCCTTTTTCACTAGGTTTGTCCATCACCGTCGGTGGTATCGTGTTTGCAGGCTTTTCTGTGTCCTTCTCTATGAATTTTCCTGTTGGGGTGCATGACTGTGCAAGTGGATTCAACCATGCCAGTGGCCAGTCCGTTGTTACCTTGATTAAATTGTCCTCTGTCACTAAATAAGGTAGCTCGTACCAAACACCCTCCACAATGCCCTTCGCGCCTAGAAGGGGATGCTGGTGAGAAGGACTCAGCCTACACCCTGTATATTTCTGATTTATACATCATCATCTCATAGGTGTGACATTGCCACTCATCATTCCCTATTGACAAACAGAACCTGCAAAACAATTACTTTAGGTTAGGCTGATACTTCCCAATCCTTGGACAGGAATCTGTGTCATGCAATCCAACAACCTGACATAGTGTACACCAGACAAAGCTCTTCAAGGGGTTAGGACCTCCAGCATTCAAGTAATTAGTGAAAATATGGCATTGATCCTTATGGTTCTCGGAAGATTTTCATTTTATACACCAAATATATACTCACACTTCCTTGCCCTTATCGTTGCGCAGGCTTTGAATTTCCAAGTGCATGGCTTCTAGTTGATTCTGTATTTGTTGAGTCCCAAGCGCAACAGGTGTTGGTGTAGCTTCTAATATCATTGCGACCTCCACAACCTCAGTTAATGTGGCAATATTTTGTTGTCCTAATGGTTGGCACAGATGGGTGGGGAAACATAGAAATGAACCATTCTTTATGCTGAGAATCATCAATGATGAACCCTCCATCCCTGATGACATGCTTCAATTGTTGGTCTGCTTCCCATACAGACTAATTAACCTCCTAGTGGATATCTTTCATCTCAATTATCAGTTGTGAGTATGATTTAGGCTTTTTGAACTACTCTTTTAGGGTTGTCTTTATCTATTGCAAGGTAGCATTAGGGTTATCCTAAACATACCTCATATACCAATCCAATGCTCTATCCTGGAAGGCCGTAGAGAGCTGGGCTTTCTTGATATCATTATTGTGAACCTGTTGTGCCTGCCACACAACCTCAATCACAAACCAGAAGTGTTCGGTTTCCTCATTCCCGAAACCTTTAAAATTAGATAGCTTCATTGACGCGACCATTGCTGCTTCTGGGAGAGGAGGAGGAGATGGACTACATGGTGGGGTAGGTGGTCTCTGGTGTGATGAAAGAAGTGGAGTGGATGGGGTAGGAAACAAACTTAAAGGTCTTTGCTGGAAAAATCTTTCTTCATCAAAATCACTTGAGCTAGCAGTTTCTGGTTCATGCTTACTATCAGATCTAAGCTTCATAGGGCTAAAAATTTTGCCACTGCGCGTAGTTGAACCCTTTTGATGCATTCAAGCAACCTGTTCACATAGACATCCATTTTCACACAGTAGCATCTTTAGCAACAATTTCAATGAGCACAACAACTTACCTTTAGGGCCTTTGAAAAATATTCTCTCTGCTTTAGAGTAGGACACAAACTGATCAATGGAAAATTTAGTCACAAAGCCACCTGAGAGACGGTCAATCCAATGATCTACCACGCAAGTGATCTTATTATCAAATATCTCTACTTTTTGGATCAATTCAGAGTTCCACTCAGTGATTGGGTCATCTCTTATACAACAATGGAATTCATCTAAGCGCGACAACCACTCCTGAAGCTCGTATGCAATGGAACTAAAGAACATTTCATGCACTTCTGTATAACTATCTTTTTCGACCCACTATTCAGCAGATAACTTATTTCTCTTATTTTCTTGAAGAGCAAATTCCAGGATCTTTCTATCCAGCCAATCTTGTAATTCATTTCAGGAGGGTTGCCACAACATTAAATATCCCTCAAAATGACGATCCCGGTCCCGACAACGGAACCATTTGTTGGCTTGAGGGGTCCTGACCTAGGTTCAGATTTTATGGATAAACAAACAAACCCTCCAACTACTGGCCCTTTCGGCAGTAATCTAATTGCGCAGACCAAAGTCTCACTCGAAGCAGTATGGGGGGTGCTGGAACCAAGTTTATGCACCCTGAGGGAGAAATTGATGAGTGGTCCTTGGTAAAAAACCACAACAAACTTATATGGATGTGCGCACAGAGACTGCGCAAATATTAACTGAATACCACAAAATCACTATCACCTTGGCGCATACAAACATAACAGAAGCCTATCCAAATCACAACACATCAAAGACTTAAAAATATCTATTATGTTCCAGCAAATAAGTTATCCAAAGATCTTGTGCAATAAATTATAACAGAACTCACAGATAGTATCACATAAATAGGGTTCGCTTAGCGCAGACAATAGATTAGAACCAGATCTCACCCTTACTTAACAGAAGTCAGTATTCATGCATGAATATATCAATTATATCAGTGCATTCATAAGTAATAAAATAGATGGTGCGATCTCATCAAAGATAACAATAAGCTTAAACAACAATTAGACACATAACACAGAGCTTTCGCCAAAAATTTTCCTTCTATTAATCCTTCAGATCTGTCAATACAGCAGCTTTCCCTTCAGAACCCTTACAAAACCCTTATTATCCCTTCTGCGCACACAACCAGCAGAGTTCGCACACAGCCAGGACTAGGTCTCCGTGCACACAGCCAACAGGAGCCTTTTACCCAACCCAAAAACCCAAAACCCTTACAGACGTGGATATTATTCAAATATCACTATATCATAGCTTAACCAAACTACTTAGCTTAGACAAAGTCTATCTATTTATAATATGGCTAGTGCACATATACTATGGTCTCAAACCATGGTTTGAGACCCATAATTTACATTTAAGCTTAAATATATCCAAAAATTGGGGCAAAATCCCTTTGACTATCCCTGTGCGGCGCACACATACAAAAAGAAGCATTGAAGCTTGTGCCTCGGGGACCCCGCTCCAACAGATCCATATTTACAATCATGTATATTTAAAACTCCACGCAGCCTAGATGGATGAAACTAGATCCAGGGTATTGGTCTTCGTCTCTATCGATCCATAGTACGAATCTAACCATGCGAGTGAATGTATTGAAGTCAAACATGGTATAAACCAACTGATTACCGGTCAATGATGTGAACCATTAACAGGCGTGAGGGAAACCACCAATAATGAAAATGGTTCTCAAGGTACCCCAGTAAAATATATGAAGTGTGATTAAATTTATTGAAGTATAACATTCATACAATCGTCCGATCAAAGGTAAATGATGAGAATTTGTCATCGAAAGTGAGAAACCTGCCATTAAGGCATGCAGGCTCCATGGTACTAAAGGAGGTTTCTAGATCAACTTCCTAGATAATGAGTTGAATTCGATAGGAAGTGACCTACCATAGGAGGGCCTACGACATGAAACTCATGTCAAGTTTTGAAGAAAAATATTTGGAGTGATTCAAGACTGACTCAGGGATGGCCGACGCGATTGAGGGCTATGAATTTCAAGGTAATTTTGAATGAGGTTGAACTTCGCTTAAAAATATCGATGACACAACATTTAGAATTGGCAACATTTGATTAAAAAATGAAATCTAAAACCAAACTGAAGACTTTCAATGAGGTATGATCAATTGGGAGATAAATGGATTCCCCAACCCAGACGCAAAGGTGACATAGTGTCATGTTCAAGAGGGATATACTATCTTTTGTAATACAAAAACAAATGCTTCTTTATATTCCCCCCCCCCCCCACCATTATTGGTAAGTATCTCTTTATTTTTATGCAAGCTTGAGTAGGATAACATATGCTTGTCCTATCCGCTCATCCTTCGGATGAGTTGTTCGGAGTATGTTTAACGAACCCTAAGAAGGAGTGGTTCTATCTCGTCATGATTGACGAGTCCTACACTGTTTTCTTTTTACAATTCCATTGAAGGGGTAACTCGATGTCATTTTCATATTTAAATAGTTTGAAAAGACAAAAAAATAAAACTCATGTATCTCTTTCAATGTGAAATTTTAACGAGCCAGAAGAAAATAAAGCTCGGTGTTTTTCATTTTTAGGGAGTCGGGAGAAAAACATAAGTAAATTCTGAAATGTAATTTCTCATAAATTTAGTCTCTCAATCCCGGAAAAGGGTAAAATAATGTAGGAGAGAACTCTTTTGACCATGATTAGTCAAAGTATACATTTTTTATAAATATTCTACATGATCCGTAAAAGGGGTAAACTTATATCAAGTAGATGTTTTTTTTTTTTCTTTAACAATTTCGAAACAAACAATCATACTCAGGAATATTTTCACACTTTGGGAGTGTGAAAAGAGCTGGAGGAGGAATCATCCTGGAGGAACGAGTAGGAAAAAGGTAGTAACTAGTTCCGGTTATGATGGAACTGTTCAAATCACGTAGAGGTTAAGAGGTAGGATAATAAAACCACTTACCGCAGTTATTCCTCAGGAAAGGGTAAAAATCCAAGTGAAAGCATATGATCGGCCAAGAATATGGTGACGATGAAATAATAAAATCAAGGCTCATCTAGTAGAAACAGGCTAACAAAAATTTCAATCATAAGAGGTAGGATGAAAATGGTTTCATTTTTACGTAAGCTTGAAACATGTGGAAACTATGATTGAGAATACTTGAAGATTGGTTCATTTTTACACAAGCTTGAAACAGAGAAAAAATATGCTTGAAATAAGTTTACATGCCCCCAACATAATGACTCAATTCTAGGAACATGCCCCCCAAGCTTCATTTCATTCACTACTAGTTACTAACATGTGGATGGAATGAAGGTTCATTTATGAGATTAAGTGAAAGACTCAACTGGGAATTTACGAGACCTAATCAAAGACCTGAAATGGAAGGGGATATGTTTCATGTTTTAATGAGATCGACACAGGAAAATAAACTCTACTCATGACATCTTGTTTCATTTTTTAACAATTTTGACACAAGAAAAGGAACTCTGCTCCAGGAACTTGTTTAATTTTTTAATGAGCTTGTCAAAAGAAAAGGAACTCTGCTTGTTAGCATAGGGAGTCACTCCTTGACTGCATAAGGAGTAAGCCTTACACATCATAGTTAATTTCAAATTTTAAAAGGGTTGTTTGAGCGGTGGGATGGCTTCTTAAATATTTTGAAATGATTTTTTAGATTCTTTAAAACTTTCATGCATTTGGCAAGTTGTGGCAAGTATAGATTGTATGGGTAAATTGGTAGTATAGGGAGTAGATTGTAACAAATGGAAGAAGATTGATAGATGGTACCTATTCTAGGAAATATTCCTAGCCTAAATCAGTCACACAACTATGATGATGGCTCTTTACACAAACTCTGTTTATGAAAAGTAAACAAAATTCAAAAAATAGATTGCATGTATAAATTATTCCACAAATCCTTTATGAAATCTTCACTGACATATTTTATAACACACATAATTTGCAGAAAACTGAAAGCACATAATTAATGTTAAATCCTTTAAAAATTTCTCACTCACACCTTACTAGTTGCTGCAATTCATATTTTAGAAGAAACTAACAAAGAAAGAAGACACACCATACATTAGATGGTCCTTGAGTCACACAATCCTCCAGCATGAAGTAAAAAGGGCTTTTGATTATATTCAATCTTCAGGTAGACCAACATCCAACCTGGAAATGGTATTTACAAATGGTATATATAGCAAGAGAGGCACAAAATCCATCTCTTCTAAAAATAAGGAAATATCAATCCTAACATTACATAGGTGTCAAAAGAAATTACAACCATATAACATCAAAATCTAAATGAAAGGACAGATGTAGAAGAAAGAAGAGAATATATCTAGGCTGAAATGCCGAGTGTGTTGTCATGCTACCCCTTTTTCTGCTAATTTGTCTCCTTGTGCCTTTGGTCTTTAAATAACCATGTATCTCCATTTAATAAGACCTCCAACAACCTCATAACCACCTTTCACCATCACTCGATATATCCATTTGGTTATGGGTTCTTATCCTTTCTTAACTGGCTCAGAAAATTTGCTGACAAGTGTCAAAATTTAGTTAAAACATGCGCTATTTTCCATTATTTTCATAAATAAATTGCGAAAAAATGTGAGTTTGCCTTTCCAAAGCCTTTGTCATTGCCTTTTGTAATTTCCTTAGCCATAATAATTGAAATGAACACCCATACTAGGATGTTTTTTTCCCAACATTCATCTTGGAATAAGTGTCCCATAACCGTGGTTATTATTTTGCTTTTATTAACTTTATTTACATGGAATTTTCACCAGGGGTGTTATAATTTACTTCACCAAGCTAGATCTTCATTCAGGATATCATCAAATTAGAATGAAGACTGAAGATATTCTGAAATAACATTCAGAACTTATGAGGATCATTATGATCCTGAACAATTCTGGTTTGTTGCAGAAGCGATGTGGAGTTCACATAACATTACAAATGAAAATTTAATGAAAGCACAGTTGGTTACCGCGCTGCAAGATAGGGCTTTGTCCCGGTACATAAAATATACTACGACAAATTCAAATGCTACATTTGTTAAGATGAAGATTGCGCTAAACACTAAATTTAAAACCAAAGTCACAGTCCCAGTGTATCACAGAAATCAAAGAAATTAAGCGATTGAGTACTGAGATTATGTGGGAGGTAGACCAAAGATTTAAAATGTTGCTAATCCAGGTTAGCTTTAATATCCTAGATGATAAACATAAATAATGGTTTATTGTTTCATTTTTTCCTCGCCTTATATTGTCATTGTCACAACAGAAGATTGCAACCTAGGCTGAAGCGTTGGAGATAGAAATGACACTTGAAGCTTCACCGATAGTTGATACAAGCATAGGGGTTCAACAGATTCAAACTCAGTTGGAAAGTTTGCAAATGGAGCTCCAAGATATAAAGAAGAGAAAGAAAGACAGATCTGAGATGCAGTCGAAATTTTTGTGTATCAAGTGCAAAGCAAAGGGTCACTATTGTTAGTCTCCTGTATTCACAGTATCACTAAGTGACAATAGATTTTATAAAATCTGTTGAAGATAGCATTTCTCTACTATCAACTATCTTCATAAATCTCACTTCCTTCATTATCTTTGTCTATCCTAGATTACTATCTCTCAGTATGCCTTCTCAAAATCACCCTCCCTCCCTAAAAACTCATGTCTGGGCTTTATCCTCTCATATTCATCTTTTTTTCCTACCTAAAGCCTCATTTTCTCCTCTAAACCCCCTCACCTTCAAAAATTTCCCTCATTGCATTAAAACAATGTAAAAACTCCTTTTTACATTGTTTAATATAAAAATTAAACCTTTCGGAGCCTATTGTTTTATATTAAAACTCTGTTTTAATTAAAATAACCCCACCCCTCATATATTTTTAACCCCCCGCTTTATCATAAAACCCCGTTATCATATGGCCCTACCTCTTACCCTTAGAATAAGTGCCTTCTCTTATTTAATTAACCCAGTCCCCACCATCTGATTTGACCATCGTTTCAAATACCCAACCACCATTGATCTCTATCCCTCGAGATCCAACGATCTATGGCCAATATCGCACCATTCTCTACGCAGGGGTTAAACACTTCCAAAACGCACGAAATGGGCGGTTTTACCACTCGTACCCTTCGCCGCATGTCATCAGATCAATGGAATCGCATCCGCTCGCCCAAATCCGCTTACCACCTTTGCTCTGCGCGAAAACCTCCTCCCTCATATGCGAAAACCACTCTTCTCCCTCCCACAAAAACTCGATACCGCCATCCTATTCAAATACCCCAAAGCCATGTGGCTTTGCAATGAAGCCCCGTAGACACCATGAACCTCTGCAAGCACTCCTAATTCCCGAAAAAGCCAAATAAATGCAGAAAGCCCCTCAAATGCAGGATTTTAAGTTGACAGTTTGTTGTGTTGTGCAAGCATCGTGGCAAAAATGCATAATTGGCATTCCAAGGGTCCGAAAGCATTTAAATAAACTCCCTGGGTTATGATCCAGTTAGTTTTTCCATCAAAAGGGCTAGGAGCACCGAGTTAAGCACAAAACACCAATGGATCATGACCATTGGTGGTCATTTAAACGCCCCAAAATAGAAAAAGATGCTCCACTGCGCAGTAAATTGCAGACAAAGATGTAAGAAAATGAAGAAACATAGTCAGCAAGAGTAGAAAAAGGGTTAATCAAAGTTAAAAGCATAAACACAGGAAGATCAAGATCAAATCAAGGATTAAAAGAGTTAATTACAAAATAGAGATAAAGGCAGAGTTAAAAGAGAAGACGGTAAGGTACACAGCGAAGACAAATCCAAATTTAAAATGGCCTGGATAGAGTTCCACAGAGGCAGATCCGAATGACTAAACAAACAACATTTACCTCCTCATCAAACAAATTGCCACCTATAGCTTGTTTTATTTCAAAAAATACATCAAAAGTTATTAAAACAGTCAGAGATATTTCTTAGCTACTCAGCAATTATTGTAAAAGTTAATAAAAAAGCCTTAAAGTCAAACATTTCCAAAAGTTAGCTCAGCAGTTAAGTTAGAAGTTATTATTTACAATGAGTCAGTCTTAGATATTTTGCCTTGGGCCTTGCATGGTCTCAAAGGTCAAAAACACATTAACTCTGTAATAAATACAAATCCAAAACCCTAGCTTAGGATCACCTCCTCATTTTGCAGATAAATACTACATGTATTATTCATTTTTATTATTGGTTGGTTGGTTAGCTAGTTGGCTGCTTGATTAAAGGATTGACTGCTAGGATGGGTTTGAGAAAACTCTGAGTTGCAGAGACCTATTGCATTGGAGTAATGTAACTGTTTTGAACATCAGTAATACAAGCACATTCATAGGATTCTTGAGCTATGTTAATGTGAAGTTATCCTTCTTTGTCAAAGTTTTCCTTCTGTTTTCCATTTCGTCCATTATTTCTCTGATACAAGAACAAAAAATTTAGATTAGGATATGTTGTCTTGGCACCCTAATTCTGTTTGCTTTATTTATCTTAATTTTTTCTTCTGCAAGGTTTGATTATAGAATTATTAATCGCCCTCTAGTTCCACTTAGCTTGTTGTCTTGGAAATGATTCAGTAGAGTCCAGCCAAAGAAGTCTATGGTATGTCCTGTCCTTTGGTGTAGCTCGAAAT
The DNA here is from genome assembly GCA_034641835.2 of Pinus albicaulis. Taxonomy (NCBI): domain Eukaryota; kingdom Viridiplantae; phylum Streptophyta; class Pinopsida; order Pinales; family Pinaceae; genus Pinus; species Pinus albicaulis. The sequence goes on along the minus strand of CM076572.1, from coordinate 898,424,110 downwards.
ATTATTTTTAAGGCCTTTCTTTGAAGTATACTTAGTAGAGTCCAGCCAAAGAAGTCTATGGTATTCCCTGTCCTTTGGTTTGTCTTAAAATGTTACTTTGAAGGTCTTTTTAGAGTGTTTTCTTAAAGAAGATAGGTGTATCTTGCTCTTTAGTTGCACTAATTGTTATCTTAAATGTTTTCTTTTTCTAACAGTAATTCTAGGATTGCTAGATTGTTGTCTTAAAGGTTTGCTTATTAGAGTTTGGCTAAAGAAGTCTATGGTTTTCCCTATCCTTTGGTTTGTCTCAAACAGTTACCTAGAAGGATTTTCTTGTTGAAGTAGAGTTAAAGGATTCTTAATTTCCCTTTAGTTTTACTGTTTTCACAACTTACTGTCATTTCGTATTTCATCTAATCTAAGAGATCCACTCGACATAGTTAGCTTGCCCTATGAAAACCCTTGCAAAGTTGATGAACAATTAAATCATTTTATGACCTCATAGGCCAATGGATTAATGCTGCCCACAGTCTATCTATTCAGCTAAAACACTCCATTACTTAATCACATCATCAATTTATCTATCAACCAATCGAACAAAACAAACAGTCCTAAGAACTTCATAACTAGCCTAAAATTAGAAAACAAAAGCATAAAGATATATAATTTACAAACACATATATAGAGAGAGCCCTCTCTGAGTCCAGGAAGGCTAGGTCCTTGGACTCCAAAGTGGTTTGATGTGGTTCCATGCAGAGTTTTTCTTGCCAATCTTGCAAATCACGGGGAGCAAACAACTATAAGGAGTAGTGCCATGTTTATAGAGACTATTTGGGCGATGGGATGCAGAGCCTATTGAATTTGGATCGAGTGTTAGGCCAAGTGTAGGGCCTAATGTTTGGTGTAACATCTGAAAAGTGGCAGGCCAACATTCCATGAACCATTGTCATATTCTGCAAAAATATGTCAGATCGCTGAAGCAATTATTCTGTAACTACTACAGTTCGGTAGGACATGATGAACAACATTGTCGAAGCTACGATCTAATGATGCAGCACCGTCCTGGTGCATATAGAATGCAAGTAGAAGCTATTATACAACATCCATAAGTGTCACATATGAATCAATACATTTACACATAAAATACCAAGGAAAGTAAATATTATTACTGAATGCAAAATCCAACCCTGTATGGAACTACCACATTCCACCCAACCAAATATTGGCTCAACCAAATCTTTGTTCAGCTAATCACCCATGTGCCATATTCTAAGCATGGATGTGGGACTCAAAACCAAAATAATCATCCAGGGCTTTTTGAGGCTAAACCATCTCATACTTATCAATAGTATCGGGATTTACTACAACCCTCACCGGATCACTAGGTCATAAACAAGCATGGATGCCATCGAATATATCCACCTACACCGTGAGATATTTTTTTATCTCCTAGTCTGTAGGCTTTACTGCAATCCAAATTCTAATACAGGGATCACTAGGCCATAATAGAGACACCACCCTCTAGGCTTTACCATATATCTCGCCATTCACTAGCAAGGATTCTTAGGCCTGATCAAGGGAAACCAACTTTAGGATTTACCGTATATCCCGCCATTCACCGGTTGAGGATTCCTAGGCCCACCGAGGCACACAATACCTGGATTTACCACAACCCATAGTCTAGTTCAGGGGTCATTAGGCCAGTGCCTTTACCGCAGTCCACAGTATGGTTTAGGGATTACTAGGCCATGTGTTCTTTCATTAAGAGATCCACCTCACTCACTTTCAAATCCATCTGGAAATCCAGCTCAACTAAAACATGAAAACCCCATCATACCATGGATTTCTAGAAATGGAAAGGCAAGGTTGAAGAAAACTTTAACACTTGTAAAAACCCATGCCAATGACAACAAGAGAACCAAGAACACACATGAATAACCATGCATGCCAAATCTAGCAAGGAAATCACACATGAAAAACGATACCTGCAAGTAAACCGTATGTAATTGCTTGATCCTGCTCTTCCTTGCTTGATCTTTGGTTCCTCTTTACCTTCCTTTCCTTTCTTGATCCAATGCTAAAGTTCTCCAAGAAAACTCAAGTGTCCAAGAGTGAGACAGAATAGAGAGATAGCTCCAAAACTGAACTAACAAAAAGTTTGTGAACTGATCCTCAGAAGCCTTTTTATTAATGTGGCCTCTGTTTTCTTCATTTTCCATTATTTTTCCTTCATTTTCCTCCTCACATGCAACATGTGACCTTTGACCTCCCTTTTCTCCTATTTTCCATTATTTTCATAAATAAATTGCCAAAAAATGTGAGTTTGCCTTTTAGAAGCCTTTGTCATTGCCTTTGGCAATTTCCTTTGCCTTTGCCTTTATTAGAATGAAGACTGAAGATATTCTGAAAATAACATTCAGAACTTATGAGGATCATTATGAATTTTTGGTCATGCCTTTTGGACTTACTAATGCACCTTTGACATTTCAAGGTTTGATGAATTCCATTTTCAAACCCTTCCTTAGAAAATTTGTGTTAGTATTTTTTGATGAAATACTAATCTACAAGAAGTCTTCGAAGGATCATATTCAACATGTTGATAGGGTCCTCAAACTATTTGAGGAGAAAAAATTATAGGGAAAAACCTCCAAATGTTTCTCTGGAGTATAGGAGGTGGAATATTTGGGTCATATTGTATCTCATGAGGGTGTTGAGGTAGACCCTAACAAAATTAGATCCATTAAGGAACAGAAAATCCCCACAACCATAAATAATCTTCAAGGATTTCTTGGGTTGACAAGAGATTATTGCAAGATTGTTAAGAATTATGGGATAATCTCATCACCTATAACAAAATTACTAAAGAAATATGCATTTTCTTGGACTCCATAAGCAACTAAGGCCTTTTAACATCTTAAAGAGGCAATGTGCCAAGCACCGGTCTTAGCAATGTCTGACTTCACAAAAACCTTTATTGTGGCTATGATGTCTCAGGAAATGGAATTGGTGTTATTTTAATGCAAGAAGGAATAACCATTGCTTTTTAAAGTCGTCCAATCAAAGGAAATTATTTACAAAAACCTATTTATGAGAAGGAAATGTTGGCAATACTACACGCACTAAATCAATGGAGACCTTACCTAATGGGAAGATACTTCAGGGTAAAAATAGATCATTGTAGTCTTAAATAATTTTTGGAACAAAGATTATCTTCAGAAAAGTGGAAAAATGGGTCACAAAGATGTTGAGTTATGACTTTGAAATCATCTACAAAAAAGGGAAGCAAAATGTTGTTGCAGATGCACTCTCAAGAAAACATGAGGATGTGGAAGCATTGCTTTCTGCCATTTCTATTATCCAACCTGATTGGATAACCGAAGCAAGAGATGAATGGAAGAATGACGAAGAGGTGTGGAAACTCATTCAAAAGTTGCAGCAAGATCCCAGTACATCTGATACATTTAGCTAGAAAATGATTCATTATGGTACAAAGATAACTTATATCTTTGCAAGAATTCCCAACTGAAGCAAAAGATTCTTTTGGAATTGCACACCTCCCCCTTAGGAGGGCACTTAGGATTTTTAAAAACTTACCATAGGGTCAAGAGTTTTTTTTTGGGATGGAATTAAATATGATATTCATAAGTTTGTGGTAATATGTTTGTTTTGTGAACAAAATAAAGTTGAGACAATTAAGACCCCAGGTCTGTTACAACCTTTAGCCATTCCAAGTCAGCATTGGGAGGAGGTCTCAATGGATTTTATCATAGTTTTACTCAATTCTAAAGGAAAGAGTGTCATCATGGTGGTAGTTGATAAAATTACCAAGTATTCACACTTTTGTGCATTATCTCATCCGTTTAAAGCCAATACAATTGCTACTTCATTTATGGAAATAATTCAAAAGCTACATGGAAACCCAAAGATTAGTATACATGACATAGATCCCATTTTTACTGGAAATTTTTTATTCGAATTGTTTTCTTTTCCTGGTACTCAATTAGCTCATAGCTTATCTTATCATCCTCAATCTGACAGGAAAACTGAGATAGTGAACAAACGTTTGGAAGGATATCTTCGTTGCTTTGTATCTCATAAAAAAACATAATGGGTCAAGTGGTTACCTATAGCTGAATGGTGGTATAAAACTTCTTTCCATACTGTAGCAAAAGTGACCCCATTTATGCACTTTATGGATATCACCCACCATCCATCACATCATGTTTAAGAAAAGGTTCAAGCAGTGGAAGATCACATCGAGTATCAACAACAAGTTCTCCAACTCTTAAAGGATAGCCTCACTCTACTGCAGAATCGAATGAAATAACATGCAGATCAACATCACAGTGAAAGAAGGTTTGATGTAGGCGACTCGTTATTTTTACGGCTACAACCATACAAACAAATTTCCCTCAAGCAATCTAAGAAGGATAATAAATTATCACCGAAATACTATGGTCCTTACAAGGTGTTGTAAAATATTGGTACTATGGCATACAAATTGGAGTTGCCTGCATCTTCTTGAGTACACCCAGTTTTCCATGTTTCGTGCTTAAAGAAGGTTATTGGTGACAAGATCCCAATTCAGACAATGTTTACAGAACTTGATGAAGAAGGAAAAATCATATTTGAGACTGAAGCAATCACGAAAGCAAGAACCCGACAGCTACGGAATTGATTAATTTCAGAGTAACTCATAAAGTGGAAGAATTTACCCGCTGAAGACTCCACATGGGAGGGTGAGAATTTTATACAAAAGCATCAATAACTACTTAAGCGTAGAGGACAACACCTCTTTGAAGGAGGGGGGCATGTTAGGTCCCTATAATACTAGTGCATTCTCCTTATTGTTATTTTTAGTGTATCCCACTATTTTTATTGGTGTGCCCTTGTATCCCCCATGTTTTTATTGTTGTGCCCCATGGAAGCCCACTATTGTTATTGTTGTGCCCTTACATTATTAATTTTATGTAGGCTCTGATTATATTGTGACCCTTTAGACTCCTATATATACCAAGGAGGTCTAATCATTTGTATCATCCAAGAATTGTTCATTTTTGTGAATTAAAGGATGTTTCCCCCTCGAAGAGGCTATTTCTCAAGTCCTTGATCTATATTTTCTTCTATTTTATGATTTGGTTGTATAACAAGCCACAATCCTCAAGCAACAATATCAGACATCATAGGAAACATGAACTTGTATTACAATTCATAGAACTTATCACATCTTCGGCGCTAGGTCCCTATAAACTAGTATCTCCCCTTATTGTTATTGTTAGTGTAGCCTCCTTATTGTTATTGTTGTGCCCATGTAGTCCCCATATTGTTATTATTGTGCCCCATAGAAGCCCACTATTGTTATTCTTGTGCCATTACATTATTATTTTTATCTCGGCTAGGATTATATTGTGACCCCTTGGACTCCTATATATAGAAAGGAGGTTATTTCATTTGAATCGTCCAAGAATTTTTCATTTACGTAATGTAAAGGAGGTTTCCCCCTCGAAGAGGCTTATTTCCAAGTCATTGATCTATCTTTTCTTCTATTTTGTGAGCTAGTTTCATAAAATTTGGTATCAGAGCTTTGGAATCTAGGGTTTCGCTATTGCAAATATGTCATCGTGGAATTTTCACTATAACTTTGTTTCTACGAAAGTTCAGAAGCTGAAATTTTTACCACGAGAAGATGAAAGCCTGAGGAACTTCGTGTAAAAATTTTAGGTATTGGTTCGCTATATTTTCGGAGATATGATCTAAGGACATTAAGGTTTTTGCAGGCTCCATATTTTCATCTCAAATAGGCGACCAAGGAAAAATCATCATAAATTTCGTTTCAGACATAGGATCAGGATTCTGTAATAAGTGGACGAAAGTGCATAGATTTTAGTTTCTTTTGAATCACTTTCAAGGCCGAAGGTAAAAAAAGTGACACGTGGCATGTCGTACAAGTCAGCTCTACTAAACCAATCCATAATTATCTCATTGTGGGAGATTGGGAATAAATTTTTCTTGAAGAATCCAAATTAGGTTTGACATGTGGCGTTGGAAAGAGGACTCATGGGGTTACCATAGGACCGAAGTTTAGATATTTGAGATCCAAAATTACAGAGTTATAATCATTTCAATATAGAGCTACTAAAAGAAAGAAAAAAGTGTGTTTTTTTTTTTTTAATTGCATAAGATTTGTTTGAGAAATCAGTTTGAAGTAATTCCAACATAATTTTGAAGTATAGATATTTTCAGTGGGTTCTAAAATGCCTCCAAAAAATAATTCTACACTCATTAAGTCCTCAGGAAACTCTACTGTGACGCATGAAGAGGAAGAATTGGAGCATGATATCTCAAAATTACAAGACCAAGTGCAAAAAATTTCGCCCTCACATAGAACAACAAAAAATGAACTAAAATATGACTGGGGAGCCCTGGTATTGCACCAAGAGTGCTGCAACTCCCAGGGGCTGCCCTAATTTACTTTATCAACCTGGGGTTCATAAAAACTTGGAGGTGATAGTGCTATATACACAACATATGCATTTTTCTCATGGCATTCTCTTTCGCTCTATGAAAGGGTGCTACTTCTAGGGGTTCTCAGTGAATTCTGTCACACCTCAATGAAACTAAACTAAATTGCATAAAGGATATAACAGAAGGAAACTAAATTAAATTTCTGAAAAGAAATGACAGGAATGAAACTCATTTAATTTTCAGAAAAGGAAATGACCGAAAAGAAGCTAAAATTATTGCTGAAAAGAAATGACAGGAATGAAACTAATTTAATTTGCAGAAAAGGAAATGACTGAAAAGAAACTAAACTAAGTTTCACCTAGCTAGGCCAATCGGCTAAACACACCCTACCTATGCTCTGATCTATTTACCATGCTATAATGCTTCTAACCATGCAACTATTCATGATAAACTAGACTTGACAAAGTTTGGCTTGCAGTTTGGAGGAAAATGGGCTAAAGATGCTAATGGAGGGCTTGAACAGATGGGACAAGGCTTAGAGGTGTGGAAAGAGGGTTTGAACCTTATTAAAACTTTATTATAGCGCAAAAACGCTTTGGAGGGGAATAATTTGAAAAGTGCAATGGCGAACAGAAGTGTGATATGCGATATGCGATATCACAATCGCAATATCGCAAATTTAGAGGAGTAGCGGAAGTGATGTTCGAGAGCGGGAGCGAAATACAAAATGTGATGGGGTAAAAGTTACGAAGTACGAAATACGATAGAGTGAAAGTTGCGAAGTGCGAAATGCGACGGGGTAAAAACTGTGATTTTCAATTTGTGATGTGGCGAAGTACGGAGAATATCGCAATCGACGTTGGGAGCAATAAGTATTAACGGGAACCAAATAAAAAATGTGATTTGTGATGTGCCATGCGGCAGAGTACGAAGAGTTATCGCAATCTACTGTTGGAGTAGTAAGTCTTAAAATAAAATGGGAAAATATTTCGAAATGCGATTTGCGATGGGTGACACGGCAGTAGGACCGGTGGCAGAGTGCGATGACAATATAGAATTTGGCGTCAGGAGCGATAAGTCTTAAAAGAAAAGGGAAAAGGTTGCAAAATGCGATTTGCGATTTGCGATGTGGCAGAGCAGGGAGGATTATCACAATCGGCGGTTGGAGCAGTAAGTGTTAACGGAAACCAAAGAAAAATGCGATTTGCGATGTAGCGGAGCATGGAGGATTATCGCAATCGGCGTTTGGAGCGGTAAGTATTTAAAGGAAAAGGGAAAAGGTTGTGAAATGCGATCTGTGAAGTACGGTAGCGGGAGTTTCGATGAAGAAATTCGGAGGTCGAATTTCAATGGTTTTCAAGCGTTTTGCGTTAGAAAGGGTAAGGCAACCGTGACCAATAAAAACAAAGGAATAAGGTGGGATGAATGATTTAAGTGCTTTTAGGGATAAAAGGTGGGTGAAGTAGTTAGAATAAGCGGAAAAAAATAGGGAATGGAGGGCATGTCAGCAATGCTCAGATTGTGAAGACAAATATGGAGAATGAAGCGGGGAGGCACCACAGAGCTGCTCTGGGGTTTTAGCAATAATTCTTGTAATCAACCTGCTAACTTATGCGCAAATAAACAGAAAAATGCGTAAAAATACAATGTAGAGGAAGACTGAAAAATGGTAATGCTACTCTATTTTTAATCTCAGAAACAGTGAACAGAAATTAGTTTTTGGGTCTGTGGGAAGGTTTGCCCTCCTCGAGCTCTATTGAAAGAGATGAAAAGAGGGTCTTGATCCACAGATTTTTTGTTTTTCTCCTCTATTCTATTACTCACAAGCAAATGAAACCTACAACAACACAATGAAAGAAAAAACTAAACAACAACTTGAAACATAAACGAAATTATCAGAAGCGGAACTAATGAAATGACAAAAAGCAAAGAAAAAATACAGCAGAGAGGCTAAGGCGCATGGGTTGGGCCCTAACCGACAAGCCTAGCTCTCTGAAACTTAAATCAGTAAAATGAAATCAGTCTCCTCATTTCATAAAAGAAAAGCCTCATACATTTCTGAAATTTTGATCACTAAGTAAAATAATAAAAAGCTCAATAGCTTGCAACAAAGTTCCAACCCTTCCTAGCTCTAGCTTTGCTCTATTTATTCTACAAGGTAGCTACCAACAACTCCCTAGAAAATAGTGATTGAGTCCACTTGACTCCAAGTAAACAAATATTGAGTGCACTCCTCTTTGAGTCGCTTGGATGCCTCCGGAATTCGAATTGCTGGAGAGAATCCTTGGGATCCTTTGGTTGCTTTTGAGAGTTAAGGAGGGTGGACAATCCTCCTATAATTTCTCCTTGCTATCTCCTCCAAGTATTTATAATAAAATCCTTATAAAAATGCTAATAATTCATGATTTTTTGCACTCAACCTCATATTAGGCACTCAAAGTATGTTAGCCTTAATCACCACCTATACTAGCATCATAAAACCAAATAATAATAAAAATGCAAGAAAAAGAGATCTAAGAAGGTAAAAAGGTGACCATTAACCCCTCCAAATATGTCTAATGATGGAGCTCATCATCAACCCCCTACTAAATTGTTGCTCATCCTCTGAGCAACTAATCTTCCTCCTACATTTCCTTTAAGGCTTTGACAACCCCCTTGATTTTGTGAGGAAGAAGTGTGGGAGTTTCTCCAAGGGGTAAAAACCATTATTCTTTTCTGCATTCTCTCATACTCTATCTTGTGCATCTGTGTCCTTTTCATCATTCAACCCCAACAACAAAGGTAGGTTGAGATTTAGTCCCAACCATTGGATCTTTTTGGCCTGCATGGCCCTCTTTTATAATGGTGCCCTTTCCAATGTACCCCTCAGTCTTTCTGGAGTATGGTACTCCCTGTTCTTGAGATTGTGAGGGAGTTTGTTCCATATCCTCTGGCTGCCCATAATGCACTCATATTCTATCTTCCTAGAAACATCATCAAAGTGGCCTATTACCTGTGTTTGAATCTGAAGGGAGCCTTCAACTAGTGTAGGGTCCCTTTCAATCTCTTGACGATTAAGGATGACTCCTCTTGGGCTGAACAATTATGGTCTGATATATAAGGGTTCTCTATTTCTTCTTCCCATGACACTCCATGTCTCTTTTTCTCTAGTGTCCTCATTCGTCATCCAAGATGCTAGAGCCATTAGATGCATATCCCCCATTGTGCAATTGGAGTCCCAAGTATCCATATTTGTCAGCACAAGGTTACGCACATAAAACTCTGCCATTTTTTTCTAATTAGCCATGTTAGCTTGCCTGTATAAATCCATGAATTGCCTACATTCTTGGAAAGGTAGTGATCCATGGGAGGCTAGAGTTTTGATTTGAAGTAGGAGCCATTTCTCCTTGAGGTACACAACATGTGAGTCAGAATGGAATCTGTGCTGAAGGGCTTCTATGCATAAGTCTGCCACTTGTTTCCCTTTGTGCTGCAATTGCTCCTTCAGTGCTACATTCTCTGCCTGTGCCTTCTGTCGCTGCTCCTTCAGAATTGTTTCTTTGATTCTTTTCTCCTCCCTTGGTGATTCTTCAATGATAATTAGGCTCTTGGGAGGAGTTTCTAGCTCTCTCCGACTTATCCTTTGACTCTTGTCAGCTCTGAAATACATAGAGCTCTACCATTTTCTCTTTGCGCTCAGAGGAGCTAAGGTGGAAACTACCTCTTTGTCTTGAGGGGATGCGGTGTTGTGTTGTGAGTCTGTTTCTTGCTCACTTTTTTCTACCTCTATGACTTCTATTGCCATCTCTTCTATTTTTCCTTGGCCCTTTGTCTCTCCCTCTTCTTCTTCTGGTTCTTCTTGTTCCTCTTATGGTTCTTCTTCTGGTTCTTCCTCTTCTTCTTCTGTACAACTAGAAGTGGAATTCTTCCTTGTTTGGTGTTGACCATGTCAGCCCCCTTTAATATTTTGGCTATTAACCTCGTTTAAACCTTTCAAAATTTTCCACCGTGGCCTAAGAAACCCTTTTTCTGCCTATCTTTGCCTTCCTCCGCATCCAAATTGCATAATAGAAGGCCGAAAGACTCACTTTTGAAATATTTAAATCCGATCCCCTTTGGTCCTAGCCTCCTACAGCTAGTCTTTCACGTGACCCGGGTGCTAAACCCTGTGCCAGATCAAAAGGAGCTTATCGTTTAAAGCTATTGGGCCCGCTCCGTGCCTTCCGATCAAACACAAATTAATGGCCCAAAATCTCCTTTGCTTCGGTGGTCCCCGCGCCCGCGCCCACTCAGAAATCGACCTGTTTATTTCGCACCGCCTTTTGAAGGCAGGCGGTATTTCGCAAATCGCAACGATTCCATACATTATGCGCCACGTGTCCCAGGCCACTGTTCCAATACTGCCCCATATCGCGCGTTAACTTTCGATCCCGGACGCGCAGCAAAATCTACGTGAGTTGTTCGATATGAAAGGCATCATCCGACGGTTGTCACGCTGTGAAGATGTGCATGTGTTAAGCCCAACGTACAATGTCTCGGGCCCACCTTTCCATCGGTCTCCAATACATTGTTAACCATTGATCCTGTTTGCGGATCGTATGGTCTAGAATCGTTTACGCCCGCTGACCGCCTGAGTCCACCTCCACGTCACCCCTTTCCGTATAGTCTTTCGTACGCCCATGTGTCATTTGCATTCGCCTCCACCATTCATATACTCCGTTTACATGTCATATTGCAGTGTTTATGTTACGTATCTTCGCCTCATTCATTCATCGTCGTCCCACTGTATATTTCATTGCCACCCTTCATTTCTCCGCCATTTATCCATGTTTCCCGCTACCCTACATCTCCTCGTCATTTCTCTCAGTCCACATCATCATTCCGTGGTCACAGCCGCGTCCACCACCTTTGTGTATGGTTTTCTTTAACGTGTTTGTGGGTTTTTCAGGTTTGTGGCGAAGGGAAAATATCATAATTTACAGCATCCATTGCTGAAGCCGAGGACGCGTTACAGAGCTGGGTTTTCAAGTATCATATTAATTAGGAAAGATCCGGGGTAGTTTCCAAGATACGATTGTCAATTAAGTAGCAAAGGTTGAAAGCTATCAAACCCTCCAGGGTAATTCAAAACACAGATCGAGCAGATGAAGAAATTAATGGGACAACAAAGAAATATCAATGAAAAATCAAGGAATGCAGCGTCCGACATTGAAGATTTTAAACTCAAATTTAAAATTAGAAGACAGAGAGTACAATGTACAGGAGAAACATGACCTCCAGGTTCAATTTCAGCAGGATTTCCTCTCAGAAAAGGACAGATCATTTAAATAATTTCATCCTTATGCTAGGCCCCGGAGAAGATTTTCACCCACAACATTTACTTCATGGAGTTGGCCGCAGAGTACATGTAGCATTTCATAGTCGTCAAATAGTATGGGCGCGAATGTTTCCGCCATTTTGTTTAAATGAAATGATTAATTGTTTTCACCTACTTATTTTATGAGCTTCTCATCTTCTTCGTCTATAAAAACCAGGAAGAAAGACATTGTACAAGTTCTAGATGCAGTGAAAGGCATTTTTTGGTATACACTTTGTAAAGCTTTTTTATGAAGGCTCAGAGCCCGTAGGGTCTCAGTGAGGAGGAGTTCTGACTGTATTTGAGGATTCTGGTCTTTGGTATCCCACAGTATGTAACTTCCTTTATGTGTTTAATATAACATTTCATTTTATCCATCTTCTTGTATCATGTACTGGAATGTGAGTGGCTCACTGATTTTAGGTAAGGATTTATCCTAGTTGATACCCATACTTGGATCAGTCAAGCGCTTTAAATATGTCTCAGGCATGATATATTGTTTCATGTTCATTTCATCAATCTTTCTACTATATTAGTCGCTTTGGGAGGGTGCTTTTAAAACGCCATTGTCATATATGGATTCTTAGAATGATAAGCCCATATATGGTTCTGTTGTGTATCTGGGTATCAGACCAAAGTTAATTAATATCTTCTTATATTTCTTTCACTGCATACACCTTCTGATATTTGATTTATGTGGCATATTACTTGAATGAGCCCTCTCTATAGTAAATTGTCTCTTAACTGTCTGATGCTTTTGTGTTAGAGCTTTACATCTTGTCTCTGCAACATTACTTTCCCTGTGGCAGTTTCTGTAAGTTATGGTCCCATTTAAATCAATTTCCTTGTTTACAAGAGATAGCAGGAGAGCCTTTTGGATTGACACCCAAGTTATATTGTGTGCTCCTTGCTATGATAAGATGTCCTAGGAACTGGTCTATGGAAACTCTAGGCTGTCTCTAGGAGCGACAATATCTGTCGACAACATTTGGGTTGCTATAAAATCTTCCCTGCTCATATTTACAGAAGAGGACCAGGCGCCCATGGGTAGGGTGATGATGCCCTACTGCTATTGTTGCATGTTGTCCCAAAATACGCGGTTGAATCTCACTGTTGTAGACAGTCGGACCCTCTTCTTGTTAACTGGTTGATACTACGTGTCTCCTCCTCTCGTCCTCCTCCACTCCAACTGATTTGTTTTTTTTGCTGGCCCAGGTGGCGTGTACTTCCAATTTTTTTTATTTTTTTTTTCAGTCATACTTCACGGTGGTGGCCAAGCTAATTAGCCACCTTTCTGCCTCTTAAACTCTTAGTCTACAAATTTAATTATTTCCGGCCAATATGAATGTATAGTGAGGGGTGAGGGGTTATACCTGAGCTTACCAGTCGCTGTCAAGGTGTTTGCAGGAGCTAGAATTTAGAGACAAGCCTATTATATGCTTCGTTCTTCCTTATTTTCCTGTTTTCTGGGTGAGCAACTTACTGAATGAGAAACTCTCTGAGTGAGTTGTTGATCTTTCTTGATGTTTCTTCCCATTGTAGATGTTGCGTGGGGGTGCTCCAGATGCCATGGGTGACACTCTTGTCTTTCCTGGGGTTTGCTTTATCAGCTTCTCTCTTTATTTTTTTCTTGTTATTCATGAACATATTTTTGTGTTGTAGGAATTCCCTGATGTCTGTAGCAGTCTGTGTTTTGCTTTCCTTGCTACATTGTGCTCAGGAATAGAGGAATGTGGTGTATGGAGGTGATGGAGGAAGTTATGAAAATGAATGGAGTGAATGATGGGATGGATGGTAAAATAGAAGAAGGGAAAAGAAGATGAATGCCTCCTCGTGTTTCCAGAAACCATTAATAACCTGCAAAACAGCAAACATAGAAAACATAGAGATGCAGATGTATTTTTTGTTTTTTTTTTTCAAATAAAGTGGGCTGCCTCCATGGAGGTTTTCAACCCAAAACCTTTCCTTGGGCGCCTAAGAGAGGTTTTCACCCATGGATCTTTATTCTCTCTCTCTCTCTCTCTCTTTTGAGAGAAAGTAAGATGCCTCCATTGAGGTTTTCAACCCACAAGCTTGCCTTGGGTGCCTCATAGAGGTTTCAACCCATGGATCTTCTTCTTCTTCTTCTTCTTCTTCTTCTTTTTATTATTTTTATTTTTATTATTATTTTATTTTATGTTATTTCAGGAGGTGTGGGAAACTATGGAGTTTCTCGTCACATACACCTCTCTGCTTATTGAATTTATGAACTCTGCCCTTGACATTCTGTGACCATTGACAAGTAAGGGGATTCTGTCCTCATCTATGGTTCTGATTTGAACTACGTCATTATCAAAACATTTTTCCACTATGTAAGGTCCCAACCATCTTGTCATCAGCTTGCCTTTGAAATATTTAAACCTTGAATCATAAAACATCTCCCAATCTCCTTCTTGGAAGGTCTTTTATTTGATGTTCTTGTCATTCCAGACCTTCCTTTGCAGATGAACTACCTCCGCGTGAAGAAGTGCTTTCATTCTGAACTCATCCAATCCATTTAGTTGCAACAACCTTTCTTTTTGGGCATTTGATAGATCTAGATTTAATTCAACTGCCATTATTAAATTATTGAATTCAAACTCAACTGAAAGTAGAGCCTTCTTACCATAGACTAGTCCATAAGGAGTGAATCATGTTGTTGTCTTCCAAGTAGTGTTGTAGGCCCAAGTAGCTTCTACCAATATGTCTGCCCAATATTTTATGTTGCTGCTCACAACCTTGGTGAGGATGCTTTGTAAAGCTCTATTAGTTACTTCTACTTGGCCATTCTCCTGAGGGTGATAGGGAGTAGAAGTTCTATGCTTAATCTTGTGCTTCCTCAAAATATTATCAATGAGGTGAGAGGTGAATTGTGCTCCCTGATCAGTGACTATTTCTCTGGGGTACCCAAACTTGTAAAACATATTATCCCTCAGAAATTTTGCTACTTTCTCCTCGATTTCTATCTTCACTACTTTTTTTCAACCCACTTTGTCAAGTAATCAGTGCAGACTATGATATACTTCTTTTGTCCGGATGGTGGATCAATAGGTCCAACAAAGTCCGTGCCCCACTTATCAAATGGCTCAAGAGCCACCTGAGGGTGCAAAGGAATCTCATCCATTTGCATGTGTTTCCCCATTCTTTGGCACTGGTCACACCTACTGGTGTATCTTCTTGAATCTTGGTGAAGGGTAGGCCAATAGTATCCTGCCTGCAAAAATTTGTAAGCAGTTCTCTTTGCAGCAAAGTGGCTTCCACATGGGCTGTCATGACATGCAGAGAGGATATCAAAAACTTCTTCCTCGCTCACACATCTCCTTAGGATTTGATCAGGGCCTAACTTGAAAAGGTTTCCCCCAATCCATGTGAAAGGGGCGCTTTTTCTAATGACTCTACTCCTCTCCCTAAATGAAATACTAGGAGGGAGTCTCCCAGCAACCAAGTAGTTGGCTATATCAACAAATCATGGTGAGAGTGTTGATATAGCAAAGAGATGCTCATTTGGAAACTGGTCATCCACCATTCCTTCTTCACCTGCAGGGAGAGCTAACCTGGACAAAAAATCTGCAACCACATTCTCCTTTCCAGGTTTATCCACAATAGTCAAATCAAATAGTTGCAAAAATAACAACCATCTAATTATCCTAGCATTAACATCAAGTTTGTTCATTAAATACTTGATGGCTGCATGGTTAGTGTGAACAAAGGTCTAATATCCAATTACATAATGCCTGAATTTTTTCAAAGCATGGACAATCCTAACATCTCCTTCTTAGTAACAGTATAATTCAGCTCCGCCTTGGACAAGTTCTTGCTGATGAAATAGATAGTATAAGGGATATTTGTCCTCTAATTGTCCTAATGCTGCCCCTATAACTTTGTCGGATGCATCAGTGTGGATGTGTAAAGGTAGAGTCCAATTTGGACCTCGGAGGATGGGGGAAGTAGTCAACTTTCCCTTAATGAGCTCAAAAGCCTCTTGACAAGGACCAAACCATATAAACTCAGGATCCTTGGCCAATAACCCAAATAATGGTGAAGCCATCTTGCTGAAATATTTGATGAACGTTCTATAGTAACCAAATAAGCCTAAGAAACTCCTGACATGATCCAGGTGGATATCGATGGTCACCCACCTATTCCATTTGGACCCGCACCATCAATTCTTGCAACTTTTCACTTTCAACACAACTTACTACTTTTAGCAGGTTGTCGGTTCCTAAACTTTCGGAACTGTTTGGAGGCCCTAATGAGCCACGTGGATATTGGTGGACACCCACCTATTCCATTTGGACCCGCACCATCAATTCTTTCAGCTTTTCAGTTTCGGCACAACTTACTATTTTTAGCAATTTTTCGGGTCCTGAAATTCTGGAGCCATTTTGAGGCCCTAAATGATGTTTTTGTTTCTCGGGTTCTGAACTTCGGAGCCATTTTAAGGCCCTAAACGAGGTTTTTTTGGCATAGTTTCTCCAACAATTATGTTTCTACTCCTTAATTGATATTTGTCATTCGCAGTTGTATTCCTCGAATAGATATTTCTAACGATGTATCATGTGCATCAAACGGAGATAGGATGCCAAAGTTACGACCCCGAGAAGTTGAAACACCAATTTACTCAAACAAGGCCCATAGTTTTGGTGCTTCATCTCCTACGGTTAGGTTTTTTGATGTTTAGGGTTTTGCATTGTTTCTCAACAATAAATAGGCCTTCGAGCCTCATTGTAACACATTTTAGAGGCATGTAGCGACCACATCTCTTCTCAGAGATAAGCTACTAGTGCCCTAGCTATTTTATTTCCATTATGTCTGTAAGCATATTTCTGTTATTTGATATTAATGAAATGAAGCATTATTTCCATTACATCTCTGTGTTTATGTATATTTCTATATTTTATTTATTTCCTGTATAAATCCGGATCAGTGGTATCAGAGCGGTCTACTCATTCTCTGTTTTTCTTTGCATGTCCCCAACATGGTCAGGGTATAAGGATTTAAGGCTCAATCTGGTTGAACCCTTGCAAGATCAGCCTCGCAAACCTTGACGACCTCCCATGGCAGAAGAAAAGAAAGACGAGGGAGCAGGAGATCCTATCAAAATACTGCTCGAGGAGGCCCTAAAGAAACAAAGGAACACGATGATGGATAACTTTTCTCAGATCCCTCAACAACTGCCCACCTACGACGCATTTTCATCCAATAGCCACTCTGGCCGCGCTGCTCCCTTCAAGGTACAGGTAAAATTTGAAATTATTGTATTTGAAGGCCAGATAGATGTAGACGTCGTCGATAGATGGTTGAATTTTCTGGAAGGGTATTTTTTAGTCCATGCTTTCTCCGACCGGGAAAATATTATTTTTTCACTCCTTAAAGCCACCCCCCATGTTAAGGACTGGTGGGAAACGTACTATGAGAAAAAGGACGAGGGGGAACCCTCTCTGTTCTTGACCGCACCCACTTGGAATTCATTCCGAGACGACATCAAGGAACAATATTACCCTGTGGGGAGCTATGAGGAAAAGTACATCTAATGGACCACGTTGTGGTAGCAAAGGGATCAAGATGTGCATGAACTGACGAATTTGTTCCATACCCTGCGCACAAAGTTGGGTATTAAATATTCAGAAAGACATTTGGTGCTCAAGTACCACAGCTGTCTGCATAGACACATTCAGGAGGAAATCGAGTTCCTCAACATTACATCGCTTAGCACAACATATCGCTATGCTACCAAGATCGAGCAAAAATTTAAGCAGAAGAAGAGAGACTTTGGATCCATGAATCTGAAGCCAGGGAAAGGTGCCCTAAATTGCAGAACAAGGGGCAAGGCCAAAGCGAGGCAACTCAGAACAACACCACAAATCCAAATAAGGACACAGGGAAGTGGTGTGAATTTCATAATAGCCCCACTCACAGCACAAATGAGTGTCGAGCCAAACAGTCGTTGGTGGCCGAACTAAAGGCACCTGAATCAGATGCATGTTTTGATCCTGAGTTAGAACCAAACAGAGGCAATGAAAAAGGGAAGCAGATCATTGATTCAGATCCCAGTACCATTGTTTCCACCACCAAGATCTAGAGGGAGGATCCCAAGGATCCAGAGGAGGGGTAGCACTTCTTCCATTCACAGATGTGGGTGAAGGGTTCTCCACTACAATTCCTTGTCGATAGCAGAAGCCAAAAGAACCTCATTTCAGTAGAGGTCATGAAGTGGATCGACCTACCATCCATAGCACACCCACAACCGTATACAATCGGGTGGCTTCACCTAGGGAGATATCTCTGCGTCCGCCAACAGTGCCGCCTTCCGTACAGTATCAAGCCATTCACGGATGAGGTGTGATGTTGCTCATCTTGATGTAGCTGATATATTATTAGGCCAGCCATACTTGTGGAAGTGACATGCTATGTATGAGTCTAGGCCTCATGTTGTTATTATTAATTTTGGAAATAACTTGTACAGGATACCAGAGGTAGTACCGCCTCCTGTCATCTCTTTGACTACTGCAAAACAATGCAGTAAGATTGTTTCCCAAACCAGGAAATTTATTTTCCTTAAAAATTGCTCATAGGGAAAGAAGAATATTGTGGCCACAACCTCGAAACATGGCTCCCCTGCACGGCTACAGCACATGGAAAAATTCATGGAGGAATATGAGGACATTTTCTCCTCACTCACAGAGGTTCCTATACACTGTCAGGACAATCACTCCATTGATCTGACCCTCGATGCACCGCCGCCTGATGTTGCCATACCTCATACAAATACACAAACATAATCCACACATGTACTGTCTGAGGCTGATAAAGAAACCAAATTTACTAAACGCATCCAACATGTCCGCCCGCAGGTCGATGACATCTTCGATAAATCTAATACCAAGTTCAACAAAATTTTCCTCATGTCATGGAGGATCTCAACGCAATGGGGACCATTGCTTCTTAAGGAGGGAGGAATGATCTTGGTGGATATGGGTTACCACCCACCTATTCCATTTGGACCTGCACCATCAATTCTTGCAGCTTTTCACTTTCAGCACAACTTACTATTTTTAGCAAGTTGTCGGTTCCTGAACTTTCATAATCATTTGGAGGCCCTAATGAGCCACATGGATATTGGTGGCTACCCACCTATTCCATTTGGACCTACACCATTATTTCTTTCATTTTTTCAGTTTCGGCACAACTTACTATTTTTTAACAGTTTTTCGGGTCCTGAACTTCTGGAGCCATTTTGAGGCCCTAAACGACGTTTTTTGTGCATCGTTTCTCCGAAAAATATGATTATGTTTCAAAATTGATATTTGCAGTCAGTAGTTGTAGTCCTCATATATATCTTTCTAATGATGTATCATGTGCGTCAAACGGAGATAGGATGCCAAAGTTATGACCCCGGGAATTTGAAACACCAATTTACCCAAACGGGGCCCACAATTTTGGCGCTTCATCTCCTACGGTTAGGTTTTTGGATGTTTAGGGTTTTGCATTATTTATCAACAATAAATAGGCCTTTGAGCCTTATTGTAACACAGTTTAGAGGCATGTAGCCACCACATCTCTTCTCATAGATAAGCCACCAGCGTCCTAGCTATTTTATTTCCATTATGTCTATAAGCATATTTCTGTTATTTGATATTAATGAAATGAAGCATTATTTCCACTAAATCTCTGTGTTTATGTATATTTATGTATTTTATTGCGTTCCTGCATAAATCCAGATCATGACATCTTTCTGATTTTGAGGTGCAGGTATCCTTTTGATGATAGTGATTTTGTTCAGGTCTACCTGTATTCCTGCTTTGGATATGGAGTCAATACAAACCCTACTTTCTTCAGGAATAGACACTTTTCTCAGCTCAAGGAGAGATGCATATCAATGCACCTTCTTATTACTTTACCCAAATTGGATAGAGCTTCCTGGAAGTCATCCCCATATGGTGTGAAATCATCCATGTATATTTCGATAGATTCATGGACTAACTCAAATAAGATGCTCAGGACAACCCTTTGGAAGGTAGTTGGGGCATTGCACAACCCAAAGGGTAGGAGTCTATAAGAAAAGGTACCCCAAGGGCATGTGAAAGTAGTCTTATCCTGGTCTTCATGGCTAATTTGAATATGATTATACCCACTGAACCCATCTAAGAAGGAAAATAACTTCTTCCCCGCAAGGCCATCGAAGGCTTGGTCTATAAAGGGAAAAGGGAAATGGTCTTTCTTGGTGGCTTTGTTAAGCTCTCGATAGTCAACACAAATTCGCCACTTCCCATTCTTCTTTAGGACTAGGAAAAGAGGGGATACCCACTCACTATCATATATAGGATATATGAATCCTGCATGCAATAGTTTCTGCAAATCTTCTCTTGACTATGTCCTTTAGATCCGAGCTCATCCTTCTTTGGGGTTGTCACACAGGCTTGCATCCTTCTTTGATGTAAATGTGATGTCTTCCTACTGAAGGATGCACCCCTTTCATGTCCTTGTAATCCCAAGCAAATGTTTCAAGATTTTCTTTCAAAAGTTGGCATATTTGCTTCTATTCTTCATTCGATAGGTTTGGGTTGATTTTCAGAGATCTAGATGGGCCAAACTCAATAGCCTTGGTGGTTTTAGAGGTTGAATCAATTGAGTGCACTTCCATCCAAGGTCGGATTTCAGACTCTTTGACTAAGGTTTCAAGAGGAATGTTAGTGGAGGAATGGTTTTGAATGGCATGGTCCATGAGTTCATCTTCATCAAGTTTCCCCCCTCTAAGAATAGCATCTACGATACACATAGGGGCAGTTTTATATAACTAATCTTATTCATCCTCTAACCATATAGGGAGATCATTATCAATGGAAGGCTGTGCTGGAGGATATAACACTAGATGTTTAGACAAAGGCCCATTTTTTATAGTCATGTTTCTAGCTCGACAACTAATATAAGCATCTGCAGTGGCTAACCAAGGTATCCCTAAGATGAGAGGATAACCATTAGACTTGGTTTTTGGTTGAAGGACTAGGAAATCTGTAGGATACTCCCAAGAGTAAATGGTAACCATAAAATCCTCAACAATTCCTTCAGTAGTTACTGTGGACTGATCTTCAAGTCGCAAAACTGTTGTGGTTTTCCTCAAAGTCCCTTGGAGATTAAGTTTCAACATAGTTTCCTTGTTCATGACATTGATGGAAACCCCTAGATCAATCAGAGTGTTTGGGACTATGACACCATTTATATTCACATCAAAAACTGGACTACCAGAGTCTAGGTACATTGTAAATATCACCCTTCTCAACATTAGGTAAGGTAATTGTCCTACCACATTGATGGTGGGGGTATCTCTCTTCCTTCTCCCAGGTTTCTTGAAGCACTTTTCTTTGATGGTCCTATTGTCTATAGGGACATCCTTAATGGCCCAGAGAAGTGGTATATTTACACACAAATTTTCCAATTCTCCTAGGAGTTCAGTCTCCTCTGGGGTGTGATGACTAGGGTGGATCATGTGCTCAGGAAAAGGAGGTTTTTGGATCTGAGTGTTACCTTCTTCCTTTTCCTCCTCAACCTCTACAAGTGGAGATGGAGGATGGTTGGCTGGGAGTACTCTTCCTAACCTGAGATTAACCTCCTGTATCTCCACAACATAAGCTAGATAAGATGTTTCTCCACTAGGAGCCTGATGTGCCTGTATGTTGTTCGGGTTTAGATTGGGTTGTGCAGGTATTTGAGGTAGCCTAGGTGGAGCAACATGAGTATGCTAAGGTTGAGGTTGGGGTGGAGGCATTAGAGAAGTTGGTTGATTTTTTTTAGGCCTCCACCCTTGGGATGGATTGTTCCAATGAGTTTGTTGTGGAACTTATTACTGGAATGGTTGTTTGACTGGACGAGGATGATATGAAGGTTTGTAAGGTCAAGTAGGAGGTGTAGACCAAGATGGGGGAGTGGGGGTGTACCAAGGTTGCATGGGTGTGATATGATTATTGTGATAATAAGAGTAAGGTGCACCTTGCATACCTTGTTGATATGGTCGAGGGCCTTGAGGCCTTCTCTGGTTGATGAAACACAGTTGCTCTGTCATTGCTTCCCCACCTTGATATACAACCTTAAGTCCAAGTAAGGAGTAACACTTGTCTGTGGCATGATTCTCTTCATAAACTAAGAAAACCTCTATGACATTCAGTGCACATTCATTTCTTGGGTGCTTCCTAGTACATCTAAGACAAAATACAGCCAAGGATCCTTTTGATTCCTCCTGCTTCCTCTTGACCTGCATGGCATTTGTTTTCAAAGCAAGGGTGTGAAACATGTCACTCTTGAAGTCCTCCAACATATTCCCAATCTCATGTTTGATGGAGGTGGAAGAGGAAGGGGGTATTGGATGTACTCTGGCTAGCTCTTCCCTTCTTCCTAAATACCCTAGAATGGTTCTGGAAGACAGTTTTGATTGTTTCATAGGGTTTTTGGTAGATATCTCCTCCTGATATCATATTCAAAGTTTCTATCATCTCCTCTATGATCCCTCAAATAATTACAAGTTTAAGTGAGTTAGGATCAAGAGTACAGTTGGCTCTCTTATAGTTCAATTGGAACCTCTCTTCATAGTCCTCTAAGGATTCATCCGACCCTAGAGTCATCCTAAAGATATCATCCTTAGTTTCCTTGGACCTATAGTAGTCATGGTATTTGTTGTTGAAGTTCTCTTCCATCTGTGCCCAGGTAGTGATGCTATCCCCATGCAGACCCATGAACCAGCACAAGGTTGCATCCTTAAGGGTGGATGGGAATAGCTTCAACTTTTTATCATCAGAGGTGTAGTAATAAGTCCTACAAACAACAGAAAATTCAAACATGAATGTGTTAGGGTCCTCAGAGGTAAGTCCATGAAAGTGTGGAAGATCTGAGGGGCTAATATTTTTCATCTTAGTTTCCCCATATGCCTCTCTTACGGGAAAGGCTCTCTAGATCCCAGCCATGGTTAAGATAGGTGAAGCAGGTCTCTCAATTGGACCAATGTTTTCTTCTTCTTCCCCAATAGGTTCCTCAGAGTATTCAGAAGGCTCTCCTATAGGAAATTCAGTCTCACTGCCACCAAAGAAGAGTGAAGGGTGGCTAGGAGGTGATGTCGGGGTTTTAGGTAAGATTTGTCTTTGAGTATTCCTACTCCTATGAGGCATGAAAATTAGATCTCTTTTTCTCAATATTTCTGAAATAACATGAAAAGAAATGAAAGAAGAAAATAATGCTTGAACAAAATCAAAGCATCTACTAGACACTTCCTCGACAACGGCGCCAAAAAGTGGTGAGCCCTAGTATTGCACCAAGAGTGTTGCAACTCCCATGGGCTGCCTTACTTTACTTTATCAACCCAAGGTTCGTACAAACTTGGAGGTGACAGTGCTATATACACATCATATACATTTTTCTCATGTCATCCTCTTCCGCTCTACGAAAGGGTGCTACTTCTCGGGATTCTTAGTGAAGTTTGTCACACTTCAATGAAACTAAACTAAATTTCAGAAAGGAAATGACATAAGGAAACTAAATTAAATTGCTGAAAAGAAATGATAGGAATGAAACTAATTTAATTTGCAGAAAAATAAATGACCAAAACGAAACTAAACTATATTGTTGAAAAGAAATGATAGGAATGAAACTAATTTAATTTGCAAAAAAGGAAATGACTGAAAAGAAACTAAACTAAGTTTCACCTAGCTAGGCCAATCGGCTAAACACACCCTACTTGTCATCTGATCTATTTACCATTCTATCATGCTTCTAACCATGCAACTATTCATGATAAACTAGACTTGACAAAGTGTGGCTTGTAGTTTGGAGGAAAACAGGCCAAATATGCTAATGGAGGGCTTGAACAGATGGGACAAGGCTTATAGGTGTGGAAAGAGGGGTTTGAACCTTATTAAACCTTTATTATAGCGCAAAAATTCTTTTGAGTAGAATAATTTGAAAAGTGTGATGGCGGACATAAGTGTGATATGTGATATGCGATATCAAAAAGTTAGAGGAGAGGAGTAGCGGAAGTGATGTTCGGGAACGGGAGCGAAATGCAAAATGCGATGGGGTAAAAGTTGTGAAGTGCGAAATGAGATAGGGTGAATGTTAGGTCCCTATATTACTAGTGTATTCCCTTATTATGTTAGTGTAGCCCCCCTTATTGTTATTTTTGTACCCCTGTAACCCCCATATTGTTATTATTGTGCCCTTACATTATTATTGTTAGGTCGGCTGGGATTACATTGTGGCCCCACTAGGATTACTTTGTGGCCCCATGGACTCCTATATAGAGAGAGGAGGTTTTTTCATTTGTATCATCCAAGAATTGTTCATTTATGTAATGTATTGGAGGTTGCCCCCTCGAAGTGGCTGATTTCTAAGGCGTTGGTTTCTCTTTTATTCTATTTTTGGAGTTGGTTTCATAACATTTGGTATCAGAGCTTTGGATTCTAGGGTTTTGCTGCTCCAAACAGGTCATCGTGGAATTTTAGCTATAAATTTTTTTCTACGAAGGTTCAGAAGTTGAAATTTTTAAAGCACGAAGCCGAAATCCAAAGGAAAATCTTCGCAAAATTTCAGAGCTTGGTTCGCAATATTTTCAGAGATATGAACTAGGCAATTTTGCAGGCTCCTGAATTTAACCTAAACAGGTCATCGCGGAATTTTCACTATA
The DNA here is from genome assembly GCA_034641835.2 of Pinus albicaulis. Lineage (NCBI taxonomy): Eukaryota > Viridiplantae > Streptophyta > Pinopsida > Pinales > Pinaceae > Pinus > Pinus albicaulis. The sequence goes on along the minus strand of CM076572.1, from coordinate 898,399,646 downwards.
AATTTTTTTCTACGAGGGTTCAAAAGTTGAAATTTTCACAGAGAGAAGCTGAAATCCTAAGGAACCTCCTGTAGAAATTTTAGAGCTTGGTTCACAATATTTTAAGAGATATGAGTTGTGGAAGATAGGATTGTTTCAGGCTCCTGAATTTCATCTCGAAGAGGTGATCGTGGGAAAAATGACATAACTCTCTCTCTGAGCAATGGATTGGTATTTTGTAAAAAGTAGCTGCAAGTACACAGACTGTAGTTTTTGGAATATCAATTTCAGAGCCAAAGGTGGAAACAGTGACACGTGGCAAGTTGTACAATTTCGCTCTACTAAACTAGTCCATAATTAGGTCATCGTGGGAGATTGGGCATAACTTTATCTTGAAGAATCTAAATCAGGTCAGACCTATGGTATTCGAAAGTAGATTCAGAGGGCCATGTTAGGGCTGAATTTTAGATATTGAATATCTGAAATCATAGAGATAATTCAGTTTCAATATCAAGCTCCTCAAAAGCAAGAAAAAGGTGTGTATTTTTTTCAAATTACATAAGTCTCGTTTGAAAAAAAAATTTAGTTTGAATTTATTCCAAGGGCATATTAAAGAATAGATATTAGTATTGGGTTCTAAAATGGCCCCTAAAAAGAATTCAACACCTATTAAGCCTTCAAAATGCTCTACTATGACTCATGAAGACGAAGAAACACAACATGAGATATCAAAATTACAAGAGAAAGTGCACCAAATTTTTCTATCGCAAAGAGCAACAAAAAATGAAATTGAAGTTCTGAAGAAAGGCGTGGAAACTAAGATGGATGGTTTGAAGAAAGGCATGGAATCTAAGATGAATGGTTTGGAAGCTAAGATGGATGGCATGGAAGCTAATATGGATGACATGGAAGCTAAGATGGATGACATGGAAGCTAAGATCGATAAAAAAATTAAAGACAACATGGAAAACATGAAGAATGATTTGACAAAGTTGATACAAGAAAATTTTCCTAATGATGAAAAGATAGTAGAGGAAACTCATGATGAGAACAAATAAATGTTAATCATGATTTCATAAACTCTAATTTTGGATGGAAGAACCACCATATTCCAAATATGGATATGAGGAAGTTTGATGGCAAGGATCCCATAACATGGATACTACAGATGGAGCAATATTTTGATCTCAATAATGTGCAAAACACACAAAAGGTACGCAATGCAACTTTACATTTAGAACAAAATACATTTGTATGGTATCGATGGCTTTGCTCCCGTAAAAAAATTGTCACTTGGTCAATTTTTATGGAGGAAATAATAGCAAATTATGAGGATAAAAAAAGAAACACCTTCTTTATCCAACTGATAAATCTCAAACAAAAGGGTTTAGTGGCGGAGCACATTGATGACTTCCAAAAATTGAATATAAGGGTAATTGATATTCTAGAGGAACACGGGATTGATGTCTTCATAGGGACTTTAGAGGATAACATCCAACATGAAGTTCGTGTTTGGGAACCTGATTCATTGGAAAAGGCATTCAGGTTGGCAAGGAAAATTGAATGTAAAATTATGGCAACAAGGAAGCCTACCACTCACATATATAAAGATGGAAGTGTTGCTACTCCTGGACTTCCACAACCTACAAGGTTGACACCACAACAATTGGAAGAAAAAAGAGAAAAAGGGCTTTGCTACAGTTGTGATAGAAAATACACTAAAGGTCATAAGTGTGCTGAGAAGAAATTATTTTACATAGATTGTGAAGAGGAAGAAGAAAATGAACAAGAATCTTCAAAAGAAGAATATATACACCAAGAACCATATCGTGTAATGCATTGGCAGGAATTACCACTCCTCAAACTCTCAAGATAGAAGGAAATATCAAGAAGAAAAAGGTAATAGTGTTGATTGATTTGGATAGTACCCATAAATTTATTCATTGTAAGGTAGCCAAGGAATTGAATTGTTTCCTATACCCAGCACTAGAATGTCAAGTGATGGTTGCAAATGGAGGAACTATAAATTTCTCTGGAAAATGCCATAATATCAAGCTAACCATGGGGGAATATGTATTGAATAGTCCAAGGCTTTCCATTCCTATGGGAGGTGTTGATGTTGTACTAGGAGTACAATGGTTACAATCTTTGGGGACAGTAGCTTTTAATTTTCAAGAACTTTTCTTGAATTTTTTTTCAGAAGGAAAGGAAGTCGAATTAAGAGGTATCGCAAGGAAGTTAGGAAATATAATAAGCTCTAATGTCATGACAAATATTTTGAAGAAATAACAACGAGGCGTAATTGCACAATTATGCTCACTATATGTTCCAACATCAAAATCATCTATTTCTGCATATCTCCAAAAGGCCTTGGACAATCATTCCAAGGTGTTTGAAACTCCCAAAGGACTCCCACCTATTTGTGATCATGATCATGCTATTCATTTGAATCCAGGAAGTGTTCCGCCAAACATCAAGCCTTATAGATATCCTTATGTCCAAAAGAGCGAAATTGAACGTATTATTACAGAAATGTTAGAGGTTGGTATAATTCAACCTAGTCAAAGTTCTTTCTCTGCTCCAGTAGTATTAGTGCACAAGAAGGATGGATCATGGTGCATGTGTCTGGATTATAGGGAGCTCAATAAGCTCACCATTAAAGATAAATTTCCCATTCCTGTGATTGATGAATTATTGGATGAATTACATGGAGCAATTTGTTTTACCAAGTTGGATCTTCATTCAGGATATCATCAAATTAGAATGAAGACTAAAGATATTTTGAAAACAATATTTCGAACTCATGAGGGTCATTATGAATTTTTGGTCATGCCTTTTGGACTTACCAATGCACCTTCTACATTTCAAGGGTTGATGAATTCCATTTTCAAACCCTTCCTTAGAAAATTTGTGCTAGTATTTTTTGGTGATATACTAATCTACAGCAGGTCTTGGAAGGATCATGTTGAACATGTTGACAGGGTGCTCAAACTATTGCAGGAGAAACAATTATATGCAAAAAAATCCAAATGTTTCTTTGGAGTACAAGAGGTGGAATATCTGGGTCATATTGTATCTCACGAGGTTGTTAAGGTAGACCCTAACAAAATTAAAGCCATTAAGGAATGGAAAGTCCCCACAACCATAAAGAAGTTGCGAGGATTTCTCGGGTTAACAGGGTATTATCGAAAGTTTGTTAAGAATTATAGGAGAATAGTAGCACCTCTAACAACATTATTGAAGAAAGATGCATTTTCATGGACTCCTGAAGCAACTAAGGCCTTTGAACATCTTAAAGAGGCAATGTGCCTAGCACCGGTCTTAGCTACGCCAGACTTCACAAAAACCTTTATTGTGGAATGTGATGCCTCAGGAAATGGAATTGGTGCAGTTTTAATGCAGGAAGGAAGACCCATTGCTTTTGAAAGTCGTCCAATCAAAGGAAAGTATTTACAGAAACCTATTTATGAGAAGGAAATGTTAGCAATACGACATGCACTAAAGAAATGGCGAACTTACCTAATGGGAAGACACTTCAAGGTAAAAACTGATCATGATAGTCTTAAACACTTTTTGGAACAAAGAATATCTTCATAAGAGCAACAAAAATGGGTCACAAAGATGTTGGGTTATGACTTTGAAATAATCTACAAAAAAGGAAAGCTTAATGTTGTTGCAGATGCACTCTCAAGAAAGAATGAAGAGGTGGAAGAATCACTTTGTGCCATTTCTATTATCCAACCAGATTGGATAACCGAAGCAAGAGATGAATGGAAGAAGGACAAAGATGTATGGACACTCATTCAAAAGTTGCAGCAAGATCCTAGTACATCTGATACATTTAGTTGGAAAATGATTCCTTATGGTACAAAGATCGCTTATATCTTTGTAAGAATTCCCAACTAAAACAAAAGATTCTTCTGGAATTGCACACTTCTCCTTTATGAGGACACTCAGGATTTTTAAAAACTTACCACAGGGTGAAGAAAGAATTTTTTTGGGATGGCCTTAAATCTGATATTCAAAAGTTTGTGGCGGAATGTTTGGTTTTCCAACAGAATAAAGTTGAGACAATTAAGACCTCGAGTCTTCTACAACCTTTATCCATTCCAAGTCAATGTTGGGAGGAGATTTCAATGGATTTTATCACAGGTTTACCTAAGTTCGAAGGAAAGAGTGTCATCATGGTGGTAGTTGATAGACTTAAAAAGTATGCACACTTTTGTGTATTATCTCATCCATTTAAAGCAAGTACGTTTTCTACTACATTTATGGACACAATTCAAAAGCTACATGGAAACCCGAGGGTTATTGTGAGCGACAGAGATCCCATTTTTACTGGAAATTTTTGGACGGAGTTATTTTCTTGTTTGGGTACTCAATTAGCTCATAGCTCATCTTATCATCCTCAATCCGATGGTCAAACCGAGATAGTAAATAAATGTTTGGAAGGATATCTTCGTTGTTTTGTATCTGATAAACAAACACAATGGGTCAAGTGGTTACCTCTCGTTGAATGGTAGTATAACACTTCCTTCCATACTGCAGCAAAAATGACCCCATTTATGGCACTTTATGGATATCATCCACCATCCATCACATCATCCTTAAGAGAAAATTCTAAGGTTCAAGCAGTGGAAGATCACATCGAGCATCAACAAGAAGTTCTCCAACTCTTAAAGGATAACCTAAATTTGGCACAAAATCGAATGAAACAACAGGCAAATCAACATCGCAGCGAGAGAAATTTTGTTGTAGGAGACTGGGTATTTTTACAGCTACAACCATACAAACAAATGTCCCTCAAGCAAGGCTAAAAAGGATAATAAATTATCGCCAAAGTACTATGGTCCTTACAAGGTGTTACAAAATATTGGTACTATGGCATACAAATTGGAGCTTCCTGCTTCTTCGCGAGTGCATCCAGTTGTCCATGTTTTATGCTTAAAGAAGGTTATAGGTGAAAATCTTCCAGTTCAAACAATATTTCCAGAACTTGATGAGGAAGGAAAAATCATATTGGAACCTGAAGCGGTCATGGAAACAAGAAATCGACAGCTACGAAATCGAACAATTTCAAAGTATCTCATCAAGTGGAAGAACTTACCCACTGAAGATTCTACATGGGAGGATGAGAATTTTTTACAGAAGCACCCAAAGCTACTCAAGCGTTGAGGACAACACTTGTTTGAAGGAGAGGGGCATGTTAGGTCCCTATATTATTAGTGTAGTCCCTTATTATGATACTGTAGCCCCCCTTATTGTTATTGTTGTACCCATGTAACCCCCAAATTGTTATTATTGTGCCCTTAAATTATTATTTTTAGGTCGACTAGGATTACATTGTGGCTCCATGGACTCATATATATAGAGAGGAGGTTTTTTCATTTGTATCATCCAAGAATTGTTCATTTATGTAATGTATTGAAGGTTTCCCCCTCGAAGTGGCTGATTTCTAAGGCGTTGATCTCTCTTTTCTTCTATTTTTGGAGCTGGTTTCATAATAGTGAAAGTTGCGAAGTGCAAAATGTGACGGGGTAAAAACTGCGATTTGAGATTTGCGATGTGGCGGAGTACAGAGAATATTATAATCGGCGTCGAGAGTGGTAAGTATTAACGGGAACTAAATAAAAAAATTGATTTGCGATGTGCGATGCGGCAGAGTACGGAGAGTTATTGCAATCAGCGTTTGGAGTGGTAAGCCTTAAAAGAAAAGTGGAAAAGGTTGTGAAATGTGATTTGCAACGGGTGAGGTGGTGGTAGGACCGGTGGTAGAGTGCGATGACAATATTGCAATCGACGTTGGGAGTGGTCAGTCTTAAAATAAAAGGGAAAAGGTTGTGAAATAAGATTTTCGATTTGCGATGTGGTAGAGCACAAAGGATTATCACAATCAATGGTTGAAGTGGTAAGTGTTAATGAAAAAAAAAACAAAAAAATGTGATTTGTGATTTGCAATGCGGCGGAGCATGGAGGATTATTGCAATTGGTGTTTGGAGCGGTAAGTCTTTAAAGGAAAAGGGAAAAGTTTGTGAAATGCGATCTGCGAAGTACTGTAGAGGGAGTTTCGAGGAAGAAAGGTGGAGGTCGAATTTCAAGGGTTTTCAAGTGTTTTGTGTTAGAAAGGGTAAGGCAACCATGACTAATAAAAACAAAGGAATAAGGCGGGATGAATGATTTAAGTGCTTTTAGGGATAAAATGTGGGTGCAACAGTTAGAATAAGCGAAAAAAAAAGAGGGAATGGAGAGCGTGACATCAATGCTCAGATTGTGAAGACAAAGATGGAGAATGAAGCAGGGAGGCACCACAGAGCTGCTCTGGGGTTTTAGCAATAATTCCTGCAATCAACCTGCTAACTTATGCACAAAGAAATAGACAAATGCCTAAAAATACAGCACAGAGGAAGACTGAAAAATCGTAATACTACTTTATTTTTAATCTCAAAAACAGTGAATAGAAATCAGTTTTTGGGTCTGTGGGAAGGTTCGCCCTCCTCAAATTCTATTAATAGAGATGAGAAGAGGGCCTTGATCCACATATTTTTGTTTTTTTCTCCTCTATTCTATTACTCACAAGTAAATGAAACTTACAACAACACAATAAAAGAAAAACTAAACAGCATCTTGAAACATAAACGAAATTATCAGAAGCGGAATTAATGAAATGACAGAAAGCAGAGAACAAGTACAACAGAGAGGCAGAGGCACATGGGTTGGACCCTAACCCAGAAGCCTAGCTCTATGAAACTTAAATCAGTAAAATGAAATCAGTCTCCTCATTTCATAAAAGAATAACCTCATACATTTCTGAAAGTTTGATCACTGAGTAAAATAATAAAAAGCTCAATAGCTTGCAACAAAGTTCTGGCCCTTCCTAGCTCTAGCTTTGCTCTATTTATTCTACAGGGTAGCTACCAACAACTCCCTAGAAAATAGTGATTGAGTCCACTTGACTCCAAGTAAACAAATATTGAGTGCACTCCTCTTTGAGTTTCTTGGCTTCCTCTGGAATTCAAATTGTTGGAGAGAATCCTTGGGATCCTTTGGTTGCCATTGATATTTAAGGAGGGTGGACAATCCTCCTATAATTTCTCCTTGATGTCTCCTCCAAGTATTTATGATAAAATCCTTATAAAAATGCTAATAATTCATGATTTTATGCACTCAACCTCATATTAGGCACTAAGAGTATGTTAGCCTTAATAACCACCTATACTAGCATCATAAAACCAAATAATAATAAAAATGCAAGAAACAGAGATCTAAGAAGGAAAAAAGGTGACCATTAACCCCTCCAAATATGTCTAATGAGGGAGCTCATCAGTGACATGGATGGTTTAAAAACAAAAATGGAAGCTAATATAAATGGTTTGGATAATGGCATGGAAGATAAGATCGATGGTATAAAAGACAACATGGAATATTTGAAGAAAGACATGGAAGTTTTGAAGGAACGTTTGAAAATTTTGCTACAAGAAAAACTTCCTAATGGAAAAAAGGTAGTAGAGTAAACTCATGTTGAGAACAAAAGAAATTTTAATCATGATTTCATAGACTCTAATGTTGGATTGAAGACCCACCATATTCCAAAGATCGATATGAGGAATTTTGATGGCAAGGATCCCATAACATGGATACTACAGTTGGAGCAATATTTTGATCTCCATAATTTGAAAAACAAACAAAATGTATGCATTGCAACTTTGTATTTAGAACCCAATACATTTGTATGGTATCTATGGATTGTCACTTGGTCATTTTTTACAAAGGAAATGATAGTACATTATGAGGATACAAAGAGAAACACATTCTTTAGCCAATTGATAAATCTCAAACAAAAGGGTTCAATGGTAGAGCACATTGAGGACTCCAAAAATTGAATATAAGAGTAAGTGATATTCTAGAGGAGCACATGATCAATGTCTTCATGAGGACTTTAAAGGATAACATCCAACATGAGGTTCACCTTTGGGAACCTAATTCATTGGAGAAGGAATTCAGGTTGGCAAGGAAAATTTAAAGCAAAATTATGGTGACAAGGAAGCTTACCACTCACAACTATAAAGATGGAAGTGTTTCTACTCCTAGACTTCCACAACCTACAAGGTTGACACCACAACAATTGGAAGAAAAAATAGCAAAAGGGCTTTGCTATAGTTGTGATATCAAATACACTAAAGGTCATAGGTGTGCTGAGAAGAAATTATTTTACATAGATTGTTATGAAACCAACTCCAAAAATAGAAGAAAAGAGAGATCAACGCCTTAGAAATCAGCCACTTCGAGGGGGCAACCTCCAATACATTACATAAATGAACAATTCTTGGATGATACAAATGACAAAACCTCCTTTCAATATATAGGAGTCCATGGGGCCACAATGTAATCCTAGCCGACCTAACAATAATAATTGAAGGGCACAATAATAACAATATGGGGGTTACAGGGGTACAAAAATAACAATAAGGGGGTTACACTAACAACAATAAGGGACTATACTAGTAACATGCTCCTCTCCTTCAAAAAAGTGTTGTCCTCAACGCTTGAGTAGCTCCAGGTGATTTTGTATGAAATTCTCATCCTCCCATGTAGAATCTTCAGTGGGTAAGTTCTTCCATTTGATGAGATACTCTGAAATTGATCTATTTCTTAGTTTTCAAGTTCTTTTTTTCGTGACTGCTTCAGGTTCCAATATGGTTTTTCCTTCCTCATCAAGTTCTGGCAATATTGTTTGAACTGGAATTTTGTCCCCTATAACCTTTTTTAAGCATGAAACATGGAAAGTTGGATGCACTCGCGAAGAAGCAGGAAGCTCCAATTTGCATGCCATCGTACCAATCTTTTGCAAAACCTTGTAAGGACCATAGTACTTTGGAAACAATTTATTATCCTTCTTAGATTTCTTGAGGGACATTTGTTTATATGGTTTTACTAGCCGTAAAAATACCCAGTCTCCCACATCAAAACTTCTCTCACTGTGATGTTGATCTGCCTATTGTTTCATTTCATTTTGTGCCAAATTTAGGTTATCCAGAGTTAGAGAACTTCTTGTTGATGCTCGATGTGATCCTCCACTGCTTGAACCCTATCATTTTCCCTGAAAGAAGATGTGATGGATGGTGGATGATATCCATAATGTGCCATAAATGGGGTCATTTTTGCTGCAGTATAGAAGGAAGTGTTATACCACCATTTAGCGAGAGGTAACCACTTGACCCATTGTGCTTGCTTATTAGATACAAAACAATGAAGATATCCTTCCAAACATTTATTCACTATCTCCATTTGACCATCGGATTGAGGATGATAAGATGAGATATGAGCTAGTTGAGTACCCAAACAAGAAAATAATTTCGTCCTAAAATTTCCTGTAAAAATGGGATCTTTGTCACATACAATAATATTCGAGTTTCCATGTAGCTTTTGAATTGTTTCCATAAATGCAGTAGCAATTGTACTTGCTTTAAATGGATGAGATAATGCACAAAAGTATGCATACTTGGTAATTCTATCAACTACCACCATGATGACACTCCTTCCTTTGGACTTAGGTAAACTTGTGATAAAATCCATTGAAATCTCTTCCCAACGTTGACTTGGAATGGATAAAGGTTGTAGAAGATCTGGGGTCTTAATTGTCTCAACTTTATTTTGTTGGCAAACCAAACATTTCGCCACAAAATTTTGAATATAATATTTAAGGCCATCCCAAAAAAATTCTTTCTTCACCCTGTGGTAAGTTTTTAAAAATCCTGAGTGTCCTCCTAAAGGAGAAGTGTGCAATTCCAAAAGAATCTTTTGTTTTAGTTGGGAATTCTTGCAAATGTATAAGCGATATTTGTACCATAAGGAATCATTTTTCCAGCTAAATGTATCAGATGTACTAGGATCTTGCTGCAACTTTTGAATGATATTCCACACTTCTTCATCCTTCTTCCATTCATCCCTTGCTTCGGTTATCCAATCTGGTTGGATAATTGAAATGGCACAAAGCAATGCTTCCACCTCTTCATCCTTTCTTGAGAGTGCATCTGCAACAACATTTAGCTCCCCTTTTTTGTAGATGATTTCAAATTCATAACCCAATATCTTTGTGACCCATTTTTTTTGCTCTTTTGAGGATAGTCTTTGTTCCAAAAAGTGTTTAAGACTATCGTGATCAGTTTCTACCATGAAGTGTCTTCCCATTAAGTAAGGTCTCCATTTATTTAGTGCATGTAGTATTGCCAACATTTCCTTATCATAAATAGCCTTTTGTAAATACTTTCCTTTGATTGAACGACTTTCAAAAGCAATGGGTCTTCCTTCTTGCATTAAAACAGCACCAATTCCATTTTCTGAGGCATCACATTCCACAATAAAGGTTTTTGTGAAGTCTGGCGTAGTTAAAACTGGTGCTAGGCACATTGCCTCTTTAAGATATTCAAAGGCCTTAGTTGCTTCAGGAGTCCATGAAAATGCATCTTTCTTAAATAATGTTGTTAGAGGCGCATCTTTGTTCTCATTTAAGTTATACTTAACTATTTCCTATGTGTCAGAATATCCTAACATCCCCCCTTAAGAAAAACTTTGGATAGGATTGAAGGATTTACAAAGGTGACACAAAAGGAGCCTATTTCCTATGTGTCAAAATATCCTAACATCCCCCCTTAAGAACAACTTGGGATAGGATTGAAGGATTTACAAAGGTGACACAATAGGAGAAGGAAGGAGGCATTAGATCCTATCCCCCCTTAATGATAACTTTCCTGAAATCCAAGCATGGATCGAATTTTGGTAAATTTTTCTTCTGTGAGAGTCTTTGTAAAGATATCGACAACTTGATCATTGGTTGAACAATACTGTACTTCAAGAACACGATCATGAATGAGCTTTCTAATGAAGTGTATATGAAGCTCATTGTGTTTCATAAGCTGATTTTGAACTGCATCTTTGCATATTTGAATGGCACTCTGATTATCACACCAAAGTGTAGTTGGATGCTGCTGATGAAGACCAAATCTAGACAGGATCTGACGAAGCCACATGGCTTCCTTGTTGGCTTCAACGACACCACGATACTCTGCTTCTGCCGAAGAAAGAGATATGGCACTTTGTTTCTTACAAGACCAAGTTATAGGCCATGAACCAAGAGTGAATACATATCCTGAAGTAGAGTTTCGATCATCAGGGTCACTAGCCCAATCAGAATCAGTGAAACCAATAAAAAATGGAGATGCTCCTGCACTGTAATGATCCCAAACTAAATTGTACCTCGAATATATTGAAGTATTATTTTAGTTTCTTTCCAGTGACTTTCATGATGTTGGTGCATAAACCGAGCAACAAGACCAACGACAAAGGAAAGGTCAGGATGAGTATGGGTTAGATATAGAAGTTTACCAACAAGTTGACGGTATAAGGTAGCATCAAATTCAGGGGTAGTACAAGTGACTGAAAGCTTGACTCCAGACTAAAAGGGAGAAGGGGGTGGCTTACAGTCTTCCATGTGAAAGTGGCGTAGAAGATCACATGCATACTTGGAATGAGAAAGGGTAATACCTTCTTTGGAATGCAATACTTGAAGACCAAGGAAATAATGAAAGTGTCCTAAGTCTGTCATTTCAAACTTATTTTTGAGGCTAGAATTCACATGGTTTATATGGTTGGGATCACTACCAGTAAGGATAATATCATCAACATAAATAACAAGGATGGTGAAGGACTTACCCACTTTCTTGGTGTAGACATTGTTGTCAGAATGACAGCTAGAAAAGCCATTACCTAATGGAAATCTATCCATTTTGGCATACCAAGCCTGAGGAGCTTGTTTGAGACCATAGAGAGAATTCCTAAGGCGACAAACAAGGCTAGAGTCTTTTTGGATAAAGCCAGGGGGTTTTTCCATGTAGATTTCTTCATGCAAATTTCCATGTAAGAAGGCAGATTTAACATCCATCTGATGGACTTCCCATTTAGAGGAAGCAGCAAGGGAAAGAACAAGGTGGATAGAATTCATTTTGGAAACAAGGGAGAAGGTTTCAGTATATTCAATGCCTTCAACTTATGAAAATCCTTTAGCAACAAGACGAGCTTTATGTCTATCCAATTTTCTATCTGGTCCAAATTTTATTTTGTAAATCCATCTGCATCTGACAAGTTTTATTCCTTTTGGAAGAGGAACAAGATCCCAAGTAGCATTTTCCAACAAGGAATGATATTCTTCATTCATAGCTTCATCTCAATCTGGATGACCGAAAGCTTCTTCAATGGTGTCTGGATCAGGATTTTCTAGAACTTGAGCCAATAAGGAAGAGGCTCTTTCGAACTAAGAACGTGTACGTCGTCGATCTGCAAGGTCACCTGCAAGAGAACCTATTGCATCCTGAGTAGAGAGGACCCATATTTGAAGCTGTGGAGATGAAGGGATATCTTCAAGAGGTGGAGGAGGATTGTCATCCTCACTGTCATCATCTGAACTAGAAGGAATGCTATCAAAAATAGAAGAGATAGAGAGAGGTGGCACATATGCTGAATCAGGCTCGCAGGCCAAAGGTGGCACACCCACCGAACTGGGCTCGCAGGCCGATATATTTTCATCAAATTTTACTTCTCTTCTAATGATTATATTTTTGGATTTTGGTTGAAGAAGTCTATATCCTTTGACGTCTTCAAAATATCCAACAAAAATGCATTTTTCACTCTTAGGTTCTAAGGCTTTATGTTTCACATCTGGAATATGAGCCCACGCATCACTTCAAAAAACATGAAAGTGACTTACATCTGGTTTAATTGAGCTCTAGGCTTCTTCTGGAGTTATATTCCTTAAAACTTTAGTAGGAGTGCGATTTACTATGTAATTTGCACAGTTAATTGCTTCTGCCCAAAAATTAAGATTAATTCCTTTAGATTGAAGCATACAATTAGCCATTCTTTTAAGGTGCGGTTCTTCCTTTCAGCTACACCATTTTGTTTTGGAGTATATGGAACAGTATGTTGCAACTTAATGCCATGCTCAGTGCAAAAGTTGATAAATTTTTTGTTAACATATTCTCCTCAATTGTCTGATCTTAACTTAAGAATTGGATGTCCAGATTGTTTCTCAACAAAGGCCTTAAAGGCCAAGAACATGTTAAAAACTTCACTCTTGAGTTTTAAGAAGTATACCCAAGTGCGTCTAGAAAAAACGTCAATGAAAGTTAATAAGTACTTGCAATTAGAGAAAGAAACAACAAGAAGTGGACCACATAAATCACTGTGCACAAGCTACAAAGAGGTTGAAGCATGCCAAGAGGCATGTTTTTCAAAAATATCTCGATGATTTTTTTTTAGTACACATCCAGAGAAAACACCATCTCAGAAAGATACCATAGGAAGAGTTGTCGCCATATTTTATTTACATAGAGTTTGAAGAGAGTGATATTTTAAGTGACCAAATCACTCATGCTAAAGTTTGATCACTTCATGATTTTGAACAACAAAAACGGAGGGAAGACATGATAACCCAAAGTTTTCAAACTTATACAACCTTGTGGAATCATCAACGATGCCAGTAACTAAAATATGTCTACGATATTTTAGGTCCTTGATTACAACATCATGAGGTGATAATTCTACTATTTTCCCTTCACCTGAATGAGTTATCTGATAAACAGATAGAAGGTTGCATGAAAAGGTAGGAACACATAGTACATCATTAAACTGACCATTATCTAGATGAATGGTTCCAGATCCTAAAACACTAAGAGATCTATCATCACCAACATAAATATGTTTGGTGTTACAATCATTTAAAGAAGAAAACATGGATTTATTTTTAGCCATGTGGTAAGAAGCCCTAGAATCAATGAGCCACTCATGAGAATGAGAAGAAGAAGATACATTTAATGCATAACCAGATTCTTGACAACCACAAGCAGAAAGTGCCATTCTTGAAGATGAAGTTGAAGAGGTCTCCAAATTGATGTGGTGCTTCTTCATTTCTGCTTCCAAGGCTTCCATCTTCTTAAAACATTTAGATTCTACATGGCCATCATGATTACAAAAGTTGCAATTTCTATCTATTTTCTTCCCTTTGTTTTTATTTGCCTTATCAGTTTAGTGAGTTTCTTTTTCAATTTGCGGCTGAAATTGCTTAAGACCCTTGTTTGGTTTAGGACCATACTTTTTAGGATACTTCTTCTTAGGATCCTTTTGATATGGTTGTTGTTGGGCTGCTAAGGCTTTCTTAGAAACGTTTCCAATATTGATAAGACCAAGGTGTAAGATTTTTTCTTGTTCTCTTATCAAAGAATCGCAAAATGCATCAAAAGAGGGGTTCTTGTCAGTTGTTCCTTGAGAAATGACGACTTCTCTAGTGGAATGGAAGGTGGAAACAAATACAGAGTATGCAAGGCCAAGCTTAGCAAGAATGGAATAGATAAGGCTACCATCTTCCTTTTTGACCTTATAACCTTCTAAAAGAAGTCTAAGGGTCTTGAATTTGGACAAAAAATCTTCAATAGAGGATAATTTTTGGGGTCCAAAGTAAGCAACTCATTTTCAAGCTGGTGGGCCCTGATTTCATTTTGAATGCCAAAAACAATATTTATCTTTTTTAGGCTGCATCAGGGGTGTCAATTTCTAGGATATGAAATCGAAGATCTTGAGCAATGGACATTCTATCAACCGTCGTGCTTGAACTTGTATATTTTCCCATTTAGCTGCTTTATCTCCATCGGTAGGTTTAGTTTCTTGTCCTGTGGCTATTCTATAAATCCCTTTACTTCTAAGTAAATCTACCATGTGGGGTAGCCATTGGAAATAATTGGTTTTGTTAAGAATAACTGAGCATGCAGTTTCCATTTAAAAAAAAAAAAATTGAAGCTAAAAAAGCTGAAACTAACTACTCCAATGGAAAGATCTCGAAAAATTAGGCTAATTAAAAAAAAAAAAAACTACTTGAAAAATGGCTTCCGGATGAAAAAGTTATGCCTTTTTGAAAAAAATGTGTTGTAGATGCCAAATAGTTATGGGAACGGTTGAAATGTGATGATGAAGGTAAACTTTAACCCCCCCCCCCCCCTTTTTCAAAATTAATACACCCACTTTTATAAATAAGTGAGAGTCACTTTTACAATGTTACTTTTACATGTGCTTTTGAAATAAAACCATCTTTTTTAAAACTGGCAACTTGCCAAAGGGCTTTATAAGAAAAAATAACTTAACAATTTTTTTTTTACAAAAGGAAGCTTGAGAGAGAGATTTGAACCCAAGACCTCTATTCTCATAAACTAACTTTACACCAAGTGAGCTAGTAAAAGGATTATGTAATTGTCTGAAAGGAGGAAAGGGGATTTATTTATTTATTTTTAGTTTTCGATGTGCGTGCTTTTTCCTTTAAAAAAACACAAAATCCGAGCACAAAAAAAATGAAATGCAAGCCTTACGACAGAACATTGGATTTTCGGCTACCCTTATCGACAACTATCATTTTTTCCGCTATTTCTGCTATCTCGAGATCACACAAAGACGCGGGGAAAGAGCATACATAGCAAAAAAAATCCCAACTTCATGTTTCTGATTTGCCGAGATCACACACAGCGTAGAGAAAATAGCATACATAGAAAAGAGGGTATATATCCGACAAATATATATATATATATATATATATATATATAAACGATGTTGGATTATGACTTTGAAATCATCTACAAAAAAGGGACGTAAAATGTTGTTGCAGATGCACTCTCAGGAAAGGATGAGGATGTGGAAGCATTACTTTGTGCCATTTCTATTATTCAATCTGAGTGTATAACCAAAGCAAGGGATGAATGAAAGAATTGTGAAGAGGTATGGACACTCATTCAAAATTTACAACATGATCCCACTACATCTGAAACATTTAGCTAGAAAAATGATTCATCATGGTACAAATATCGCTTATATATTTGCAAGAATTCCCAACTCAAACAAAAGATTCTTTTGGAATTGCACAACTCTCCCTTAGGAGGGAAGTCACGATTTTTAAAAGCTTACCACAAGTTCAAGAAGGAATTTTTTTGGGATGGCCTTAAATCTGATATTCAAAAGTTTTTGGTGGAATGTTTGGTTTTCCAACAAAAAAAAGTTGAGACAATTAAGACCCCCGAGTCTGTTACAACCTTTATCCATTTCAAGTCAATGTTGGGAGGAAGTTTCAATGGATTTTATCACAGGTTTACCAAAGTCCGAAGGAAATATTGTCATCATGGTGGTAGTCGATAGACTTACCAAGTATGCACACTTTTTTGCATTATCTCAACAATTTAATGTATATTTGCTACTGCATTTATGGAGACTATTCAAAAGCTACATGGGAACCCAAAGATTATTGTAAGTGACGAAGATCCTATTTTTACAGGAAATTTTTGGATGGAATTATTTTCTTGTTTGGGTACTCAGTTAGCTCATAACTCATCATATCATCCTCAATCTGATGGAAAACTAAGATAGTGAACAAATTTTTGGAAGAATATCTTAGTTGCTTTGTATCTGATAAATAGATATAATGGGTCAAGTGTTTACCTCTGGTTGAATAATGGCATAACACTTCCTTCCATTCTGCAGCAAAAATGACCCCATTTATAGCACTTTATGGATATCATCCACCGTCTATCACATCATCTTTAAGAGAACATTCTAAGGTTCAAGAAGTGGAATATCACATTGAGCATCAACAACAAGTTCTCCAACTCTTAAAGGATAACATCACCTTGGCGCATAACCAAATGAAACAACATGCAGATCAACATCGCAGCGAAAGAAGTTTTGATATAGGCGACTGGGTATTTTTATGGCTAAAACAATACAAACAAATTTCCCTCAAGAAATTAAGGATAATAAATTATTACCAAAGTATTATGGTCCCTACAAGGTGTTGCAAAAGATTGGTACTATGGCATACAAATTGGAGCTTCTTGCATCTTCCCGAGTGCACCCAGTTTTCCAAGTTTCATGCTTAAAGAAGGTTATAGGTGACAAGCTCCTAGTTCAAACAATATTGCTAGAACTTGATGAGGAAGGAAAAATCATATTGGAACTTGAAGCAGTCACGGAAATAAGAACTCGACAACTACGAAATCAGTCCATTTCAGAGTATCTCATCAAGTGGAAGAACTTACCTGTTGAAGATTTGACATGGGAGGATGAGAATTTTATATAGAAGCATCCAAAACTACTCAAGAATTGAGGAAAACACTTTTTTTGAAGGAGAGGGGCATGCTAGGTCCCTATAATACTAGTATATCCCCTTATTGTTATTGTTGTGCCCTTGCATTATTATTTTTATGTCGGCTAGGATTATATTGTGACCCCTTGGACTCTTATATATAAAAGGAGGTTTTGTCATTTGAATCATCCAAGAATTTTTCATTTATGTAATGTAAAGGAGGTTTCCCCCTCGAAGAGGCTTATTTCTAAGTCGTTGATCTATCTTTTCTTCTATTTTGTGACCTAGTTTCATAACATTCAGTATACACAGACATCATCCATATATTCACCATATGTAAGTTATGCATCATTGAAAACATAATGACAACAACATGTAAGTGTCAATCAAGAGGTGCAAGTGAATCATAAACTCATCATCATCAACTAATTATTAGTACTTATCATGAATCATCATGCAAACAAGGAATGCTCAAGAAATCATAATGCTAACAATGCACTATTAGAAGCATAGGAGATTCTCCCCCTGAGATCATACATCACAGATCCTATGGATCTGATAATCATCATCTTCTCTTCATGAGGTCATGTACCTCACATTACTTCTGTTGTCACTGAGGGAAGTAAACTTTAGTGAGTAGTGGACTGCAGTAGGGTCAACCTTTCCCATGTTTCTGAATGATGTTCCTTCTTCCTCCAAATCTGCTTGCAATTTCTAATTATGTTGCGGAACTTATTCCATCTCTTGGTTCCATTCCAAATACTTGAGCTGCAATTAGTGGCCTTATTCCCAAATGAGTGAGAAGAGAAACAATATCCATAAAACCATCCTTTATGCCTAGGGTTTGATCTTGACTTTGATCTAGGATATTTTCTTTCATATGTGTGACTTGATTCAATTTTCCTTTAAACAACACTATATTGGTTTTTGTCATTACATTGTGTATGTGAAGCCATGTGATTGTACCCCATGCCAGTCTTGATTAGAGAAGTGTGTTGTTCATCAATAATCTTATCTATAGATTTAGATGCCTTTACCCATTTCAATGATTTTCTCATAATCTTCCTTTAGGGTCACAACTTCAGATTCTAATGTTTCACGATGCTTTTGTTTTTCTTGAAGTTGTTTTCTTATGATTTATGTCATTCTATTGGTTGCTTGCAATTATTTCTTTAACATGTTTATCTCCTTAACCATACTATTTTCTTTTTTCTTCTAGTTCTTTGTTTTATTTCCTGAGTTTATCATTCTCTTTCAATGCTCTCATTAAGTTATCTACTTCACAACTACCTGATTCATTAATTGACTGATCTTCAAGAGCCATAAGTACCTGATAATAATTTTTAGAATCTTAATTTGAATTTTCCAGGTCATCATATGTGTTATGACTTCTTCTTTTTTTCAAAACTTATTTTTGGAAACATTATTTCCATTCTCTTTATGATTTTATTTATATGGACATTTGGATGCATAGTGACCTATTCTTCCACAAGCAAAACATTTAAAGGGAATCTTACGTCAAAATTTTTTAGTTCCTACTTGCAACTTTCTCATGAATTTTGCTTCTTCCTCATCTAATATGTAGCTGTTGAATCCTTTGTTAAACTAAGAGGGGGGGTGAATCAATTTAATGAATGCATGGTCTTGTAAAAATTTAATTTACACTTATTTACATCTTCATTTCATGATTAACTTAATGTACAGTGAAACCACAATCTTAATTAGTGAGCAGCAGGTATTAAGCAGATTAAATACAGAGTATCAAAACATAATCATCATGTACATAGACACCAGATATAAGTGGAAACCCATAAGGGATAAAACCACATCTTATTATTGTTGTGATGCAAAGGCAAGCTCCAACTCCCTCTCACCACTGATTTTTTGTAGGCTCCAACCTACAAGAGGCTACAACCTCAATTCTACAAGCTACAACTTGCAAGGAAGCTCCAACTCCCATCTAATTTCTACAGGCTACAACCTACAGGAGGCTCCTACCTCAGCCAGCTACAACTGACATCTATCAAGCTACAACTTGATATGGAAGCACCAACTTCCTCACTTTTTCATAAAAAACACATGCTAATTTACCTGGATATCAGCTCTGTTCTGTTCCTTCTTCACTGTTGTCCACCAGCCTTCATATCTGCCTTATATCATCTCTGAACCTTCACAGCTTCTCTATCTACTCCTCCTTCTTCTTACCCTCTCTGCCTCATTTCTCCATTCTCTCTCACCTTTTTATGCATATATATGTGACATCATTTATAGAGATTACCTTATGACTGTTTGTATTCCACAGGGAATTCGAAGTGAATAAGTATGACTCTTTGCCTTCCACCTTCTCGTTTTCTTGCCTAGCACATTCAGAAAAATATAACAATATGTATACATTTCAATATTACATTGGGGTATTTCTTTGCCCACGAAGACTTGCCTTTGCATCACAAACAATATAAAATTAATTAAAACATTTACATTTACATTTGCAACAGATATATCTCATTCAACCCATTCAGTTCTCGGCTCACTGTATGTTTGTCTTTTTTTTTGCTGTAGTGTAACAGTTCTGCATACCTCTGTTCACTGCAACTCTGTGTACCTTTGCATATCAGATCTCAGAATCTGATCTTCTTTCTTCTCTCATCACACCTTCAGATTTTATTACAAAAATTTCTTCAATTCTCAACAGAGATTATCTGGCTCTGATACCACTTGATGGCAGGTGACCTGCCAAACCCACATTCATTCTTATATGTGTATATAAAATGCACACACCCATTTAATTCTCTCAATTTGGGAAAATTTAAATTAATGCAGAAGCTTGTCTTTTTCTATTTTACCCTATGGCTAAAACCATATTTAAATCCTCTTATAACCACGTTGGATCAATCTTTTTAATCTTGATTAAATAACCAAGGTTCGAAACATCACATTTACGATGATCTTTCACTTGACTTCCCTTTTATTAAAAGGCATTCAACACTTCAACGTTTCTTCTAGGTCCACACTATGGTTATCATTTCTGAAATCGGCTTTGGGCAAAACTCAATACGATGGCCACTCGTTCTTCATCATATGTTATAAACCATGATTCATATTAATTTAAATAATGACTCCCCAATCTTTATTCACTTCACTTCACGCTTCATAGCAATCACTCATACAAAGGCTTGGTTTATATTAAACCCCAAATGAGATGGCCCACAGGGTTAATAAACTCATCTTTCCATTCCATTTAAACATTCGGAATTAATTCGGGCTCAACCTTTGATAAAATATAATTTTATTGAATGTCAGTTTCATACATTTTAAACGTTGGCAACTTTGACGATGCGGATTCCATCGATCTCAGATGGCTAGGAATCGGACGGAAATCACATTTTTTCCGTCACTAAAATTTAACACGAAAATATTTTGCAAAATAGGCAGTATTTAAATACCACCATTTTCAACATGTCACTCATAATAAGATGTTACTCTCTGACATGAAAATAAAGCATCATTACAGGGGGAGATTAGAAAAGAAGGCATCATTCCAGGGAGAGAGCAGTCTATAAATTGTCACAAAAGAGCTAGAGCAATGGAGCAGTGCATGGAACTGGTCCTCAAGATCAAAGTATTATGGACAAGATTTGGAAACCACACTAGGAAATGTGCAACCCTTTGCCATTGATGTCAAAGGGGGAGGAAAAGTAAGCAAAAGAAGAGTATTAAAGTATTGCCATCAATGCCAAAGGGGGTGACTGTTGGAAATACTATCATTGATGGCAAAGGAGAAGAAAGGAGGATCACCTGAACTATCACTAAGGCAAAAGAAAAAAGAAGAACCAGAAATAAGACAAAGGAGACAGGAATTAGAGACAGAGTTAGAGTAGGTTTAGGAAACAGAGTTCCTATAAGTCTACGGGCAGTTGAAAAGGGCCATTTGATTTTGAAGATCTGGCAAAAACAAGAAGTTTGTAAGTGAATGCTTTTGTATTTTATTTCGTATATATGAATGAAGAATTTGGTTCTAAAATATATGTGTATTCTTTGGTTGAATTCTGTGTGAGGGATATTTGAGTTTCTATGGATGATTATACAAGAAACTCTGTAATAGAGCTCTGATATGAGGCTCTGTATATGAGAAAAGAATCGATGGTAATTAGTATCGACATTTTGTTTTCAAATAAATGCATGAAGGGTTGTGCACTTCTTTGAGAAAACGAAGGGAAGAATTTAGTCATCGACCACTGTAAGGGTTGATGACCGGGAGTGAAATTGAGTTTCAAGACAGAGTTCAAGATCTGAAGATATTAGATCTTAAGAAAGGGGCATTCAAGTAGAAATGGGCGTTTCTAGTTGAGAATACACAGTGCGTGTAGATCAAGTTTTAAAAAGATCGTGGTTGGGTTTCACTGTGGATTTGACCCACAGGCATTTGATATGGAACTAATCCACACGTAGGTGCAAGATGAAGGATGTCAAAGCCTTCTCGAAGGAACTAGAGTTGATTCGAATTCAAATGAACCCAATGTTGTGAGCAAAAGCAAGATCAAGTTTATAAATGCGGAGACAAATGATGAGGGTTTGATTAACTTTGTTTGTGCTTAATGAACCCGTGAAGTCAATTGGGAATTCAATAGCATCGAAAAGCAAGGAGCTGTGAGCACACAATGTATCGAATTCGTTGGAACAGTCAAATATTCAAGCGGAAGAATGAAATAACTGAATAGCTCGATGGAACAAGAAGGGTTGAAGTGAAGCTGTAGAGGAATAGCGTATTAAGAAATTAGGGCGGTCTTCCAACTAAGTATTAAATGGTTCGTTGAGTTAAAGAAGAAAGCAGAACCATGAGGAGGAACCACGAAGGCGGATTCTGGAAAGAAACAGTGGTTTTCGCATTATTATTAAATGGTAAGAGGAATACTTTCCGGTGGTGCTTGATCTTACTTCACAATCTTGTGCTCTAAAAATGACTTCACAGCCTTTATCACACATTTGACTGACACTTAGCATATTTGCTTTCAGCCCATCCACAAATAGTACATCTTGGGCCTTTCCTCTTCGATTATCCAGACTGACGGAGCCTTTTCCTTTGATTTTCCCTGCTTTATCATCGCCGAATGTTACATTCCCAGATTTCTTTTCATCAAAGGTTACAAAATTGCTTCGATCTCCAGTCATGTGCTTTGAGCATCCACTGTCCAAATACCATTGGTTTTTCTGATCTTGAGCTATTAGAGCCAGGTCACACTTATTCAACTTCTTTTTCCACTGCATGCATCCTTTTGTTTGGTACCTTTCCTGAGAGGATGGACCACATTCTCTGAGAGGACATTTGTGACACTTGGGCCCGATTTGATGGCAATCAAAGCATTTGATTATGTTTCTGAATGAATTATGTACACGAGTGAATTCTCCATTGTTCATCCATCTCCTTGAGTTTCCATACATCGGTCTTTTTCCATTCGTTCTGCACTCCTTGGCTTTATGGCCGAACTCCTTACAGTAAAAACAATACCCATAAAAACAATTAGCGTACCTGATGAAGGGTTGTCTTCTCCATTTGTTTGCTTGAGGTAGTCTTTTCACTTTTTGCATCCTTTGCTGGTTGGAATCGATTCTCCTTTTATGACAGTATGCAGCAATATGTCCCAGTTTGTGGCAGGCATAACAAGTGACCATTTTCATAGGGGGGAAGAATCTCCTTTGATAGCTTCCAAATTTTATATATTCAAGAGTATATGAGCCCTTTTTATCTGACTGTTTATTTAGTTCATTATTTTTCATTTGAGGTTCCTTATTGTGTTTTTTTACTTCATTGCAGGCTTCTACTTCTGTAGGAACCTTCTGAGCCGCTTCATTATCCTTAACAAATTTTACAAAAATGATATTCCTGTTATCTTTTTCTTTGACTTTACTTGTTTCTCCTTCATAGCCTATCCCAGTTTTTATTAGTGCAGATATTTGAGCATCTAGTATTTTATTCAACTTATCAGAGCTTGTCATTTGAGGAGTGTTTATTGACAATTTCCTTTGGGTGTTTTCTAATTTCTTCCTCAAGCATACTACTTCTTCTTCCAATTTCTCTTGCTTCTAAATTTTATCCTCAATTTGCTTAAGTAGAGTGTCTTCTACCTTCTTGGCTTCTTCAAGCTCTACTTTCAACTGAATGAGGTCTTCTGAATTTTGTTCTTCTCTTACATATTTGAGGAGAATGTCTTTCTGTTTTCTGCACTTTAGTTTAAGTCTATCTATTTCCTCCAGGGCACTTCTTAGCTCCCCCTCAAGATCAACTTCACCTTCTTCCTCATCTTCTAGAAGGAATCCTTCAAGCTCTTCCTTGGCCATCAATACAAATTCAAAGGTTCCTTCTTCATTTGAGGTTTCATCTGAGTTTTCAGATGCACTGCTATCTTGCTAAGCATAAAATGATTTTCTCCTGTATCTATTCCATTTCTGCTAGTTCTTTGATATGGTTTTCTCTATCTCTTGAGTCTGATTCTTTGAATTCTAATGAGGACACTTAGATGCGTAGTGTCCAACTCTTCCACAGTTAAAGCATTTAAATGGAATTTTACCTTTATACTTGTCTGAGCCTCTATCCAATTTTCTGACAAATTTGGCCTCTTCTTCATCAGAGCAAGAGCATATATCTTCTTTTTCTTCTTTGTTCTTCTCTATCTTAAAGGCTGCCTCCCTCAAATTTGACTTCCTCTGTGGCAGTCTCATCTCATAGGCTGATAAGTTTCCAAGTAACTGGTTCATGGTCAGAGTTTCCTAATCAGCTGTTTCTTCTATGGCAGAAACCTTGGGGTTAAAGTTGGATGGTAAAGATCTTAGAATCTTTTGAATAATTACACACTCTTTTATGGTTTCTCCTAGAGATTTCATGTTATTCACAATTTCTGCAACCCTTAAGAAGAAGCTGGAAATGTCTTCATCATCATTCATTTTTATATTTTCAAACTGAGCTCTATAGACTTGTAGTTTGGCTATCTTCACCTTTTTGTCTCCCTCATGGATGCTTTCTAATGTATCCCATATTTATTTGGCAGTCTTGTTGTGAATTACTTTGATAAATTCTGCCTCACACAATCCACTTAAGAGAGCATTCATGGCTTTTGCATTAGCTACAAAATCTAGTTTGGCATCTTTCTCTGAGTCAGACTCCTTTGGGGCATATCCCAATTCCACAGCAGCCCAAACTTCTATTCCTAGAGACATTATGTACGCCCTCATTCTTATTTTCCAGAAGGCATAATTTGTACCGATGAACAAAGGGGCTTTATTTGTTGAACATCCTTCTAGACTAGCCATCCTGGGGACCTAAGATCTCCTTCCAGTTGTTAAACTGATACAGAAGGAACCTGCTCTGATACCAATTGTTGAATCCTTTGTTAAACTGAGAGGGGGAGGGGGGGGGGTGAATCAGTTTAATGAATTCATGGTCTTGTAAAACTTTCATTTACACTTATTTACATCTTCATTTCATGATTAACTTAATGTACAGTGAAACCACAATCTTAATTATTGAACAGCAGGTATTAAGCAGATTAAATACAGAGTATCAACACATAAAACACTGTTACCGATGAAACAGGTAACCTAACCTCAAAACGGGAACTCTAGCCCAAAAAGACTCAAAAAACATGAAAAAACACCCCAAAAACAAAAAAAGTGTATTCCAAAACGCACTTGGTTTTTTTTTAAGGTCAAATTTCAACATTTTATAAAATTATGCTAAAAACAAAATTGTTTCTTGAAAAAAGGATTGAAAAAACATCCTCAAAACAAAACCAGTTGATGCTAGAATAACAAAAAAAAATTGTGTCATATTTTGACATTTTCAGAATAGAAATAACATTTTTTAAATTTTAAAAATTCAAACATTAAAAAAAACCTAAAATTTGAAAAAAATAAACTAAAAAAATAAAACATTTTAAAGCTTAAAATTTAAAAAATATATAGGAATACAAAAATAAAAATTCAAACATTAAAAAAAAACCTAAATTTAAGACAAAATAAAAAAATAAAAAAATTAAAGATTAAAATTTCAAAATATATAGAAAAAAAAAAAACAACAACAACAACAACAAAATAAAAATATTAAATTAAAAAAAAAAAAAGGAAAAAAGAAAAAAGAAGAAGTTATAAAAAATTAAATATAGAAATTAAATTTAAAAAAGAAAAAGAAAATGTTTATTAAATTATTAAAAAAATAAATAAATAAATAAAAAATAAAATAAAATAAAAAAATTTAAATTTAAAAAAAATATTAAATTTTAATAAATTTAAAACTTAAAAAAAAAAAAAAAATTATTTAAATTAAAAGTTAAAAATGAAAAATTAATTAAAAATAAAAAATGAAAAATAAAATACAATAAAAATATTAAATTTAAAAAAAAAAAATTAAAAAAACAAATAAATTTAAAAAATAAATTAAATTTAAACTATAAAAACAGAGAGATATATATGAACTTAAATTAAAAAATATATATATATTATTTTTCGTTCTGTCGTTTCCCCGCCTCTAGCGTCTCGCATGCACTCCAGGTTGGCAGCCCGCCCGCGCTACTGTATCGTCAAGTACCGTACGCCCAAACTTCACGCGCTTTCATCGCCTGGCGGAGTCCAGCCGTGGCCCCGTCCGCGCCTCTCGAAGGCGGAGCGCATCGTCGCCGCCGGGCTGACCGGATTGCCGCAGCTCAAAGCGGGCGCGGCTCGCGTTAATCACAGCATAGCTTATAAAGAAAATGGATACTATTCCCTCAATTGCCCCCTCTGCAAGAAGAAACTCGTAAAGCGCCCGAATCACCGAGAGAGGTCTCAGCAGGCTAACCACTTCGGCCCTCCGGTCTTCCCAAGTTTCAGGATGATTGGACTCAAAGGAACTGGACACCATTGACCAAAGAGGGTGTCAAAAGCTATTTTGTGGGAAAAGGTTTCTTTGTATTCGTATTCGAAAGCCCAGAAGACAGAAGTTTAATCTTCAGGAATGGCCCATACTTCATGGGTCCGTAAGGAATTTATCTAAACAAATGGTCTCCAGATTTTGATCCTACCCAGGACGTCCCCTCTGCTGTTCCGGTTTGGGTGAGACTCCCTCATTTTCCCCTCCATTGCTGGAACCAAAAATCACTCCAGATCATCGGTAATGCTCTAGGAAAATACATAGATCAAGCCACAAGAAAAGATCAGTATTCATGTGCCTGCATTTGCGTAGAAGTGGATCTAGAAGAGGGGTTGCCGGAAGCAATTAAGCTCACTATTCTTGAGTGGACGCATGTCCAGGAATTGGATTACGAACAACTTCCTTTAAAATGCAGACATTGTCATGGCCACAGACACTTTGCAAAGCACTGCAAGAAAAAGGCTGAGGAGCATGTAGACAAACAAAACGGAGAACAATGGACTCTAGTCCAGAAAACTGCTCATCCAAAAAAAGGCACTGGTAAAGGCAACATGATAGGAGTCCCAAGCAGCTCCAAGTCCAACCAAGAAAAGGAAGCAACCCCAAATGGTACAGAAAGCGTCCAGATCAATCCGGCAAACCCAGTCCAGGAAAATCTGGAACAGACAGAAATCCCACCTTCAAGCAAAGATGGAGGGGAAGCTATACAGATCGAAGCCTCCCAAGGCAGTCCCTCCAATCCCTCATACGCAGAAGTCACAAGGAAAAAACCTGCGGAAAGCTCAGGCTCTTCGGAGGACGAAACCTACGAGCGCCCTTCAAAAAGAGTAGGAAGGAAATCCCGCAAAGAAGTTAGGGAAGAGGAGGCCGAAAGACTTAAAATACAAGGAAGTCAGTCCACAATAGAAATGTCTATTGGACGAAATACCAGACCAAGGCCTTCTAAGGGAGGCTCCAACCCCCCCTCAAGTAAATAATGAAACTCGTCTCTTGGAACTGGAGAGGACTGGGGAATCCCTCTAAAATTGAAGCAGTTAAGGACCTCTTGAAAACAGAACCCTCAGACATTCTCATGCTCCAAGAGACTAAGATAGAAGGGCGAGCCCTTCTAGATATCAGCAAGTCAAAATGGAAGAAAAGTTCAGGTAAAGCAGTTTGCTCAAGGGGCTCTTCTGGAGGGTTGGAAACTCTCTGGACCGAAGATTTATTCCAGCTGAATAAATCCCATGAAACCCAACACTGGATCTTCACGGAGCTGACGCATTGCGCAAGTAATTTGACCATCTCTCTCTTCAATCTTTACGTACCTTTCATTTACTCTGAAAAACGAGAATGCTGGAATTCTCTCTCTGCTTTTTTAGAGCAGCATTCCCCCAGCAACATCATCATAGCTGGGGATCTTAATATATTTCTGAAAGAAAAAGAGAAGAGGGGTGGTTCCAGTAGCAGAGATCCCATGTTGGCCACAGTGAAAGAGCTCT
Organism: Pinus albicaulis; assembly: GCA_034641835.2. Taxonomy (NCBI): domain Eukaryota; kingdom Viridiplantae; phylum Streptophyta; class Pinopsida; order Pinales; family Pinaceae; genus Pinus; species Pinus albicaulis. Next base: position 898,372,120 of record CM076572.1, on the reverse strand, counting down.
CTCAGCTTTGGGATCTCTTATATTTCAATCCTATCCAAGGTCTTTTCACTTGGTCCAATAACAGAGTTGGGTTGGACCACATTTCTGCCCGCCTGGATCGATTTCTAGTGCAAAGCTCCCTAATGATGACCAAAAAGATAATCATCTCTAAAATTATTCCCAAACTGACCTCAGATCACAAGCCTGTCCAACTTCTACTGGAAGATGAAGAAGATATGGGCCCTATTCCATTTCGATTCAGCCCACTTTGGATCGAGAGAGAAGGCTTCACAGAAACAGTGAAAGCAGCTTGGGCCAAATCCTTCTCAGGATCCTCAAGTTATGTTTGGGAGCAAAAGCTTAAGGCCACAAAACAAGCATTGAAGGAATGGATAAAGAAACCAGTCCCTACTCCAACAAGCCAAAGAAAATAAGCAGTGCAGACTCTGCAGTCCCTGCAAATAGATATGGAAAGCAAAGATATCACAGCAGATTTGTTGGAAAAAGAAATAAAAGCCCAACGCTCCACATACTGATCCTTTCGAATGGAAGAAGAATACTGGAGACTCAAATCCAGAAGTTTGTGGCTAAAGGCAGGGGATCGGAACACCTCCTTCTTCCACCGATAATATAGAGCACATCTGTCCAGGAATCATATAGCAGAAATTAAAATAGTGGAGGGCCAAGTCTGCAAAGGTTTCAATCAGGTCAAAGCTGCTTCTGAAATCCACTTCAGGAATCTATATAGTGAGGGAACTCATGGCAATGAAGAGGAAGCTGCTGATTTCCTCTCTAACACCCCTTTACTCATCAGCCCTGAAGATAATACAGCCCTCTCTAGACCCAAAATTGAGGAGGAAATCATCAAAGTTATTTGGTCCATGGAAGCAGATAAGGCCCCTGGGCCAGATGGATTCACAATACATTTCTACAAATCTTGCTGGGATATCATCAAATCTGACCTTCAAAAAATGATAAGAGGGTTTATGAAAAAAGCCAAGATAGGTGGAGGAACCAATTCCACCTACCTACCCTTAATTCCCAAGGACTCCAATCCTGAATCATTTGCAAGATTCAGGCCCATATCGCTTTGTAATGCTTCTTACAAAATCCTGGCCAAACTTTTAGAAAATGGGATCAAGCGTCTACTCAAAAGACTGATCTCCAACTCTCAAGGTGGATTCGTGGAAGGCAGGGACATTCTGGACAACGTTATCCAAGTTCAGGATACAATCCACTCAAGAAAACAGCGGAAAGAGAAAGGTATGTTGATAAAACTAGATATGGCGAATGCATTCGATAGAGTTAATCGCTCTTTCCTCATCAATGTTCTCCTCTCCTTTGGCTTCTCGCCTCATTTTGTTCACCTTATAAAAGCCTGCATTGACAACCCGTGGATTGCCCCTCTAGTCAATGGTCGTCATACCAATTTTTTCCAAGCTCGGAGAGGCATCAGGCAGGGATGCCCTCTCTCCCCCTTTCTGTACATTTTAATGGTTGGCTCCCTCAGTCGAAAACTCTCAGCTGAAAGAATTCCTGGTACCCTTCCGGGTCTCAAACCTTCCATTGGCGCAGACCCTCTGAACCATGCTCTCTTTGCAGATGATTCCCTACTCCTTGGAGGTGCCTCCACCTAATCCAGATTTATGCAGGAACACAACATAATAAACATATAACCATAAATACAGAGATGCAATGGAAATAACACTTCATTTCATTAATATCAAAGAACTAAAATTTGCTTACAGACAATGGAAATAAAACTAGCTAGGGCGCTGGTAGCTATCTCTGAGAAGAGATGTGGCGGCTACAGGCCTCTGAACTGCATTACAATGAGGCTCGAGGGCCTATTTATTATTGAGAAACAATGGAGAACCCTAAACATCCAAAAACCTAACCCTAGGAGATGAAGCGCCAAAACTATGGGCCCCGTTTGGGTAAATTGGTGTTTCAACTTCCCAGGGACGTAACTTTGGCATACTATCTCCGTTTGACGTACATGATACATCATTAGAAAGCTCTATCCGAGGACTACAACTTTTGTGACGATTTTGATGATCAAAATCGCAACAAATTTTCATACCAAAAAACGTCGTTTAGGGCCTCAAAACGGCTCCGGAAGTTCAGGACCCGAAAAACTGCTAAAAATAGTAAGTTATGCCAAAACTGAAAAACTGAAAGAGACAATGGTGGGGCCCAAGTGGAATAGGCGGGTGGCCACCAATATCCACCTGGATCATTCCTCCCCCCTTAGGAAGCAATGGTCCCCATTGCGTTAAGTTCCTCCATGAGATGAGGAAATTTCTGCTGAACTTGGTCCCTGGTGAACCACTTTCCTTGGTGTAGGAGTTGGCCAGCTTTGACAACCCGATATAGTTGGATCTTCTATTGGCGAGTGTTCTTGACTTGCATGTCCATGATACAATCTGTGGTGGCTTGTTCCATGCATTCTGGATTTAACTCTATTGGTGTGAGTTGTTCTGCAATGTCTGAGGTGTCCAGTAGAGGTGGGAAGTAAGGACGAAGGCGATCCACATTGAAGACTGGGTGCAGACCAAGGAATGGTGGAATACTGAGCTCAAAGGCATTGTTCCCTACAGCCTTGGTGATGGTGTACGGCCTGTATCGGAGCGGGCGAAGCTTGCGGTGGGGTCCAGTGAGGCGCTCCTTCTGCAAATGTAGCCATACTTTGTCGCCCACCTGGAAGTTGTGTGGCACCCGGTGTTGATCATGGCGTTGCTTGTACTTGGCATTGGCTCTGTCCAATATATCATGAACCTGTTGGTAGATGTGTTGAATGCGCTCGATGAAGCTACTTGCTTTGTCAACTTTAGACTGGACATGAGTTGAATTGGCCTGAGCAGCTGCAAATGGCATGGCTACGTTAATGGGACATAGTGGCTGGAATCCCAAGCCCACCTGAAAGGGGCTATGGCCGATTGAACTGTGGAGAGCCCGATTATAACTATGTTGTACATAGGGGAGGCTCTTGTCCCATGTGCGTGGATGCTTTGAATTTTACATGCGCAGAATGTGTACAATCATTCTGTTGACGACCTCTGTCTGGCCATCTGTTTTGGGATGGAAAGCTATGGACTTGGTGAGCTTTGTGTCCAACATTGACCAGAGGCTGGACCAAAATGTGCTGAGGAACCTGCTATCTCGATCTAATATGATAGACTGTGGGATCCCAAAGTGCACCCACACTCGTTCAAAGAAGAGTTTAGCAGTGGCTTCTGCTGTGATATTCTTCTTACAGGCCGCCATAATGGCCATCTTCGAGAATCTATCAACGACCACGAAAACACAGTTATTTCCATTCTTAGTAGAAGGCAGGCCCGACATGTAATCCATGGAGATGGATTCCCAAGGTCGACTAGGGGTAGGTAGTGGAGTATATAGGCCTTGCTTCTTGATGGTTAGTTTGGCAATGGCACAAGCAGTGCAGGATCTGATGTGCTTCTCGACATCCTTTCGAAGGTTCGGCCAATAGAAATACTTCTGCAGGATTGCTACTGTTTTCTCGACCCCGAAATGCCCAGCGACTCGACTGCAGTGTGCTTCCCATATCATCTTGGCACGCTCGCTTGAAGGAACACAAAGGTGTCCCATGTGACATAAAAGTGCATCTTGGAGGTGAAAATTTGGAACTTGCGTACCCCCCAAGAGTGCCTTGTAAGTGTGGCCGAATTCTGGGTCACTCTCATAGAGAAGCGGCCAATAAGAAGTCTCGTGCCCACAAGAGTTGAGCACAGTGGTGAGCGCCACGATCGGTGGTCGGCTGAGGCAGTCTGCAACATTATTGGTGCTACCCTTCTTGTACTTGATGTTCAAATGAAACTGTTGCAGATATGTGGACCACTTCTAATGGCGATCATTCTGCAACTTCCCTTGTGTCTGTATGAACTGCAGGGGCCGGTGGTCCGTGTGGATGATTGTTTCCTTCCCCAAAATGTAATGCTTCCATTGTCGACAGGCTTGCACAATGGAATACATTTCTTTGTCATAGGTGGGATACTTGCGAACTGTCTCAGACAATGTCTCACTGTGATATGCCAATGGATGTCCCTGTTGAGTAAGAACTGCCCCAATAGCATAGTCAGAGGCATCTGTCTCGATCTCAAATGGCTGCTGCAAGTCTGGTAAGGTGAGCACTGGGGCAGAACAGAGGCGATTTTTCAATTCTTTGAATGCTTTCTGTTGAGGTTCCGACCAAAAGAATTTTGCTTCTCGCTCCCTTCCCTTGGTGACTTGACTCAAGGGCCAAGGATATGAGAGAATCCCAACACGAATCTAATACGGTAGAAATTAGCAAGACCTAAAGTCAAAGGGTTCGTTATAGTGGTTGGGGCTGGCTAATCCCATCAGACTTGGATCTTACCGGATCCACATGCACTTCTTCATCAAGAATGCATCTCTAGATAATTTTAATTCGGCCGTGCCAAACGTGCACTTCTCCAAATTGGCACACAACTTGTGTTGCCGTTGTTGTTTGGAGGACCGTCTTAATCTTGGATATGGTGAAGGTGCTCTTCCCAAGTCTTCAACAAGATCGTAATGTCATACAACAAGTACACCACCACAAATGAGTTGGTAAATGGCTGCAAGATGTCATCCATCAACCTCATGAAGGCTGCGGGAGCATTCGTCAACCCGAAAGGCATGACCAACCATTCGAAAAGGCCTTCCTTGGCTTTGAAGGCAGTCTTCCACACATCATAGGGTTCAATTGGTACCTGGTGATACCCAGACTTCAAGTCGATCTTACTGAAATATTTTGCACCTTGGAGTTGGTCCAGAAGGTCATCAATCCGTGGGATTGGGTAACTATTCCAGACAGTGATCTTGTTCAGCGCCCGATAGTCAATACAGAGTCTCCACGTCCCATCCTTCTTCTGTACCAACACGACCCAAGCCCCACAAAGGACAAGAACTTGGTCCGATGACCTTTCGCAATAGCCTCCATAACCGCCTTGATTTCATCATTCTCCGTAACAGAGCGTCGATAGATCCGCCCATTGGGTAGTGGCGCACTCCGGGGTCGATCAATCGGTGTCGACCGACAGCAGAGGCACCTCCGTGGGTGAGGTGAAGATGTCCCCACTCCTCCCACAACCTTATCCATTTGTCGTTGTTGGGCAGAGGATCCCTGTCCTGGAGGTCGTGCACAGCCTCTTCTTCGCTGCAAAGTGCATTAATGTGAAAACGAATTTCCTGGTTTGGGAAATGAGCTTGCTGCATTGTTTTGCACTAACCAAAGAGATAGCCGTAGGAGGTGGTAACTCTGGTATCCTGTACAACTTATTTCCCAAAGTAACAATGACAACACGAGGTCGAGACTCATACACAACATGGCGCTTCCACAAGTATGGTTGTCCTACTAATACATCAGAAACATCAATAGGAGTAACATCACATAATGCCTCATCCGTGAAGGGCTTGATGCTATAGGGAAGGCGGCATTGCTGGTTGACGCGGAGATCTCGTCCTTGGTGAAGCCACCCGATGGTGTATGGATGTGGGTGAGTTGTGGTTGGCAAACCCAATCGCTTCATGAAATCTACTGAAATGAGGTTCTTTTGGCTCTCATTGTCGACAATGAACTGTATAGGGGAGCCCTTTACCCACATCTAGGAGTGGAAGAGATGTTCCTCCTCCTCCGGATCTTCCGGTTTCTCCTTCTGGATCTTCGTAGTGACAACAGTGGCATTGGGCTCCGCATCAATAATATTTTTCCCTTTTTCATTCCCCTTGTTAGGTTCTGATTCAGAGTCAGAGAATGCATTTGACTCAGAAGCCCGTATCTCGGCCACCAGCGACTGCTTGGCCTGACACTCACTTGTGTTGTGAGTGGAGCTTTTATGGAACTCACACCACTTTCTCGTGTCCTTTGGATTTGCTATGTTGTTCTTTGCTTATGGCTTCGACAGGTTGTCTTGAGTCTCCATGCCTTGGCTCTGTCCTTTGTTCTGCGGTTTGGGAGTACCTTTCCCTTTATTTTTATTCGCAGATCCAAAGTCTCGCTTCTTCTGTTTGAATTTCTGTTTTTCGATCTTAAAAGACACTTGGGATGTTGTATCAAGCGAGGAGATGCTTTGTGAACTCATTTCTCCGATTTATCTGTGCGTACAAATTTACATATTTCTAGCACCAAATGTTTCTCTGAATCTTTGATACCCAACTTTGCGCGCAGGGTATGGAACAGATTCGTCAGCTCGTGCACATCTTGATCCCTTTGTTGTCGCCGCGTGGTCCATTGTATGTACTTGTCCCCATAGCTCCCACGGATAGCATCGTTCTCACCCGTCCTGAAAAGAATTTCCAAGTTGGTACGCGAACAGAGAGTGTTATGTCCTGGGTCCCTGTTTTTGCTGTGAGGTTTCCACCACTTCCAATATGGGGGTAGCTTTGAGGAGTGCAAAAATAATCTTCTTCCGGTCTGAAAAGTCATGAACAGAGAAATATCCTTCTAATAGATTCAACCATCTATCTACGGCATCTGCGTTTATTTGACCCTCAAATATGGGAATGTCAAAATTTACTTGTACCTTAAAGGGAGTCGCAACTCCAGAGTGGCTACTGGATGCAGATGCGCCGCCGGTGGGCAGCCGTTGAAGGATCTGAGCAAAGCTATCCATCATCGCGTTCCTTTGTTTTTCGAGGCCCTCCTCGAGCAATATTTTGATAGGATCTCCTGCTCCCTCATCTTTCTTTTCGTCCCCCATGGGCGTCCGTCGAGGTTTGTGAGGCTGATCTTGCAAAGGTTCCACCAGATCAAGCCCTAGCTCCTAATACCCTGACCTCATTGGGGACATGCAAAGAAGGACTTAGAAAAAGCGCACCGCTTCGACACCACCGATCTCTATTTATGCAAGAACAACAGAATAAACATATAACGATAAATAAGCGTAGATGCAGCGGAAATAACACTTCATTTCATTAATATCAAAGAACCAAAATTTTCTTACAGACAATGGAAATAAAACTAGCTAGTATACCGGTAGCTATCTCTCGAGAAGAGATGTATGCTAAGGTGCCTCCGAATCACAAGCATAAATGAGGCTCGAGGGCCTATTTATTATTGAGAACAATGGAGAGCCCTCAACATCCCAAAAACCTAACCCTAGGAGATGAAGCGCCAAAACTATGGGCCCCGTTTGGGTAAATTGGTGTTTCAACTTCCCAGGGACGTAACTTTGGCATACTATCTTCGTTTGACGCACATGATACATCATTAGAAAGCTCTATCCGAGGACTACAACTTTCGCCACGAATATCATTTTGGAACGGAATGATATTTGCTGGAGGCGCGATGCCCAAAAAACGTCGTTTAGGGCCTCAAAACGGCTCCGGAAGTTCAAGACCTGAAAAACTGCTAAAAATAGTAAATTATGCCAAAACTGAAAAAATGAAAGAGACAATGGTGGGGGGCCCAAGTGGAATAGGCGGGTGGCCACCAATATCCACCTGGATCACCACTAGAATTGCCAAAGCTTTCGACACTATCCTTAGAAGTTATTGCAGAGTTTCGGGAGCATTAATCAATGAGAGCAAAAGTGAAGTCTTCAACTAGAACATAGACTAGCAAGATCTCATAAGCATTTCGAATCTCCTTGGGTTCAAAGGTCATGCTCAATGGGATAGGATCAAGTACCTTGGCCTCCCCATCACAAATGGAGTTAATAAGAGATTGCTCTGGAGCGAAATCATCAGTAAAATCAAATCAAAAATCTCAGGTTGGGGAGGCTTCTGGTTAACAAAAGGTGGTAAAGTCATCCTAATCAAGTCTCTACTGTCTGCACTTCCAATCTATCAAGCATCATTTCTATTAGCTCCAAGAAATGTGATGGACCAAATCTCTAAACTCCTCCGAGATTTCTTATGGCAAGGTGGGAAGGGCAATGAAAAAAAAATGCACTTAGTAAACTGGGAACTGGTTAAAAAATCGACTGCAGAGGGCGGTTTGCAAATTTGAGATCCCTCTCTTGTTAACATAGCACTTGGAGGTAAGATTTTGTGGAAGATGGTCCATGAGCCCACTCATCCAGTCAACGTAATTCTGCGGACAAAATATGTACACAACAATTCTCTCAGAAATCTGCAATGTGACAACTCTGTTAACTGCATGCAAGTTTGGAGACTATGTTGCAAAAGCAGTAATTTCTTCAAAAAATTTGTATACAGAATTCCTAGCAATGGAAAGCGCACAAACTTGTGGTTCGATCGTATCATGGGTCGTGATCCCTTGGCTGAAAACGAGGAAATCACAGAACTTAGAGAATGGCTAGAAAGCGTAGGTATTAACAATATTTATGACCTTTCGAAATGGGATCATCGTGGAGACTGGGCTGACTGGGATTTTCATGGTGTCCCTGTCTGGTTAATCCCTCAACAATACTTACTTGCTGAACTGCTGGAGGAATCAGTCCCTGTAAATCGATTCATGAAAGACAGCTGGGGCTAGGGCCAGACAGGAGCATATTCTACAGCAGTAGGTTACAGAGTTCTACAGGCCTCAAGGAACAACATCCAATCTCTGGCCTTTTGGAAACATGTCTGGGAACCATTAGCCTTACCAAAAGTGAAATTCTTTTTCTGGACCCTGGTTCATAATAAACTTCTAACTGGTGATAATCTAGCGAAAAAGAACATAGCAGGGCCACATAGATGTGTGCTATGCAGAAGCAATCTCGAAACAACCCAGCATTTATTCATGGATTGTATATTCACCAAAGAGGTTTGGGGTCTTATCCTTCAGGACTTCCAGATTTCTGTCCCTCCACAGACTTCTGTCTCGGAACTTTTCACCTCTTGGAGTCTTTTCTACCCTCATAGAATTCCTATCAAATAATTTTGGCGCAAAGTCTGGACAGCTTTGCCCAAATACGTTTGCTGGCAGCTCTGGTTGGCCCGCAATGAGCTGATTTTCAAAGACTTGCAACACTCCCCATTGCATGTAGCAGCTAAAGCCAAATCCTTCCTCTTGGAAGCTGCCCAGCAACAGTATTATAAAGAAGACTCGTTGCTCTTGCCCGAGGAAAAGAGGTGGCTTGGCCCCCTTGAGCCATATCCTCGAAAGTATCTCCTTACCCCTCAAACAGCAAATCCGGATTGGCGTAAAAGAGATCCTGATGACACATTCCAAAATTGGTGGCGGATTCAAAATTTAACCACAATATTCTTCGATGGGGCTTCCAAAGGAAACCCCGGTGTTGCCGGTGCAGGTGGGGTCATTTACTCCCCGGATGGGTCTTCAAGAGATTGCTTCTACTGGGGTTTAGGCCAGAAAACCAACAATCAAGCTGAGATCCTCGGTCTTCTAAAAGCATGCCTCATAGCAAGAGACAAAGGTGTCAAAGACCTCCAAGTCTTCGAAGATTCAGAGATATTAATAAAAAAATTAAACTCGGAGGAATGCTAGACTTAACAAAATTTTGGGCAAATTGAAGAGAGTCCTTCTAGACTTTGCTTCCTTCAAGTTTTATCATATACTCAGAAATTCAAACAGTGAAGCAGATCAGATGGCGAACAATGGTTGCTCTCTCATGAAAGGGCAGCTAATCCTAAATGATGAAAGTACCTTTCAAATTCCTTGAAAATGTTGTAGCTCAAAAGCAGTATTTGATGGACAACTACATTGTAATTGGGGTCGCCTTGGCAAAGACCCATTCTCTCTTCTTCAATTAAATAAAATACATACTCGTTTCAGTTTAATATATATATATATATATATATATATATATATATATATATATATATATTAGATTTTATTAAATTAAAAAAAAATGTTAATATTAAAATAACAAATTAAATTTAAAAAAGAAAAATATTAAATTTTAATAAATAAATGAATAAACAAATAAATTTTGAAAAAAAAAAAAAATGTTAAAATAAAAAGTTTAAAAACTTTAAAAATCAATTAAAATTGAAAAATTGAAAAAAATAAATTGAAAAATATATATTAAATAAAAAATAAAAAATAAAAAACAAATTAATTTGAAAATATTAAGTTAAAAAAATAATAAATAAATAAATAAATAAAATCTAATTTTAAATACACAATTTTAATTGAAATAGAAAAAATATAAAAAATTTATGTAATTAAAAAAAATAAAAAAAATAAAAATAAAAATATTAAATTCAAAAAAACAAACAAACAAACAAAAAACAAACCCAAAAACAAAACAAAAAACAAAATTTAATAAATTTTAAAAAATTAAATGAAAAAACTAAACATTAAAATAATAATAATAATAATAATAATAATAAAAATAAAATAAAAAATTATTAACAAAATTTAGGAAAAAAAAAACAAAATAAAATAAAATTTAAAAACAAAAAAAATGAATAAAATAAAAAAAAAATAAAAATAAAACAAATTAAATTTCATTAAAATAAAAATAAAAATAAAAATTGAATATATATATATATATATATATATATATATATATAATTAAAAAAAAAAAAAAACAAAACAAAACAAACAAACAAACAAAAAAAGAAGAAGAAGAAGAAATTTTTGATCGTGGTGGCGCCGCTAATCGGCCTCCCGCCCAAATGGCGACGGAGGCTGGTCGTTGGGCGGGAGGGCGATTCCTAGGTGGCAGCGGAGACCGGCTGCTGGGCGGGCGGGGGGCTGCATGCAGCCTCCTCGCCCGCCAAGTGGCCGACCTCCGCCGCCACCTAGGCGGGAGGCCGATTGGCGGCGCCACCACGATTTTTTTTTTTTTTTTTTTTTTTTTTTTTTTTAATTCAAATTATTTATTTATTTATTTATTTATTTATTTATAAATTTAATTTGTTTTAATTTTTTTTTTTTTTTTTAATTTTGTTTTTAAATTTAATATTTTAGATTAATTATTTTTTAAAATTTAAAATTTATTTATTAAATTTATTAAATTTTAATTTAATTTAATTTTTTTTTTAATCTTTTAGTTTATTTAATTTTTCATTTTTAAAATTTATAAATTGTTTCATTTAAAAAAAAATAGTAAATTTATGGATATTTGTTTTTTAATTATTTGCACGTGGTTTTTTTCATTTTTTTTGTTTTTTAATGATGTTGTTGTTGTTGTTTTTTTTTTTTTTGTAATTTGTTTTTTTTTTTAATTTTAAAATTTGTATTTTTTTTCTTCTTATTATTTTTTTAATTTAAATTTTTTTCTTTTTTTTATTTTATTTTATTTTATCTAAATTTTAATTTTGTAATTTAAATTATTTTTAAATTTTCTATTTATTTATTTATTTATTTATTTTTTGAATAATTATATGGCTTTTTTAATAACTTAGAAAAAAATGTTTTTAATGTTTTTTTTTTTTGGGTTAATTTTTGTTTTTTTTTTCCTTTAAATTATGTGTTTATTTTTTCAAATTTTGTCATTTCTTTTGATATAATTTTCGAATATTTTTGTTTTGTTTTTATTTATTTATTTATTTTTTATTAATTTTTTTATTTTTACATAATTTATTTTTTAACATTTTTATTGTTTATATATATATATATATATATATATATATATATATTCAAGTTTTTGTGTTTTATTTTTACCAAATTACTAAGAAAATCACGACTTGGGGTGTACATGCCGCATCAATACGTTTCAAAATTAGCATGAAAATCACCGCTCTAAAAAAAAAAAGTTGATGCTGCATCAATACGTTTCAAAATTAGCATGAAAATCACTAACATTTTAAAACAAATATTCATACTTCATAAATAAAAATATTTGAGTGTCAAAAATGTGCACAAAAAAAAAAGGGGTGATTCTGCATCACCACTCTTAAAAATTGGGTGCTTTTTATGCTGCCAAAAAAAAGTAGGTAACAGTGCGGTTACCTATTTCATCGGTAACAGTGTTATAATCATCATGTACATAAACACCAGATATAAGTGGAAACCCATAAAGGAGAAAACCACATTTTATTATTGTTGTGATGCAAAGGCAAGCTCCAACTGCGTCATTACTTCTTTATTCATTAATTAAACATTAGCCATGAACAGTAAAAGCATAATAAATCATCACACATAAGAAACACATCAACACATGAGGACACCAGGATTTTTAGGTGGAAACCCAATGTGGAAGAAAACCACCGTTGTTGTCGTCTCTGTCTTCTTCTTTTTTTTATTAAGAAAACTTCTTACAATATTGTATTGACACGGACTCTAACTAGTAAGGAACCCACCTGCCGAAGGCTAAAACCTTCTCTTGTTCTCCAACAACCACTGGAAGGGAGCTCCAACCCCTTGATCTCGTTTACCGACACCCACTGGAAGGGAGCTCCTACCCCCTGAACAAATTACCAGCTACTACTAGAAGGAAGCTTCAACTCCCTCACTGAAGAATCCAACCCTTAGCACCTTTGTGGATCATGTTTCATAATATTTCATACTCGATCCACCTGACTTAAACATCAAACCTATAAGTCGTATTTCATCATATTTTCAAATTGGACCCACTTCCATCATTAAGCCCAATACCAAATAACAATTCTGAAACAAATCACTGAATCAAATCACCCAATCACTGAACCAACTGAATCATCAAATCAATCTTTGAATCTCAATCAACCAATGCAACTAAATCAAACCAATTCATATCAGATCATATCAATGCACAACCACTCATAAGCATACATGACCATATATTGTTCATCACATAAATAAAATGTTATCACTACAAACCCTGATCATACACATGTCATAATGTATACACTATTTCTATGAAGCACACCAGCGTATGTACGTGATTCCTCTAAAGAAGACCTGCGTACAAATATCAAATCACTGACAACTGAATTTGAATCACTGCAATATTGAAACAACCATTGAATCTTATACTGAATCAATCATAGATCACTGAGCCAATTGCAGATCACAACACAATAGCATATTTACTAATCAACATTTCATTCCATAATCAACTCAACCCAATCAGTACTGTCAAACACATATTATCATGAGAGAGACATCATCAAAAGACAACAACAAACATAAATGAACTGATCAAATGTCATCAACAAGCCATACTGCAAAACCCTAGAATATGTATGCGACTTCCACACAACATATCAACGTATGTACATGACAACCATGCATAACACCCATGAAAAAATTCTTTCTGAACATACTAAAATCTTTTTGCATAAACTATACACGACTACCTAGAAGTAGATCTGTGTATGTACACGACTAACCTGAGACAAACTTGCGTACATATCTCAACCTACTGAATCATGATTTCGCTGCAACTACAACACATACTTCACAAACTTCACTGTCGACAGACATTCATATCAGAGTATCATTATCACCATAGATCTATCATTGTTAGCTAAAATCACAAACATATCAAGCAAGCATATTCATTAGTCTTCACTATTCTTTCAGATCTATCATATTTGAACCTCCTCCATGCTCCTTGGTGCACAGATGTTTTAGATCAAATTACACATTAATAACACATAACTTGCACACTTAACACTTTGATTTCCATCTCCTTATATAACTTTAGCTTTAGCCAATACCTTAGGCCAATGCCTTAGTAATGTCATTGGTATTTTTGGACGGGATCAAATATCTGTTGTCACACTCATTACTATGAGCCAATACCATGGTAAAGACCCCTGGTATTAAAGTTACCATGGTGCGGATTATGTATGCGACTTTTCTTCACGATACTTGTGTATATACGTGACCCTTCTGTATAAAATCCAAGTATAATTTACCAAACTTCATATTCAACATCCATCTGTCTCTGATCTAGTAGCATATGTTCTAGCCTACATAATCATCATGTTATCGTAATGTTGACATATTTATCAAGGAGGTTTCCATCAATGACAACACATTAGCCATAATGCCAACATGTACTTTAAATCTCAAGATGTCCTTGATTTTCCTTTGGCGAAGCAGACTGATATTCCATGCATAGATTTGGGATTTAATTTCATTGATTAGTCCTCTCGAGGTTTCCAGGGAGTTGTCTAAAATTCTATAATATCTCTTAGTTATTGTTGTTGAGGCTCCTCCTAATAGGACAATGTCATCAAAAAATTGACCATGGTTTATACTCTTGATTCCCTCCTTGATACAGATTCCTGGAAGTCTTCTTTCATTTCTTTCTGATTCCAACTTCCTGCTCAACGAATTTTCCATAATGATATACAGAAAGGGAGATAGGGGGCAGCCTTGCTTGAGCCCTCGGGAAGCCTTAAAATAATGGGAGCCCCTTCCATTTATGAGGGGGCAATCCAGGGAGAATTTATGTATAAAACTACCCAATGAATGAATGTGTCGTGGACGCCCATATTTTTCATAACTTTAAAGAGAAAATTGTACTGGACTCTGTCAAATGCGTTAGCCATGTCAACCTTAATTACCATGCCCTGATATCCTCTTCTCCAACTGGATTCTACCGCTTCTTGGATCATGATAATATTATCGAAAATTTGTTTTCCTGGGATGAAACCTCCCTGATTTTTTGATATGATGCTTGGGAGGAATTGTTTGAGCCTTAGAGCGAGTGTTTTTTCCATGATTTTATATCAAACATTAGAAAGAGAGATGTGCCTGGCAAAGGATGAGGGGTTCCTTTCCTTGGGAATTGAAGCCAAAAATGTTGAGTTAATGGCACCTCCCATACACAACCTCTTAAGGGAGTAGCCAATCTTCCTTACTAAATCTCTACCTATCAAATCCCAAAAGTGCTAATAAAACAAGGTAGGGAAGCCATTTGGACCAGGGGCCTTGTCTGGTTGGAAGGAAAAAACAACTTGACTAATTTCTTTCACTGAAGGAGGTGAAATAAGCTAATTATTCATCTGTTCAATTACTGATCGGGATGGAATCCAACATACAATAGTTGTAAACATGAGCTTGATATAAATAATCATAAATTGTAAACATGAGCTTGATATAAGTAATCATAAGCTGCTTCTTGAATGCATGGAAGTCGTCGATTTTTTGACACTGCATATTAATTTCAAAGATGTGATTTTTCCTTTCCCTGTTCCTTGCTTGATTGTGAAATAATTTGGTGTTCTCATCTCTCGAATTCAACCATAAACTTCTAGATTTTTGTCTCCAAAAATCTTCTTCCTATCTTAGCTTGGCATGGTAAGAATGAAAGGTTTGTAATTCATGTTGCAGTAGTTCTGAAGATACAAATTTTGATTATACTTGGGGTTGTATTTGCCCTACTTTCCTTTCTAATGAGATCAAAGTCTCTTGGTCTTCAACCTTTCCATTTTTGAGCCATCGCTTGATGTCTTGTTTTAGTCTTTTCATTTTATTTTCCCATATCGATATAGGGCTACCTTCCACACACTGATTCCATGACTCAGACACTACCTCAACAAAATTCGGGGATTGCAACCAAAGAGGCGAGAATTTGAACCGAATAGGGTTGTAATTTGGAGGAGAGGAAAATGACAGCTTAATGGGGCAGTGATCTGATCCATTCCAGGGGAGAATCAAGGATTGAATAGATAGCTTTGATGAGAGGAAGGAATCAGACATGAAAAAAACCTATCCAATCTCTTTGCAATGTGCTCGGGTCCTGTCCTTTTATTATTCCAAGTGAAGCACAATCTGGGAGGCTTGATGTCCAAAAGGTATAGGGAACCAATGAGATCTTCCATAGATACCTGGAAGGGGTCTCAAACCGAAAATCCGCCTCTCTTCTTTTTCTCATTAAGAGTAATATTGAAATCTCCCCCAATTATGCAATTTTCCCCAAATTCTGTATCTTTTAACTCCATAAAAAATTGTCAACATTATTGTTTTTCTTTGTTAAGAATACACATATAAAGATTGATGATAGAACATACCTAGTTTAAAGCTGGAATTTGAAAAGAAGTACTGATCCAAGGCTTGGATTTCATGGTGTTGATTAATCTGAGTTGATATGGGTCCCAAAATGTTCCCAAACCTCCAGATGCTCCCAAGGAGCTGACTGCAGAAAAACAACTTTTCCTCCATATTTTGGGTTGATGAGATGAAAGAGCCATCTCATCTAATTTAGTCTCTTGGAAGAGGGCTATGACTAGCTTATCTTTTAGGATCAAATATTTTGCTTCCTCTATTCTTTTTTTTGTGCCAAAGCCCCTGCAATTACAGGAGATTATAATCATCATTTATTCTTAGGGTGAGTTTCCCCTTTGGAGGGGTGAATGAAAACTCATTTTTTTCCTTCCAACTGATGAGGGATGGTACTTTGAAAACCCATCTCTTCATCTTTCTCGATTCTCTTTCCTTTTTTCATTATTGGTTTTCCTTCCCATTTTTCTTGCTTTTTGTTTGTGTGTGTGTGTGTTCTTTTTTTCCTACCTCAAATTTTTCATGAGCAGAGCTCGTTGCATGAACTTGGTTTGTTGCTTCTTTTGAGAGAGATAGACCTCATCTTCTTCATCTGACAATTCCTCTAATGTTTCTTGTGAGACTTCTACTAGTTGATTGTCCCTCATCGGAGGGTTCTCACTTTCCCTGACTTTCGCTTCCTGAGTTTTCAGCGAAGGGGCTTCTTCCTCATTCAGGTTATTAATGGCCTCATATTTGTTACTCTGTCCTTTATGACTTCCAGATGTTGACGGACTCTCTTAATTAGTTCCAAATTTGTTTTGAGCTACTATTCCTTTTGGCCATTGGGATGTTTTTCCTTGACTTAGTGCTTGCTGCCTATTAGGGCCTCTCTTCCTCTTGGTTTGTTGCCATTGTTCCTCCTTATCTCCTTGAGCTTTAGTGGTTGTTGGAGCTTTGGAACAACTTCTGGCGAAATGTCCATATTCATAACATATTCTACATTTAAAAGGCAACTGATCATAGTCGACTTCTTGAATATGGGTCCAATCGTCCATACATAATTTGATTGCAACCGACAACCTTTTTTTCAGATCAACTTCAATACAGATTCTAACACAGACGAACAAACCCTCCTTAGTCTCTATGCAATATATATATTTTCTTAAGGAATTTCTAATCTCATCTTTTTTGCAGTGCAAAAAAAAGTATAGAAAATTAATCCACAGTAAGAATATCATAGTGTGCATTAAAATTAAGATTTCAAATAAAGCCCTTGAAGTTCCATGAAATAGGGAGCACTTTTGAAAATTAGGTCCCAATCTTTTTTAATTCAAAGTAGAAGGTAAAAACACCCTTATAGACAAAGAAAGAAACCACTTCCCCTCTCATCTTTGGCTTTCAATTTGTGTCAATCCATGATTTCACATAGAGAAGGCCATAGACTTGTAGACTACCCTATCAAACCTTGATCTACAAGCTGAAGCGCTCGAGTCCTGGCTTGAGGATCTGCAATCTCATTCTTTGGGATTTCGTCCAACTTCATTACGAATTTCGAAGGCAACGGTTTCCACTTCCCCCCTCATCTTTGGCTTTCAATTTGTGTCAATCCATGATTTCACAGATCTGAGAGAAGGCCATAGACTTGTAAACTACCCTATCAAACCTTGATCTACAAGCTGAAGCGCTCGAGTCCTGGCTTGAGGAGCTGCGATCTCATTCTTTGGGATTTCCTTCAACTTCTTTACGAATTTCGAAGGCAACGGTTTTTGAAACTTGGGGCCATTTGCTACCAGGCTATTGAAGGCTTCGATCTCTTTTGAAAGATGAGTCGTGGAGGCCGGCTCAGCCATGGCGGCTGCTTGCCTAGGCGTAAACCAGGACCCTACCCTCAAAAACAAATCACGAACTACGATTTCTACGTTCCACACCAAAGGTCGAAAATCATTTTGACGATCCAAAATATAGTGAAGAAAATTACCTATAGACGAAGAGAATCTGAACGGGATGGCCGCAAGCCAAAGCCAAAAGACCTAGGGTTTCCTCCTTCGCAATCGCAGAGCTCCATTAGATTTAATTTTTAAGATTCCTTTAAAATGATTTTTTACTCATCATTTTGTTTAAGAAACCTGCTAGGGGTTTCATAAACATATTCACCTAAATTAATGTACGAGGTATTCATTTTTAATTAATAAAGATTATTTAAAAATAATAGATTATTATTGTCTCCACTAATATTAATTTGCGCGCTCTTAAATATTACCGCACTTCGCCGAAAAGTAAGTTATTCAAAATAGCATCTTGAAAAGCTTTCGTACGATCCTTTGAGAGCACCTTTGCCCCCAAACCGACACTTAATCCTGTCCATAGAACCATGACTTACTCGAGGACTTTACCCGCCAGAAGGTGAAATTGCCGGTTTACTCGCAATTGCTTATCGAATCACGGTAACGCCTTAACTAGGATCAGCGCTTTTTTCCTTTTATTTTGGGTATTTGCTCATTCTACATATCCCCAATTGCTATCGAATCACGGTAATGCCTTGACTAGGATCAGCGCTTTTTTCCTTTTATTTTGGGTATTGGCTCATTCTACTTATCCCGAACCCAACGAAGGGAGAACTTAATGTACCGGAGATGAAGGTCCCTTGCACCCGAAGTCTTAGTACTCGGCATTAATTACCTCACGCTTAGCTGGTTCTGCCCATCCTGTCATACCTGGTTCTCCCTATCCTGCCATATCTGGTTCTTGCGTAGCTGGTTCTCCTTATTTCTGTGATTACAAATTAGATTTTGCGATCTTCCCTTGTGGATTCCCGGAACCAAGGGCTACAAATTTGAATCTGCTCGCCTGGATATATATTGTTGTGGTTGCATCTAGGCGTTTCTTTCTTGTGCAGTGATCGGCGATATCTGTAACAACCGCCAAACCATGAGCTACCAGAACAATAAAGGAATGGTGGAGGGTTATCCGCCACCAGGTATGTTGATTATTGTTGTGTAGTTATTCTCTATTTTGTCTCTGTTATCCACTATGTCAAAATTTGAGATGACTATTATAATTGCTAAATCTTGTAGGAAATGATGGATATTTCATTTCTGCAATTGGTTTCCTGTTATTTTTTCTTATTTCATTATTAGATTCAGGGAATGAGAATGATCAGTATTATATTTCCAGAAATGGGTAGATGTTAAATTCAGATAACTGATTGCCAATTTAATGGAGAATTGATTGGTTTTCCTTGGTTGCAATTGGGTATATATTAATTTTCTCCTTTTTGTACTGTTTGATTTGTAGGCTATACACCACCCTACCCATATCCTCCTCCAGGGTATCAAGGCCCCTCTGCACCTGGTTATCCTTATCCTCCACCACCTCCACCTTGTTACCAACCTCCTCCTGATCAAGCACAATGCTGTCATCATGGATTTCCTCAAGGATATCAACAGGGTTACCAGGGATATTTCAATCCTGGATATCCACCTCAGCAGTACCCTTCATCTCAACAGTACTCTACATTTTCTTCACCCGATCCTCAACGCGGTTACACCGGCTTTTTGGAAGGATGGTAAGTATTCATTGAAGACTTATTGGACATTGTGAATCTAATGATTTATTTGGTCTGGTTTGATGATTACATTGTTGTATATTGTTTGTTTTTGTTGCATGTGAATTGGGTTAGGTCAAGTGCTAATTGGCATTTGCCAACACTATTGAACTTTTTTATGGATCCCTAGAGCCAGTTATACCTTCCACCGTATATGCTGACTAGGATCTTAATAAAATGGAACCTGGCTTGCTGTGGTTCCCTTTTATCTTGGTTTATCTCCATGGATTGGTTTAGTAGTCTTTTCTACATGAAATTATTTTTGACTTTATTCATATTATTGCCGTTGATAATTTGTTGATGTTGTTGGTGATGCGTGTAGCATGGCAGCTCTTTGCTGCTGCTGTTTGCTTGAGGAGTGCTGCCCGTGATATGGTATAAATGGATATGAGGGCATCAATATATTTGAAAACATGCAATGATTTGCGAGAGTAAGATCTGGGCCATCCAGTTTGAAGCTTTTCCCCGTGGTTCTGTTTCTTGACTCTGCCAAACAGGATTAAGAGCGAGAAGGTATTAATGTGGACAGACAGATGTTGAAGTAGTATTTTCCATGTTGCACTAGTAGTAGACCGTTTGACATTTCCATCATCAATAGCTGAAATGGGTTGGTTTTATATTGTAAAAATCTATTGTATTATTGCTTGAAAACTGCTGCAGAGCCGAGATGTTAGTTCATTACTCTATATATTCAGTATATGTAACATGAGCTTTTGGGTTTTACTTTACATTCTAGATTTGGAACCATGCGACGGGATATTTATAAGAGAATTTTCTTAGGAATTATTAATATCCTTTCTCTTTGGTGAGCACTGCTTTTTGTTTAAGGCATACTATTTAAATAGATGCCTGATTGGAGGCCCGAATGTGTGTTTTATTAGTTGCAAAACGTGGCAAAACTTCAAGTATTTGCCTCATTACTGTCTATTTATTTTATGTAACATGATGCCTTTGGATTTTATAGTGCATGCTAGAATTGGCACAATGCTATTGGATATCCTTTTACGAATTTCCTCTTAAGCATCATAAATAATCTTTCTGTTTGGTTAATGCCTCACTATGCTGAAGAGGATGTCATTTGAGTAGATGCCTGATTGTTAACCTGAATTTGTGATTTTGTAAATGTGTCTGGCACCCTTTTGTTATGTTAACTTACATGAAGCAGTCGTTCGAGTATGGCTGTGACATCC
The DNA here is from genome assembly GCA_034641835.2 of Pinus albicaulis. NCBI lineage: Eukaryota > Viridiplantae > Streptophyta > Pinopsida > Pinales > Pinaceae > Pinus > Pinus albicaulis. The sequence goes on along the minus strand of CM076572.1, from coordinate 898,351,545 downwards.
ATCATTTAAGACGATTAGCTCTCTTGACTCCACTGATTAGATTTTTGTTATCTGTATTTCCCATTCATAATATCATTGGATTATTCAAAATATAAAATGAATCCGTGCATTTGATTGTCATGCATTTGGTGCTCAACCAAGAGTTTATCAACCATGTTTTAGAATGCTCAATTGAAGTTTGAACATTATCTAGGTCAGCTAACAAGGAAGTTGGAATAATACTTACAGCTTCTCATTGACTTGTCATGTTGTATAATGCAAAGGTATAAGTTTATAACTTTATATACATCAACTATAATGCAAAGGTACAAATTTATCATGACACACATTATTCGTTTTGAGTACAAAGATGCATGCCCTTTTATATATGTGTGAAGTTATTCATCCTCTATTATGATCTTGAGTGATTCTGTCAATCATGGTTGAAAAAATTGTGGAGTTGTTAGCTTGGTCCGGAGTCTGACTCTCTGCTAGTAAGTCAAACTTCCAATGACCAAGAGATCTGCATGGACTTGCTAAGTTGCTAGTCAGATATTAACCTGTGAGTAACTTGCAGGTTATTTGCTGCCTGGGAGTCCAACTTGTGGGCAGATTGAATAATTTGTTGGTGTCGTAAAAATGTCAAAAAAGGTTACCGAGTGGAACTCAGATACTCCAGCCTTTCTGAGTGTTTCAACATTGCTGTCAATCATGAGAAAAAATGTTCTCACATTGTAGCCCTAATAATATGGTATTTGCCTCTATATTGTATTTCTAGAATGTCATGGGGCAAATATTGTTGAACCGTGATTTTAGAATGGTATTGAATGTGGATTAGAATTGAATATAAGTAATTGTAGGGAAGACCACTCACCGCCTAGGAGCTGCTGTTAGTAGACGTCGATCCATTTAGAAGGCTGTATTGTTTATTGGCTTGACAAGGTCCTATCAAGAGCAGATTTGGTGGAATTGGTGGTGGCATCAACGAGTCTCTATTGCAGGTTCTATCTGGCAATGCTATAAACTTGAAGAAAGCAATGGAATATTGAATATGATGTTTCTCAAGGAAATGAATTTCGAAAATTGCCATTGTAGGTTAGGGCCACATCCAAGTTTGATAAAGAGCATGATTTTAAAACTGGATACATGGGCATACTAGATTACAGGTAATATGAAATTGTTATGTAAGAACCAGTTATGAAACATGTGTTTACCGAGTTGCAGGTTTATTGACTCAGTATTTAGGAAAATCCTGGCAGGAGTAGTGAATCAATTTTCAACTGAAGGCATTGTTAGTTTCTGATTGAGAAAAAGGCAGGCATTTTCTGAGAGTAAATCCTTAGTGTGCGCTTATTTGGTAAAGAATCTATTGTACATGTTGCAACATCAAAAAATCAGCATGATATGAGGGCACTTCTTTTAGGATAAAGACTGAAGTTCGTGTTTTGCTTTGGTTGTTGTGATTTAATGGTTCTGTTGCAAGCAAAAGGGTTGCCCATTTTAGTAACTATTATATGTTTTTTGTTCTTTGAGCATGTTAAACGCAATATATTACATTGTTTTTGTCAAGCCCTCTATAAGTGTAAATTATAGTCCTTTATGTCGACTCTTTATCTTATGTGCTTTGCCCTAGTAACAGATAACCTTGACCAATTCTTTGTATTTCACTTCTCTAGTGACAGGAACAGGTTACCGAGCCTGCAATGGGGCAGAGTCAAATCATCATACCAAAGAGGAGTGGTCAGTTAAGGTTGTGCATCCAGTGCAGGATGGATAATGTCCTCATGGTAATATACTCAAACGTGTTGGATAATGTCCTGATATGGTGACATGCTCAAGCTTATTGTTGCCATAATTCTGTTTGCTGCAAGTAGTGATATTGGTTCACCTTTACTGTTCTTTTATGTTTTTCATCAATTGTATTGTCATTGCTACCTAACTGATGCCTAGGAACAATGCATGCTTTTCTTTTCCTCGTCGTCCTTGAGGACTGTTAGCATGTGTAGAATCATTTGGAGGATTCGGCTCTGTTTGTTTGTCATCTGCTCAAATCAGCATATACTGACATCTTACATGGCTGTCTTGTTTATGTTGTTATGAGATGCTTCTTTCTGATCAACTTGCAATTCATTCTCAATTTTCTTTTGTCCAATCTTCGATGAGTGAATCACCTTAGAAAACCAAATTAATTGTTTCACTATGTTCTGTATCATTCCTATTCTCTCAACCGTTTCTATCTTTTCGATATTGTTTTCATCAAGTTTTTTATTTGCCTCTACTTATTTGTTATTGCTTTTCCCTATACACTTGCTCCAATTCCCTACCTGCTTCCATTGCATTTTGAGGGGAGAATTGCGTCTCTCTATATATTATAATGATAAGAAAGTTTGTTGTTAATGATGCTCCTCGATGTTCAGATTAATATTGAATCACTCCACTTTGTGCCCACTCCATTCAAATGATGGAGATTGAGATTTAATCACTTCTTTGGTCACCACTAATTGTGTAAATACTCAAATAATATTGTTACCAATAAGACTCAATAATTAGTTCTTTTTAAATAATCATATGATTTGACCAAGAGAGAAAAGTAAGATGGTCTACATTTTCATAATAACGTGGACATGTTAAAAGCATATTCAATCACTACAACATGGCTAAAGGAGGAAGGAGGAAAAAGGTATATAGTATGCACTCCAATGTAACGATGAATGCAATATATGTTAGGGATATACACAAATTATATGTTAAGACATGTCTAAAGGAGGAAAAAGTATACATTATGCACCTCAGTGTAACGATGAATGCAATATATGTTAGGGATATACACAAATTATATGTAAAGACATGTCAAATTTGGAGTGCATAACCTTGTGTATATTGCATTTGTTGTGGCACTAAAGGATGCTTATTGGGTAAAATGACTCCAAAGGTCACAAGAGGCTTTAAAGTTTCTAATAGTCAAAATATGAGGTGAGTACAAGATTTGTCTTTGTTGTAAGTAATATGGTGTTGATTAACTCAAGCCCTTTCAATCGAAACATGGGACATCTCAGTTGAATCCACTTTTCATTTTTAGGAAATACTGAGAGAAGTTTATCCAAGGAGACTCACAAGAGAAGAATACTTTGATTTATCTCAATAACATGTTAGCCACGACTAAATCAAATATCTGCAATGAAAATCATTTAAGCAAGTTGTGGATTCCACTATCAGTTTGTGGATTTCATTGTGCATGAAGGTCACTGTGCAAATATTACCTTATCCTAAAAATCATTCCTCGTACTAAATTTGAATTTATCCTAATCACAATGCCTTAAGCATTATGACATGACTTTAGAGGTGCAAAGTCTCAAATCCTCCTCCTTTTGATTGGGAAAAACCTAGGTCATGTGATTTTTGATTATTGCAAAGTGACCTTTAGATTGACTCTAAGGTGCACATAATTGTAGACCATACATTAATGTGGACAAATGCAAGCCTCGTTAATGTTTTTTGCTCATTTCACTACATGGAAAACATCTCTTATTGAAGGTTTTCATAGACCCCCAAAAAAATTCTCTTGTTTGTTTATAGTAGACGTTGTTAGTGGAGATGGGTGACTATAAGTTTTAGCAAATGTGTTTTTATCGGCACACTTTGATTGGATGAATGCATTGATGTGCTTGAATATATGATGCACATGTACACAAAATAATAAGAGACGCCTGATGTCATTATACATATTCCATGAAAAAATATCAATTTAATTTACTTTTAAGTGAAATTTGTTTGATGTGTTTTACATATATTAGCACAACAATGCGTTACAATGTACATTGCATGGTGCACTTTGATTGGATGAATGCATTGATGTGCTTGAATATATGATGCATGGGCACATAAAATAATAAGAGACACCTGATGGCATTATACATATTCCATGAAAAAATATAAGTTTAATTTATTGTTAAGCGATATTTGTTTGATGTGTTTTAAATATATTAGCACAACGATGTGTTACAATGTACATTGCATTGCATCAGTAAGGTGTTTGCCATATATATTGGTTTTATTTTGAAAATTATAAAAAACTTGGTGGTATGCACCAATTTATAGAGTACTAATCCATCACTTATATCAAGGCAATGACTTAAGACATTTAGTTATAAAATATAACAATTTACTTCAAAATGATACCTTTTATTGTCATGATACACATCAATACACCTAAATAAATAGTGCATTGACGCAATATTTTTGAAAAACAATGATGCACATAGAATATCTTAGCACATCAGTGCATCTGACTTTTATACACCATAATATGGTTAAATAAGAAAAAAATTACCAAATTGTAATTTCATTTTTACATTTTGTTTAGTGCTTCCAACCATACAAACACACATGCTCACCATCCCTACATGATTACCTCAATTTTTGTGTTATAATGTTGTTGAATTTCTTGATTCCTTTGCTTCATGGGTGGATTTGGTCCATTTTAGAATTTTGCAAGACAATTGCATATTGTCATTTTTTAATTTATGTAGCAACCATGCCTCTTCATCAAATAAGAGACTAACTTGTTACTTGTTCATTTACAATTTTAGCAGATTAAAATTAAAAATCTAACTTAAATTTACCATTTCTTTCATTTAAAAAAATTACACAATGTGTTCAAACTATTTAGCCCACATTGCAAAAATGCAGTGTGCCTTGTAAATTTACATGATGCACCATTCACAATGCATCTTGTAGAGTTATAGTACACATTGAATGTGGGGCAACAATTGCCCTACTATTAAATATCACCATAAAATTAAAAAAAACTATGTTTTTAGTGCTTTTTGATATTTCAAACTTATAAAACGAACGTGGAAAAATGGACGGGTTACACAAGACCTATCAGTATGCTTGGTAATTAAAAGAACCATTGATAGAGCTTCACAATACCATAAACGCACTGTTGTTTTTGTGTAAAACATCTTGGGGCTTTCAATGCTCTAGGAAATGTACAAAGGCATAGTAAGTAGTGTACCCATCCATGCCAAACACATTGCCAAACCTTATTTAAATTGAAAAAAATCCCTCTTTTTATCTATATGATTGTAAATTTTCAATAGCAAACACATTGGTAAATGTTAGTGCCCATGTACAAGTAGCACATTGACACTAATAATAACCAACCTAGATCCATCTTAACCCTGGATCTATCAATCACCGAGAGGTATCAAATCTCTTTTCATTTAAAAAAAGATTTCCATCTCAAGAGATTTGATCCCTCTTGACACTTGATAGATCCAAGGATAAGATAGATCTAGGTTGGTCTACATGGTTAGTTTCATTTTTGGTTAGGGTTGACATTATTTTTTATTATTTTTTATTGGACGAACATACACATTGCCCTTATACAGGGTAAATATGTTTATTTATTTTGGCTATCTAAGTTTTTGTATAAGCCGACATTATTTATATGTTTTGTATGGTTATTTAGATTTTTATTTTGGACGACATTAGCGAAAATTTCAACTTTGTGGACAGACGAATGAACTTACACATCTCCTCCATACTGGGATGTAGAATGTGCCTCTCGGTGCAACCAACCTAGATCCATCTAACTCTGGATCTATCATGCTGTAAGAGGGATCAAATCCCTTGACGTGCAAACCTTTCTTCAAATTCTACACTCCAAAAAGAAGGTTTGCACCTCGAGGGATTTGATCCCTCTTGGCATATGATTGATCCAAAGTTAGATGGATCTAGGTTGGTTCCAATTGTTCGCAACGATGTCACATTTTTATATTATCATTATTATGTGTATGTTTGAGATAAACTTCATACTTTGAAATTTACATCATGTTTTATTTTTCCCGACATGACCATATCATTCTCTTCTTTAATTTAGCCTATGTTGCTTTCCTTGAATGGTTTGTACGTCTGTGTTTGGATGCTTTGAGTGGTTTGTGTTTATGTGTTTGGATTTGGATGGTAATGTTTGTGAATATTATAACTGTTGTGTTATATTTCTAAATGTGTACGCAATTGTCTATTAGTAATTAGTTGGTGATGACGAAGGGAGACAATCTTGTCAATAGTTTGTAGGAGTATTGATACTACACATCTATTTCATTTAATTTAGGCATCACAACTTTTGACAATTAATAAATTCTTAATAGTGTCTCTCTAGGTATTACTAAATATATTTTGAAGAGTAGTCTTAATTTTAAATTTTCCCAATTACCTCAGTTTATTGAGATGATAGATATTGTTAATAACTTTAATGATGAAATAAAAATTTTGAATGCAAAGTGACAATGTAATGGTGTTGAATGGTAAAAAATGTGAATAATAAGAATGTAGTCAATTACAAATAATATTCATTGTGATCAATCTCAAACTATTTTCTTCTAATATTCTTATTATCACCTCCCTCTCTCTCTCTCTCTCTTTCTTTGCTCTCCAACCTTGTCACTATTTCCCTCTTTCTCTCCTCTCCCCCCTCCATCTTTGTGTCTACCTCTCTCACTCCTCCCCTCTCTCTCTTCATTCCTCCTCTCACCTCTCCAATTTATCCCCTTAAGTGCAAGCAATCAAATAAGATTAGAAATCACTATCTACACTGAAATAAATGCATAAAGTGTAGGAAATCTTCTTCCCTCTCTTCTCCCTCCATCTATATCTATATCTCCCCCTGTTGAAATGGCACCCCAAAGCGGGGCTTTTGATTTAATTTTCCTTGAATTAAATTGGAAGAGAAATTGTAATTCCATCTCATAACAACTTGTATTAGTTAACTAAGTCAGAGTGATTGAGTTAGCTTAGGAAATTCAAGTTGAGGATCTAAGAGGATGCATGTAGAGTGATTCCATGATTTAAGGAGGTCCAATTGTAGTTATGCATGAGTTGTAATTAGTTAACTCAACTAGTTGAGTTAAAATTAGTTTAACTAAGTTCTAACTGAGTGATGAGCTAGAGGTAGGTCTAGTGAATTAAATCTGATTTAACTCACAATGAGTGATCAATCAGTTAACTAATAATTCACTATAAATAACTGTTGCATGTCAGTTCTGAGGAAGACCCAGTTGAGACAGAGGTTAAAGAGAAGATAACTATCATTTGTATAATTAGAAAATTGTACATATCAGTTATAGAGTTAGTTGGAGGCCTAGGAAGGATTGCACAATTATTCCAAGGGATTTTCCTATTTAATAGGGCCTTAATTCCTCAAGGAATGCATGAGCAAGGAAAGTTGAGTAGAGGCAGAGAATTGGCTAAGTATTTGTCCGATTTTTCCTAGATCAATGTGAGACAGTTGACAAAGTGTAGGAGTTCTCTTGTGAGAGAAAGCATTGTATTGTTTCATGATCCTTGACTTTATACAATATACATATAGCGAGGTTTTAGGTAGCGTGCTTTTCCTAGATACATCTTGTGTTGTGCGATTGATTACTTGTTTATGTGATTGTGTGATCGTGTTTTGTTTCTGCAAATTGTAGAAGGATTCAATATCTTGTTTTAGTACATTATAAGATCAGGTTGAATCCCGTGGTTGGATTTTCTACATGGTATCAGAGTGCCAGGGACCAACATAAGAAGAGAAGAACAAAGTTTGTTTTGACCAGGTTCGAATTTTTAGAATTATTCTTCGGTATACAATGACAGATCAAGATGTCTTTCAATGGCTTAGGACTCGAATATGCACTTGAGGGAAATTCGAATTATATTGCATGGAAGGACATGATGGAGGCAGTGCTTGAGGAAAACGAACTAAAGGAATTCATTGATACTGATATTGCCCAACCCGCAACAGTAGATAACCAACTTCTTGAAGCATGGAAGAAGAATGTTGTGAAGGTGAGGAGGATCTTGTTAGAGGGAGTTCGAGACCATATTGTCTCGAGCCTCCATGAGAAGGAAACTCCATATGCAATGTGGAATGCCTTGACATATCAGTATCAGAATAGTAGCGCGACCACAGGAAGCTGGCAAGCTTAGGAAGGTCAAAATGGAGAAGGGCGAGACGATCCAGAAATACTTGACCACGTTCACTCAATGTCCAAATGAGTTTGGAAGTGTTGGGATCTCTGTTGCCTCGAATGATTTGGTGAGCCTAGCTCTTCTATGCCTTCCAAAGAGCTGGCATAACTACACATACTCTGTTAATGGGAGGGAGAAGTTTCTATATTGGGAGTGACTATGGTCTGATTTGGCACAAGAAGAATTTCGGCGGAGCACCATAGATGGATCCTTGTAAAAGACTGATAATGAGGAAAACTGTGCCTTGGCTGGCAAGGCGAAGAAAGGAAAATGGAAGGCGTCCCATTCCAAATCCGAGACCGACAAGGAAGGAAAGAAGCGAGACTTTTCAAAGGTGAAATGTTTCAACTGTCATGAGCATGGACACTATGCCACAATTTGTACATAAAAGAATAGCAACAAGAAGGCCTCAGGAGGAGCAGTAGGTGAAGCATTGGCTTCAGAGTTTGAGTTGGACTTCACCCTCATCGCATGCATGGTTTCATCAATGATGGGATCGGTGTGGTACTTGGATAGTGTAGCCTCATTCCACATGAGGGTGAAATCAACATATTGGAAAAGACATATCAGAGAGGGTATAGGCAGGTCTTTTCCCCAGGGATTGTGGGAGGGGCCCTTCCTTCTTCGCCAACAAAGCAGGTACATAAGGGCAAACAAAAGATGGCAGAGGAAGATGTACATGAGGAAGCCATTCATGACGAGAAAGACCTCCATGAGATAGAGAATGATTTTGACCTTGTTGAATTGGATGAGCATGATGATGAGGCCTCCAAATTGATTATCAAGCAGAAGGATGCCCAAATCAGGGAGCTTCAGACCAACTTAGAGAGATCTAAGTTTTTCATTGCATACTGTGAGCAGGAAAATGAACAACTCAAGACCAATCAGGCCATCATGGAGATTCAACTTCTCAAGGAAAAGAGAGAAGAAAACAAGGCAAAGGCCTTGCTTGCTGAGGCTTATGAAAGATATGGTGAAACAAATGAGGCAAAAGAACAAGTTCCAAGAAGAATACCTAGGACTAGAGTGCTCAAAAGAGATTTAGAACTAGAGAGGCAAAAGGAAGTTGAGCTTGCTAAGGAGCTCACTCTGAATGAACAGTTTGCCATCATTTTCAATGAGAACCAAGAGCATTGGATTGAAAATTCCAACCAAAAACTTGAGAATCTCTTGTATAAGGAAAACAAGGAAAATGACATATTGAGAAAGAGGGAAAAACACTACTTCAAGAAGAATCAAATTGCAAGCTCAAAACTCCAAAAGGCCAAATCAAGACTTGAAACCCTAACCAAGAAAAATGAATGGGACAAGTTTGATATTCTTGTTGAGGCATCTCTCATTTCCTAATACACCTCATCAGCATCCCACAACATAAAATTTGAAGAAATTTGGGCAAATTTTGAAATTTTTGTGTTTTTGCCAATTTTGCACAGTGGCACTGGAAAAAGCGCAACGCCCTAGGCATTGCGCTTTTCCTAGGGACCTCGAATGAACAAAACGAAGGTACCATTGGATTCAAAAGAAAATTTACAGCCAAGAAAACAACTTTTCTAAGCTTTTTTGGGTCAAAAAGGTAGTCAAAGGTAAAAAAACACTCAAAAATGACCTTTCTGCCCTGTTTTGGAGGTTGGCTTTGCGCTTTTGACTTGTTTTGGGAGAATCAATTTTTGGAGGGTAAAATAAACACCATTTGTGAAACCAATAATATATATGGAAACTAGAGTAGACGTACTTTCCAATGAGCTATCCTGAGCTCAATTGGGACACCTGGAACCCCCTCAAAGGTGGAATTGAAGATGGCGCCACGCTTTTGACAAATTTTTTTTTTTTTTTTTTTCCAGTTTGCTGATATTTACCAATTTTCTCAAATTTTTCCTGTTTCACTTGGAAAATGGAGTTTTCGCCTTTGTAAATAAATAATTTAAATGTAATTATGGTGTTTTTACACTTACCTAGATTAAATAAATTAGATGAAAACTTTTGATGATGATTTAATGAATCAATTTCCAAAAAGTGAGGGATGAGTTAATTTGACCTCCCTACACTCTAGGTATCAATTCAGTTTTTCGTGGAACTGCTCCTTCACTTAGGGATTCGACCCCTGAGGATGAGATAAGTTTTTTTGTGGTCTATATCTTGTACTTTTTGGTTCACTTCCCAGGTTGGATGTTGTTGCATTGATCAAAGACTTTAGTCTAATAAGTATTTGGAAAGATATTAATGAAAAGGTTGCAGCTATTTATTTGGGATACCTGTGGTATGGAAATTTAGCATTTTTATTCTTATGTCTCATTATGTATTAATGTTTTGTTTCATGATCCATTTCATTTCTATGATATGTTGGTTTTCAAGTTGATAAACAGAATACATCTCTCATGCTCTGTTTTGGGAAACTATTCATAGTTTGTTCATTCTCTTCAGTTTAGAAATAATTCATGCTTATAATTTCTCTTTCTAGCTCCTCATTAGTCTGATCCATCTCACCCTGAAACCATAAAGTGTTAGCCTTCCTACCTACCTTGCCCCATTTAATGGACTGCAATCCTAATCCTATTTTCCCTGACCTAGCCTCTTTGACCTAATTCACCCATCCAACAAAAAAATTCAAACAAACAAACCCCTGTACTCATACCTAGCCTAAAACCCTAATTAATCTAGCCCTATTGGCTGCGACTTTTTGGAGAGAGCCCTCTCTGGTTTGGTAAGGCTAGCTACCAAGCCAAAAGATTGGTATGTTGTTAGCTCTATTTGGAATCTTTCTCATCCTTAGAGATTCGGTGGAGTGATAACATACTGGCGCCGTTGCCGAGGAACGAAAGATTTACTTTCCCTGGGTGTACAAAAAGAATCATTGGATTTTTATCCTTTGGATGATAAGGTTAAGTTTCAAAAAATGTTGATTGGATAATTGCAGTGCCACGATTGTAGAGCTGGTTTTGTGAAGATGTACCAGAGAAAATCGCAATCCTGATCCAGTTGATCTAGTCGAAGATCCAGAGAAGATTTTTTGGAGGCATATATATCAAACTACAAAGATTCAGTCATGACCAATCCCATTGGTAAGATATACTTCACTGCCTACTAAAATACTGTCTATTGAATATATACCGTACGATCTAAAATTTGAATTGCCATTGCTTAGGTCTAAGTCTGAAACCTCTTTATCCGACATAGTCTTTGATCCTTTAAGACTCTTTGAGGTCAAGTCATTATATGAATTAGATCTTAGCTCTCTGAAACTTGAAGAAGATTGGTTTTTTGAAGAGATTAAACTTGATTTAGACCTTGACATCAAAGACTGGATCCAATTATACCATCAAGAGGCAATACCTGTTTCAACTCAACCTCAATCACATGTAGTTTTTTCATCTGCACCTTCAACCTCATCATTTATACCTACTAATTTAGTACCTAAAACTGTTGTTCCACTACCTATGAAACCAACCCATCCCATTGTCAATCCAGCACTTCACTCAGCAGGAATCATGTCCATATTTTCCTCACTTATCTTACCTTCTCAATTGAATGATTTACCTTAGGGTTATGGCCACAGACTCCCCCTATTTGATGAAAATTATACCATATCTACAAAACAACACATTATTAAGGTCATTGACTTCATAGAATTGGAGGAAGTTGATTCCGACAATGCCAAAATGAGGATTATAGCCCAGAGCTTCTCTGGAGATGTCAAAGTTTGGTTTAGATCCTTAACTGCTATTTCCATTGCCACTCCAGACCAGCTGGCTGATGAATTTATAGCTTGATGGGAGGTGAAGAAAAGCCATTTACAGTTGATTTTTGAGTATGAGAGCATAAAGAGAAATCTCAATGAATCAGTCCAAGATTTCAGTACTCATTTCAATAGAAATTATAATGCAAGTCCCGTTGAAATAAAGCCTCCTCCAGGCTTAGCTCTCATATGTTATCTAGATGCATTTTATCCCAACATGGCCTACCAACTAAGGGAAATGAATCTAGCTACACTTGAAGATATGCAAAATAAAGCGGTTAGCGTTGAAGCGAATTTGCTGATGAAAAGAGCTAGAGCTAGAGCTAGAACTGAGAGAAAAGTCACTGTTAAAGATGAACCATCCACCTTATCTTCCGATGCCAATATGGACACTTTGATAAGGACTATTGAAAGTATGGTTGACAGGATGTCCATCAATGAGAGACAACCTGAGGTCAGAAATCCTAACTACAGAGGCCAACAATAGACTCAATTAAGTATCAAGCAGAGAGAACAACGGGCTCTTGAGCAACCAACACAACAACAAAAAATTAGGACACCCTTGCAGTAGAAATATGCTCAAGGAATAGAAGAAGAAGATGAAGACACAGTTGTTGAGGAAAATATCCTTTTCAAGGCTGATGGTTTTCTTATGTTTTTGCCGAAAGATGAAGAGTATTTTGAAAAGAAATATCAACCTAAGGATGAAGATATTATCCTTGCCAATGATCATGAATTGGATGTTGAATTAGATTATTATCAGCGGGGGTACTTGAATGCACTTAGTTCACAAAATAGGTAGCTCCCATTGAGGAGCAGAGATGTGTTGGTTAATCCCATTCAGAAGAGAGCATCTTAGCAGAAAGATACTCAGACAAAGCATAATCCTCCAAGTAATCAAAGTAAAGGAAAAGAGCCCGCAGTCATGAATCATAACAAGGTAAATCATCCATCCACAAGTTCAACAAATAATGAAAAGGACAGTCAGAAAAAAGAAGTTCCATCAAAGGACCATGCTGGAAAATGATACATCATCATTAAAGAGGTAGACAAAACCACTCCTTTAAGCCTAGAAACTGAAATTTCAAAATTAGAAGTGTCTATTCCTTTAACCAAGCTTGTTAAGAATAACCAATATAAGTCCCATGTTGCCAAGATGCTTAAAGTATATCCTTTATCTGGCATGGTAAATGTTGAATATGATCAACCTGAACTCATTTTTGGTCCTGCTATTGATGGTCAGTTCGAAGATAGCGAGGTTCCTCCTTTATACTTGAGTCTAAGAATCCACCAATGCATTTTACATAATTCCATGTTACGCTTTGGAGCCTCCCATAAGCTAATGCCAAAAGATATTATGGAAAAGTTGGGCCTTGATATCACTTGTCCCTACCATGAATTATATTCCTTCGATTCAGGTAGAGTTTGTTGTATTGGTATTATTAAAGATTTGGTGTCTCCTTAGAGCATATTTCGAAAAAATAATTTTCTAATGGATGTGGTGGTAGCTGGCATACCACCACGGTTTGGCATGTTGTTGTCAAGGTCTTGGAGGGGGGGGGGGGAATTGAGAGGCACATTGAAATTAGAATTTTCTTATGCAACTATCCCTGTTTTCGGACAATTGAGAAAATTGTACTGTGAAACAAAGATGAAATATATGATCACAAGCAAAAAAAGCATATCAGTCATCTGATAAATGATGTACATACATATTTAGAGTCATTCATTTTATTTAATGATAATGGCTTAAATGATGTAGATATCCAGCTTGTAGATGTAGAAGATGTTCTAGAGATTATAATTCCATCAGAGAAGTTATACAAAAGGAAAAATAGAATTTGTCGAGCTCATCAGAACAGCCATCAGATGAGGAAGAGAAAAAATAAGAACAACCATTATATAAAGCAGAAGAAAGTATGGAAAAGCATGAAGAATCAGTTCATAAAGTTGAACCAAAACAAAAATCAGAGTTTCAGCACCTGGAGGATGAAAATTGTCTATGGTCCATGGAATTTGATGGTGCCTTGGGGAAAGACGGGGCATGCATTGGAATTTTGGTCCGCATCCCTTCTCATCAGCAGAGTAAATTTCCTACAAATGTTAGATTGTGCTATTACAAGTTTTCTTTTGATTTCACTAATGATGAGGCAGAGTATGAAGCACTCATTACTGGCCTAAATATCTTGAAGAAATTGGGAGCAAGAAGAAGTGATGTGTATGGTGATTTAGAACTTGTGATCAAGCAAGTTAAAGGTGAATATCAAGAGAATCATCCTCGAATGAGACAATATAGGAATGTTGTACTAGATATTTTGAAAATGTTTTAGGAGTATATACTTACAGTTGTGCCAAGGAGTCAAAATATCATGGCAGATTCATTGGCTACAACTGCAAGCAATTTTAATATCCCCATCTATTCAAACAAGAAGTTTGAGATTCATGTGAAACACTGGTTCACGGTTCCTAATAAAATGTGGTATTGGCAAGTTTTTTGGGATGATAAGAAGGTAAATAAATTTCTCCAAGGTGAGGCAGAATTTGAGAATTGTTCCATAGATGAAATTTGTGATAAATATGACCAAGATATAGAAGCAACTCAGAGGGATATACTACAGCTGAAAGACAACAATATTCCAAAAGTTCTCATACCTTTGGAAGAATTTTTTGACCAAGATGACGTAGCAAGAAAGCCTACATTGGTGCCTATGGAAAGGGGTGTTGAAGATGTAAACATTGGGACAACGGAAAAACCAAGGATGGTTAAAATTTCCAAGTCCTTATCTCCCGAGGTAAAGGTTGAATATGTTAAATTATTTTTTGAATTTTTTGATGTTTTCGCATGGGAATATGTAGATTTAAAGGTGTATGATAAGAACATCATTCAACACACTATTTCGATCAAGTTTGATCAAAATCCCTTTCGGTAAAATTTGAGAAGGATAAATCCTAGATTGTTGCATCAGTTGAAAAAGAGGTAAGAAACATTTTAAAGTCCGGTATTATTGTCCCTATCAGATTCTCTGATTGGAATTCGAATTTTGTCCTAGTAAGAAAGAAGACTAGAGAAATCCAACTCTACATAGATTTCAGGAACTTGAACAAAGTGTTTCTCAAGGACAACTATCCACTTCCTAAAATGGATCACATCCTTAAAAGAGTTGTCGGTTCTTCGAGGATGTCACTGTTGGATGGATATTTGGGATACAATCAAATTTTGGTGCACGAGGATGATCAGGACAAGACAAAATTTACTACACCTTGGGGTACGTTCAAATATGCAAAGATTCCATTTGGTTTGAAAATGTACGGGCCACATTTCAGCGGGGAATGGACATAACATTTGCCAATAAAAAATATGTTTTCTTGGTTGTTTATTTAAATGAATTGACAGGGTTTTCACATTATGATGATGAACATTTGCACCATTTAAGAATTTTTTTCGAGAGATTCAGGAAATTCATAATCTCTCTTAACCCAAAGAAAATCCTTTTTGCCATGGTGGAGGGAAAACTTCTCAGTCACATCATCTTTGAGGATGGGATCCAGATTGACCCTTCTCATGTTCAAGAAGTTTAGTAGATTGATTTCCCTCGTAGAAAAAAGGAAATACAAGCATTCAATGGTAAGATGAATTTCTTACGTAGATTCATTCCTAATTTGGCTAAGAATCTTAGAGAATTTACAAATATGTTGAAGAAATATAATGATGTAAAGTGGTCTGAAGATGCCCGGAAATCCTTCAACTTAGTAAAGTTTGCCTTGACTAATGCCCCTATTTTGATAAGTCCTGACTATACTATTTATTTCATAATCTTCTCATTTGTTTATGAGCACACCATGGCAACAGTCTTGATTAAGAAAAGGGATAAAATTGAGCTACCAATTGCATTTTTAGTCGCAATATCAGAGATGCAGCCCTTCGGTACAATATCATAGAGAAACATGCTTTGGATTTGGTTAAAGCGCTAAAATATTTCAAAGTTTACATATTACATTCACATACTCTTGCCTATGTGCCTAATGTAGATGTAAAAGAAGTTCTCATGCAGACAGATCTAGAAGGTAGGAGAGGGAGATGGATAGCAACATTACTAGAATATGACCTGGAGATCAAGCCCACCAAGCTGATCAAAGGTCAGGGCTTAGCCAAGATCATGGTTGAGTCAAAAATTCATGCTATAGACGTCAAATTAATTTCAGCCTTGTCTGATAATGAAGAAGAAGTGAATCTCATTCAGGTATCTAATTCTTTGTGTCATCTCCATGATATTATGATATTGTTTATCTTTTGAAACTCCTAAACCCTCCTCAAGGCATGAATAAGAGTCAAGGTAGGTCTTTGAAACTCAAAGCTTCTAAGTATTTCATATTGGACAATGCAATTTAATGGAAGGATCCCAGAGGTGTGTTGCTGAACTGTTTGGCCGAAGAAGAATCTAAGGAAGTGATGAATGACTTCCACAAAGGAGATTGTCAGGGCCACCTATATTCAAATACCATGACCAATAAAATATTTAGAGTGGGATATTATTGGCCGAAACTTTTTTCATATGTCTACAAAACATTCACATGAGTTGGCACGAATGTCAAGTTTTTCAGGGTAAGAGAAAGCTTCTCCCATTACCTCTTCAACCTATTTCAGTACATGCACCATTTCAGTAGTGGGGCCTATATTTCATAGGTGAAATTCACCCAACATAATCTGCACAGCACAAGTGGATCTTGACAACCACAGATTACTTTACAAAGTAGATTGAAGCGATCCCGACTAGGTAAGCAACATATTTTGTCATCATTTAGTTTTTAGAAACTACTATTTTGTCCCATTTTGGTTGTCCTACAAATATTATCACAAATAACGTGGCAACATTCAAGTCTAAGAAGATGACTGAGTTTTTTGAAAGATATAACATTAAATTGGGACAATATACAACTTGCTACCCACAAGGTAATGGATTGGCGGAGTCCTCTAATAAGTCCTTGATCAATATCATTAATAAAATGTTAGAGGAAAATAAAAAGAATTGGCATAAGAAGTTGGTCAATTCATTGTGGCCAGACCAGGTACGTAGTAAGAATTCTATTGGCATGTCTCCTTTTCAAGTTGTGTATGGTGTCGATATTGTGTTTACTTCATCATTAGCAGTCCCGGTAATGAAATTGTTGCAAGAAGCAGGGACTGAGGAAAATGACATATAGCGTCGGATTAATCAAATGATACACCTTCAACAGACGAGATATGAGTTATTTCAGAATACTTCAAAACTCCATGACAAGGTAAAGAAGATCTATAACCGGAAAACAAAGGAAGACAACTTCAAGGTTAGAGATGTAGTACTCCGCTGAGATGCCGAAAATGAGGATAAGGGTAAGCATGGAAAATTTGAGAATTTATGGAAAGGGCCATATCATATTTCTGCTTTCCGGGGAAAGAATGCTTATTTTCTTGAAGAGATGAATGGAAAAGAGTGCTTAGGAGGACCATTCAATGGTAGGCTTCTTAATCCTTAAGCACTATCTTTTCTGAATCACATTTTTCAATCAGTTTTCCATTTCATTGTAAATATCAGTTACATTTTTTGCAAGTCTCAAATAGAGAATCATTGGAGTTTGGAGCCTGAAGTGAAGGCCACGGAGCTTCACTGATTTTTTGTCATTTTCAAAGTTCAGTTTTCAGTCAAGTAAGTCAGTATTGAGTCAATTTTCAGTCAATTTTGAGTTTGTCTTGAGTCAGTCTATCTCATCTGAGTTATTATCTTTCAGTCATTTATTAGTTTTATTTTTTGACCGTATTGGAGCAATCGATAAGGCTTTCTAGACTACGGTGTTCTTGACATCTCTTTCAGAGCTATCATCCCTAATAATGCCAATGTTAGTGTTAGTATTTTCATCTCACCATCAGTGATCAAAAATCCTATTTTCATATCATTTTAAGTGTCCCACTTAGAATTTTTTTATAATTCCATTAGGTCATGTTAGTATCAGAATATACATTCTTCAATCAGTGATCAAAATCACTCATTTCATTCTCATTTTAGGTGTTCCACTCTGAAATTTTTATATCATTCCATTAGGTCATGCTAAAAATTGTTTCACAGATGGTAGCCCTAGTCATAAAACTTCACTCTCCCTCAGAAACTCACATTTGCTGGCTCACCTTCATGTCTTGCTGAGCATAATAACACTTTTTAAAAGCTCATTTCACCATGTCTTATCTCAGTCAAAGTCAATCATGGAAGTCAGGTCATTCAAGGTCCCATTAGGTCATTAGGTTTCAATGCTCAAGGTCCAAAAATGTACCATTTCATCTCAATAAATTCAAAAAAATGTGTGAGAGTGACTCAATAAAATTTTTATTTCCCCCTACAGAAGATCATCAGCATGTAAATATCATATTTTTAAATTTGTAATTTTGATTTTTTATGATTTTCATATCAAAATGTCATTTTGATATGAAAACAAAGATGCAATTTATTTTTAAATTCCTATGTAATTTTATGTTTTCTATATTTAATAATTTCAATCCCTAGCTTCCAACTCAAAATACACATGCCAAATTGAAAGGGAGAAGTGACAAAATCCAACAACATCATCCTGTAAGAGAGAAAGGTCAGATGAAAAGGGTAATTAGAAAATGGTTCAGCAAAGTGAAAAAATTTAAATTCATATTCACTTTGCTATTTATGACTAAAGACATCAAATCATATTCATTTCCCTCTTTAAAAGATCGAGCGAGCACTCCAATAGCCAAAAAATTCGAAATTCTGAGAAAAATTAGCAAAGGAGCAGAAGCAAGGGCGCAAATATCTTGAAAGGAGGGTGAAAAGACATTCTGGAGGGCGCAAATCAGTTTTTGAGGGCGCAAATGTGCAGACAGGGCACAAATCAGTTGAATAGGGCACAAAATAAGTTGAACAGGGCGCAAATATCCTGAAAAGAGGGCGCAAATATGTTTCTGATGGCACAAATGACCAACAAACTTATCAAACCATCCAAATGATCAGAAACTTCCTTCCAAAGCTTCTCAACTCAACCATTCACCTCTAGCAATCCAGTAAGAGGAATTTTCCATCAAAATCATATTTTCAAAGTTATATATGTTCAAGTTTGAAATTGAAGTTGTAATTTGGTGTTTTTCGTGAAGCAAAACCCTAGTTTTTCTCCCTTGCACCCATAATTCCGAAAACTCCACTTCTCCTACACTCCATACCATCCCTACAATCTTAAAATTCATTCCCTAAACCCTATTATCACAAATCCCATCCCTAAGTTACTAATTCCTAAAACCCTAAGCCCTAGGTGCTATTCTAGACCTAGGCTCCTAAATCCCAATTCCAATAACTTTTTCTCCTATTCCCTTCCCTATTACTCATATCCCTAAAAATTACTCCCTATCCCCTTCCCATATCACATATCGCTATCATAGATCTCCATCAGTTTTCCTTTCCTATCTCCCTATCCCATTTTCCTTCCCTAATCCCTAGGGTTTTAAACAAAAATACCATGGCAACAGAAGAGGAAAACACAACATTCACTGAAGCAGAGGAACAAAGATAAGGAGGTCAAAGAGAGGAGAAAGAGTGCTCAAACTTGAGCCTGCTAAAACCAAAGAACTCTTAGATTCTCCATTGACTGTCACATGCTTTAAACATGTTGGCTGCTATGATTTTTGTGAGAAAGTTAAGAGGGTTAAACACAACCCAATGCTAACTAGACTGTTCATATCAGGACTCCATGACAATCAATTTAAATTAGCTAGGGTCCATTTTACCTTATATACTGCTGTCATTTCAGATGCTACAAGTATCCCTAATTTTAGGAAGAAACAGTTCAAGAAAGGAAGATTGAAGAAACCAGATTATGACTTCTTCCGCAAATCAAGACATCAAAATCAAACAAGGATATTCTTCCCTTTTTCACACCTCTTGGATTGATATGCACATATGATGGAGATTATAATGAAATATTTCTCATGTGAAGGTAGATTTTCAAGGCTCTATTCCTATCACATCCGGCTCTTGATGCACTTCACTAGGGTAAGGATGCTTAACATACACTATTATATTTTTTGGAGTATAGAAAATATGGCATACATTGCTCAGAAGAAGGATTATGAACAAAAAATGAAAATCCTATTCCATCATTCCCTCATAAAAATCATATTCCTCCACCATCTTAATCAACTAAACATTGCATGGAGCACCTTCATAGCCAATGCTATCTTCATTGAGCCATCCATTCAACATGCACAACATGTCCCTTCATCATCTCAACTCATGATTCACTCATCATCGTTAGATCAGTCCTCTTGACCTCCTTCATCTCCATCTCATCATGACACTAGTTCATATCCATCTCATCATGACCCTTCATCTCCATCTCATTATGACTCTTCATCTCCATCTCATCATGATTTTGGGTCACCTAGCAGGATAGACGACATTTATTCTAAGTTGGCTAGTTTGGTTGAGGTTGAGCCATTGCCAGAAACCTACCAGAGAGGCTATAGGCATGTGTTTGCTTCACTTGGAGTGAAAGGGGACATGCCTTCAACATCAACACGACAGGTGGATAAAGGTAAAGAAAAGTTCATTGGGCCACTCATTCATGATGAGGTGGAAAGTCATGAAACAAAGCATGGATTTCAGATTGTTGACCTAGACAAATATGAAGAAGACAAAATCACAAATGCATCAATAAAAGGTAAGGATGCCAAGATTAGTGAACTTCAAACTAATCTTGACAGGGCTAGATATGTGATTCACTTTCTTGAGCAAGAAAATGAGCAGTTGAAGACCAAACAGGTCATTGATGAGGTGAAGTACTTCATTTCTCAAAGGGAGGCTCATAAGGCCAAAGCAATGATAGATGAAGCATTACAGAAGTATGGTTCTCTTGAGGAGGAAGAATAATAGGTACTTTTGTCGCACAGATTGTCAAGGCAGCGCGACAACGGCTCAGATTAGAACAGCCCCCAATCTGAGCCGTTGTCGCGGTGCCTTGAAAATCTTTGCGACAACAGGTACCAAGGCAGAGACTTAGAACTAGAGGGCTGAAAAGAGCTCTAGCTCTAGAGAGACAAAGGGAAACTGAGCTAGTTGACCAGCTAACCCTAAATGAGCAGCTTTCCATAGAAATCAATCAGAACAAGGAACCATGGCTTGATAGAGCCAATATACACTCGGAGAAGCTGATGTTGGGTATGTGTTATATTATTTCCATGACTAAGCATGCACAAGCAAGGAAGGAAGCATAATACATAGCAGCCACTCATGCAAGCAAGGAAGTAGTTTGGTTGCAAAGATTGTGTTCAAGTATGGGGTTGGTACAACAAGCTATAAGGATAGACTGTGATAGCCAAAGTGAAATTTTCTTGGCTAAGAACCCTGCTTATCATTCAAAGACAAAGCACATTGATGTTCAATATCACTTTGTTAGAGATATGGTTACGGCTAAAAGGGTGTTGCTGGTAAAGGTGGACACTTTGAAGAATTTTGCAGATGCATTGACAAAGTCTGTGAGCACTCAAAAGTTCTCTTGGTGTAGAGAAACAATGGGTGTTGAAGAATTGGGCTAGTGACTAAGCTCTCCTGTGGCCCCCTGTGGAAAGAAAACAACAAGTGGGAGAATGTTGGGTGTGTGTTATATTCTTTCCACGACTAAGCATGCGCTCTGGAAAAAAAAATTTAGTCCTTAATTTATAGTGGGTAGTCTGCGCCCATGGTTTTGCACATGGTTTTGGGGTACGATGGTTTTCAGCCCCTGGTATTTTTTGTAGATCCGGTGAAGGGAACTATGGTTATGTTCTAATCCAGGGTTAATTGATTAGGTTTCATGTATGCTTCGGCATGTATATATATGTGTTGTAACACTAAAAGGAATATAATGAAAAAATCAAGCTGGCTGTCCTGATTTGGGATCAAGGGGAAAATTTCTATGTTTATCTATCTTATGTTTTATGCTCTCGCTATTGTTTATTTTATGTTATAAGATTCGTGTGTAGATAATTTTTGTTCAGGGTTAAAACCTACAGCTGCTAGAAAAGGCCAATAAGGATAATGACTTGTTAAGGAAGAAGGTCAAACTTCATGCCCGGAAAGAGAAAATTGCATTGGCCAAGCTCAAAAGAGTTAATGCCAAAATTGAACATTTGACCAAGGAGGAGGAGAAAAAGTTGGAAATCCTTGATTAGGCTTCCCTACAAGCTTAGACACACCTACCTCAGCCATTCCAACAAGTTTTGAGGCACTTTGCAACTTTTTTTCAAATTCTGGAAAACTCTGTGTTTTTTGAGGCATTTAATTAGCAGATTATTGGGCATTTGTGTAGCGCCCTAGGCACTACGCAAATAATTTTCACACTTTTTAAGGAGAAGGAAGGAACCATTGGATTCATAATGACTCATAAATCTCAAAAAACCATGTTTCTAGCCTTGGTTTTCTTTTTTTATGGGTGAAAAGCCCAAAAAACCACCTAAAAGTGACCTTTCTGCCCCCTTTTTCACCTTGGCGCTGCACAAATACCAACCTTGGGAGATTGGATTTTGGAGGGGGTAAATGACCTCCATTTTTATAACTTGAGGCATATTTGGAAAGAGGATAGGCAGGGCTTTCCAACGAGCTATTATAGGCCCAATTTGGACACCAGGAAGGCCTCCAAAACTGGCCCTGAATATAGCGGGCACAAATGCACAATGGATGGCGCAAATGCACCGTGGATGGTGTAAATGTCAAGTTTGCTGATTTTTTCAAATTTTCTCTTAGGTTTTGAATTTTCTTTAGCAAATACTCTTTCTAATAATGTAATTGATCATGGTAAAATGTAATTATGTCAAGGATTACTTACCTAGGGTAGATTCATAGGGTTAAAGTCATTAATGGGTCATGATGAATCAGTTCAATGTAATGAGTGAGTCACTTGGACCATCCTACACTTCAGTTTTCAGTTCAACATTTAGTGGATATCATCCTCACCTCATGGATTCAAACCCTGAGGATGAGTGAAGCTTGTTTTGATGACTATTTATCTCTTTTCTTCACACTAGTGAAGGGTTGGAATCAGTTTGATGTTTGCTAGTTGATTTAGGAAACTTTGTACTCAATTTGGCCAAGCTAATAAAGAGGAGCTGCATCTACTTTTATGGGATACTTGTTGTATTGGATGTATGTCATTGTTTCTTATTCAATATCATATGTTTGAGATTATTATATTCATGTTCATTTCATTTCTATGTTATGATACTTTACAAGTTAGATAATCAGAATACATGTTTTGCACATGCTCTGTTTTGGGTAAATGATCATATTTTGTTCATCTTCTTCTGTCTGATAAAAATAAATCTTCTATTGTTTTCTTATCTTTCTTTAAGCTTCAACACCATTCCATAACAATAATATTCAAGTGATAAGCATTATACCTACCTTTCCCCATTGATCCTTGCAACCCTAACTCATTTTCCTTGACCTAGCTTTCCTTGACCTAATTCCTTCATCCAGTGATTCCCCAACCAAATCAAATTAAAACAACCTCCTTCACTCTATATATAGCCTAAAAAACCTAATTTATTGAGCCCTCCTGGTTGTGACCCTTTCAGAGAGATCCCTCTCCGACTTGATAGGGCTAGCTATCAAGTATAAAGCTTGGTCTATGGTTACCTTTGTTTGGATTCCTTCTCAGCCTTGGGAATCTGGTGGAGTGATAACAGGTCATGCAAAAATTTAGTCACTGATGGTAACCCTAGTCCAAAAACATCACTCTTCCTCAAATTTGATTACTTTTTGGCATAGTTTCATACCTTGCTGACTGTACAGCATTTATAAAGTCATATCAGTCATGGCATCATGAAATTTAGTCCTTCAAGGTCTCATTAGGTCTTTTAGGGTTCTTCAAGGTTTCATTAGGTCATTAGGGTTTCCAAGGTCCAATAAAACTTCATTTCCAATGCATAAGACCAACAAGTAAAGGGTGATCCAATAAAATCTCTTCACCATATGAAGATGATTTGTAAAGAAAATTTCTTGTTTCAGCATGTAATTTTGGATTTCAGATGTAATTTTTAATTTTATTTATGTAATTTATGTCATTCAAAATGTAATAAGTATCATGATTCCCAAGATGATAACTCAGATTTCCAACATGCCAAAGCATAAAAAATGTCAAATCAAAGAGTTCTCAGAGTCATCATGTGATAAATTTTTCAAGGAAAAAGTCAAGTGCAAAGGCAAAAAATTCAGAGTTTAAAGTGAAACTGAAGAAAGAAAAAGTGGGTCCCAAGGCCCAATTTATTCAAATGATGAAGTATAAAGACCACCAAGACATCACAAAGAAGCTCATTTTTCATTTCATCCATCGATCTTGGACTCCCATAGTTGGAAAAATTGATATGCAGGCCCAGAGTCTGAGTTTTTCATTGGCGTCATGCTTTTAGAGGGTGGTGTTGCACTTAGAGCAGTGGCGTTGCGCTTATTATCCATTGGTGCTGCGCTTCTGGGCAATGCACTGCGCTTTTTCTCAGTAAAGTCTCCAGGCACCAAAACTCACCAAATAACCTCAAAACTCTCTTAAACTCTCATAAAGTTCCTCTTACGCATTCTTGCAAGTAATTACACTCAATTTTTTGGCTCTTTGCACTCCTAAAGAATGATTTCATAGTGTTTTAGATTCTAAGTGAAATTGGCATTTTCCTAAGTGAAACCATAGTTTTACTCCTAATTCCCAAGTTTTATGCCCTAATACTCTACATTCCCTTCCCACACATCTAAATACCCTATCCCTACCCTTACACTATCATTCCCTAGTCCCTAAGTCCCTTTCCATAAAAAACCTAAGTCTTAGGCTTCTACATTCCTAGGCAGCCGCTTCCCTAAAACCTGTAAATAAATTTTCATTTCCAATTCCCTTAACATTTTTACCTCCCATCACCTCCTAAAGTTCCCTAATTCCTTCCCCCATATCCCTAAATTTTTCTAGAGTTATATTATCTAGACCCCTCTTCACTCTCCATTCTCGTCCACCTTATCCCTAGGTTTCATTAGCAACCAAACACTATGGAAAGAGACAAAGACTATATGGAGGAGGAGGGTAGGCAGAGAGATGAGAATAGAGAACAAAGAAGGCCTCACAAAGGAGGAAGAATCCTAAGGCTGGAGCCCACCAACACAAATGAACTCAGGGCCTCTCCCATGATTGTCAGTTGTTTTGAATATGTAGGTTGCCTTGATTTTTGAAACATGATTCATAGGGTCCAATATCATCCTATGTTGAGTAGAGTCTTCATCTCAAACCTCAGAGATAATCAGGTGATCCTTGCTGGTGTGACCTTCAGTGTATCTACATCTATCATTTATGCTGCCACAGGGAATCCAAACATGGGAGAGAAATGGTTTAAATCCAAATATTTGGAGGATCAGTATAATGAACCATTCATCAAACCAAGATACAAAAATGAAAGGAGGAGGGCTTTCCCTTTCAGCTACCTTCTTGATAGGTATTCACCCATGATGAAAATCATCATTAAGTGCTTCTCTTGTGAAGGGAGGTTTTATAGGCTCTACACATATCACATTAGACTGTTGATTCACTTCACAAAAGTAATATTGCTCAATGTCCCATACTTTCTATTTAGGAGCATAGATAAAATGGATTACATTGTGAAAAAGAAAGACTATGACCAACAGATGAATAACCTCTTCCACACTCATTGATCAAAATCATTGTGCTCCATCACCTTGATCAAATGGGCATCTCATGGGACACCTTCATTGCAAATGACATCTTCACTGCTCCACGAGCTCCACATGCTGAAGATGTGCCTTCTTCATCTCACCCTGCTACATCTATGCCTCCACCTTAGTCCACTTTACAAACTCCATCACCATCACCATCACCATCATCATCACCATTTTATGATCAGGATGAGTCACCTATCAGAGTTGAGGTCAACAAGCCTAAAGAGGGTGAAATCAAAATATTGGAAAAGACATACCAGAGAAGGTATAGGCAGGTGTTTTCCCCAAATATTATGGGAGGGGCCTTTCCTTCTTCACCAACAAAGCAAGTACATAAGGGCAAGTAAAAGATGGCAGAGGAAGATGTACATGATAAATCAATTCATGAGGAGGAAGAACTCTGTGTTAGTGTGTTTGGTGCACGCATGTACAAAATCACACCAACTTACGGGGTGTGGTCTACCCTCTTAAGTTATTGGTCACAGGCAGAAAAAGAAGTGGATTCAAGCAAGTTAGTGGAAAAATATAGAATCATAAACATACTAGATAGATAAATAGCATGCATACATAAAATAAAACTAAACTAAAACTAAAACAAATAAACAAAATCTTTGAATAGAGTCAAACAACTGCAATAATCCAAACGGTGGCTCTTCAGCCCCTCTTATTGAGTGCTGGTAGGAAATGAGGATGAAACTTTAACCCTCTTGCCAAATGGCCCTTAGAACATGGGTTCTAAGTCCCGATGCAAGGATTTTTTTACTTCCAAGATTTCTTTGGTACAAAGTATCCCTCTCTCTACTATGGTGGATTGAACTTGTTGGATGGCCAACAATTGAGTCCCCTCTATCTTCAACTCCTGATCACACACTTTTGGTATTTCTTGGGCAATTTTGGCCAGCAAAACAATGTGCTCTCAAGTTCTTCATCTCATGGTGGCCTTATATACGAGAATTCAAATCATCCTTCCGTCTCTTGGTACATTGTGGATGGTGACCCAAGAGAGGGGGATGATTCCTTTGTGTGCCACAAATATTCCATTGTGTGCTCCCTTGATGTATAAGGAGGCTTTGGTGGCTGTCCTTAGGCGGCTTCAAGTGTGAAATCACTGTCTTGGAGTGTGCTTTT
This sequence comes from Pinus albicaulis, assembly GCA_034641835.2. NCBI lineage: Eukaryota > Viridiplantae > Streptophyta > Pinopsida > Pinales > Pinaceae > Pinus > Pinus albicaulis. The sequence continues at coordinate 898,324,959 of CM076572.1, read as the reverse complement.
TGTGGTCCTAGAAAGTGACTTTCGCCACTCCCGGGATTGCGTGTATTTCAGGTCAAAAGGCGCGCAAAGGTGCTCTTCATGAAGGATTATGCACGCAAAAGCATTTATGACTTGCTCAAATTTGATTTTTCCTCAGACCTTAGAGATTTTTAGATACTTTCCAGATTCTCTAATGTCTTTTAGCCCTATAAATCCTTCTTCTTGACATTAAATAATTTTGTCTTCTGCTTGTATGATTTTCCAGTGTTAACAGTTTCACCCTAATGTGTGAGGTCTAGGAAGAACTGTATAATTGAAATACATTATAGTTTATTTTCTGTATATTGTGTGTAGAGAGAGAGAGACTTTCTTGAAGCTCGGAATTGAAAACACCCTGCACTGGTTCGAAGAATGACCATGTCCTATGGGACCCCTGTAAGAAAATATAATAAAATATATATAAAAATTTTCTATGAGGCGGGCATATCCCATGTTCATAATGCTGTGGCTAGTTAAAAAAATCTACTTGATAGATACATGTTCTTTCTGTGTCACTAATATGGTAGTGATCTGGTGGTTGCTGACGACGACTGCTGGTGCCCTCTGGGGCATTTTTTCTTTGACAATAGGTGGAATGTGGTACCCATATGCGTAAAATTGGTATGGCATATAGCTACGCATTGTATGCATAGGCACTGGTTGGGACCTTCCTGTGTAAGCATTTCTGAAAGAGACACTTGTGAAGGCACGGGTCTTCGACGAATTTGATCAAAGTGCAATGGTTGTAAGGTACGATACCATCTTGAAATGAAAGCTTTTGTTGTAGTCGAATTTTAGGAGGATCGATGACATCTGTGGGCAATGATGTCTCCCACAGTGCCCCCCGAGGATGCCCCTTTTATGGAGAGAGGTGATCCAAGGTAGCGCTTCCTTTTTGGAAAATAGGTGTTGAAGTCGACAAAAAGGAAGCCTCAACCGAATGAGGGGTCACTGATATGAAGGGTCATAGACCTGGGTGTGATGGGTTTAACATAGGCATGTTGGCGAGGGGTGACTGAAAACTGATGATGGGGATTCAGTGGCCCAAGGTCAGAATATACTAAGCAGCTTGGTAGCAGTCATAGTTATTTCTGATGGGGAAATCCCTGGAGTCAGTATGACTTCTAGGGTGGGTATAAACTAGCTATGAATGTCCTGGTGGCTTGTGCGTGGGGGTGTAATATTCCGACCAAGGGTGTTCAGGGACTGCTTCCATGGTAGAAAAGATGGATGAGAGGGTGGGGAACATAGTGCACTGTTTGTGGTCTTTGTATACTTACCAAAATAATAAAATAATGGGGTTTGGTTTGTAAAAAACACAGTGACAGGTGCCCCAAAACATGAAAGTGTTCTCTCACTGATGTTGTGAGGAAGGTGTTTTGCTGAGGGTGGGGGCCCCATTGGTTGGTCTCATGTGTGAGGTTGATGAAGCAGATGAAAAAGTATCGCAGATGGGATTATGTTGGCAGAGGTATGGTGGGCCAAATGCGAGGCGCGGTAGTGCGATTTTGATCTGCTTATAGAACCTGGTCGTCTAGGAAGGGGGTTTTATTTTGTATGGTAAAACTTGACCTTTATGAATGGTGGATGGATGGGCATGAGGTGCTTCCTAGACTAAAATGGTATTTCCATGGCGTCACTTTTGCTGTGATATATGGTCTACTGTGGGTGATGAGCGCCATGGAGGGGAGGCTTTGCCGACCAATGGGGATGTTTATCATGTGTAGGGTGAGGTGATGATAAACACGGTCATATATGTGGAACCTATGGTTGATTTCTGATGGAGAAATGATGTCACAATATGCATATTTTTCTGGGACTCTATCATGCTGGGGGTAGAATGATACTTGCTCTGGAACTTTCAATGGAACGAGTTCTGAATGGTTTGCGAGATTTTCCTACAAAAAAAACTACCTCAAGTGAAAGCATCTTATTTATCAAATATTATTGAAATTCATGAGCTTTAAAAAAGAATATGAGAGAGGGCATACCTGCTGGCGCTGAAAAATTATCTTTTTCAGGAGTGCGAATGCGCGGCATCGCCTCTGTTCGTCATGGAGTGCTGATCACAGTGCAACTTATGGTTCGGAGAATGGACCTTATGATCTCTCATTATGGTCCTCCCAAGTTTTTTGAAAAGGGCGATATATAGGTGAATATGGCCCTAATTGAATTCATTTGTACCTATTGAGTTCTTGAGAGGTCAAAGGCTTTTGTGTAACAGTTCTTATCGTTGTGGTTAGCCTGAGCACTAGGGATTAGCGATATCATGCCCAGGTAACATCCATGACTTCCTGCACTTTAATTCTGTCAGTCTGATGGTACCAGGGTCCGTACAAACTTGGTTTGTGCAGATTCTAAGTGATTTTTTCCTTATATTGCGCGGGCTATCAAGGAAAAAGTGCACCCTCTGTGCGCATTTTACAGGGACAAGCGCACTTTAAGCGCTCTGTTCCCCTTATTTGGCGCGCCTTAAGCACGCTTGTGGAAAATATAGGCATGCCCTTAGCGCGCCTATTTGAGGGATAGGCGCAAAAAAGGTCGAGGCATTTTTTTTTTAAAGTTTTTCCTATTTTTGATGTTTTTTCTATTACTGATGGGTTCCTGTTTTGATGACAGGTTGTTGTGAAGGGAGTGGGATTGGCCCAAGCTACGAACTGCATTGGCTGCTGATGCAGGGGTGCGCCGTCAGCTGGCACAATGGGGGCTCCTAAAGTTAGCGAAGAACGAGCTTCTTCGGTCGTAAGACCGATTTCTTCGTTACTTGATCCAACATTGGCGCAAGATGTTTGTGTTGCGTGGGAATAAACTGGCCATCCGTCCAGAAAAAGATGTATATTTTTTTTCTGGGTTACTGCCTCATGGTGAGGCGCTGAGGTATCCACTCCCTTTTGGGAGAGTGGATTTGGAGAGGTTCTAGATACGTTATTGTGTTGGGGCGCCTCTTACGGAGGGGTGCATCAGCATTGCATCAGTGACAGATTTGGCAGAGCGGCGTGCTATCACCGTGATTATGCGACTCGTAGGGTTTTCGGCTCCGCATCAGCCATCTGGCCTGTAGGTTGGAGTCTTGCACTGGCTGAGGGCCAGACACTTCTATGATTTTTCCCGTTTTTGCTATGATGGGATGGTGATGCATCTCAACAAGGTCCGCAATGGATCTAATTTGTTTGCGTACGCCAACATTTTGTGCAACATTATGTATGAGAGGGTAGTGATACTGAGACTAGTGGTGGCGGTGCCTCCTGGGGGTCCACGGGAGCCTCTTATGAGGAGGTGGGCTCTGGTGATGCCGGGAGGTGGTCGGGGCATGGTGGGGCGTTACTGGAATGCCAATACAGAGGCCTGGTTCGAGGTGAACCCCCAGATGTCCTTGCCATTCCCATATGTAGGGATGGACTTCCGGGGGGATCCAGAGATGGGTCTCCCTCCTGGTTATGCTTGGGGGCCAACAGGTACATTTTTATGTTTTATGCATTTATGTGAGTATATATGTTCTTATGTGTTTTGATGGTGACACCTACATAGTTTTGGTTGCTCGTTTTAGATGTTGGTGAGGTAGGCGCCCCGTGGCTCGATTGGTTGGCCACAGTCCTCTTCAGAGACCTCGAGGCGGTCTTGGAGGGCAGGGAGGAGATGCTGCTAGAGGACGTGCTGGTGGACCTAGTGGTGGTGCTGTCTCTTCTGGAGAGGGCAGCATCTCGGCCACTGCCGAGATTACGGCCAAGCGAGCTCGTGCTGATGCAGAGGTGGCGCGTGCAGATGCAGCGGAGGCTCGCAATGTAGAACTGACTGCTTGGGTTGCAGTTCTAGAGGATGCATGGGGTCGAGTGGACCGCTTGATCTAGGGGATGCCTTATTGGGGTTTTATGGATGATCTCGAGGAGGTCTGGATGGAGATGGTGATGGCCCAGGAGCGGGACTATCGACCTATTTTACACCAGGTGGCAGTCTCAGTTGTGATAGCGACTCCAATGGTGGTACCGGGAGCAGTTGTGGGTCCTGGTGCCCCTCATGAGGGGGAACCGCCCTCGAGTATACTTGTACACAGGGAAAGCACAAATTATGAGGATGATTCCCCTATTTTTGACAACTTTTTGTGTATCTTTGGGCTGGATGATGGGTTAGCAACACTATTTTTTGTACTCAGACATATACATCTTGATATATATATATGAGAGATATTTTTTGAGGCTCTACATGTTGTGTCACCTGTTTCGGTTTATGGATGATGTTATGCTGATGGATATCTATGTTTTTGGTTTTTTATGTATGATGATTTATCCGAGATGTATTCCAGTTTAGAATATTGTTAGCTATGCGATCAAATTTTTGGTTTTGACTCCTTGTTACATGTGTAAATGTAATACAGTCAAATTTTCTGCTTAATCTTTTTGCACACAAATATTTTCTAAATAGATGTGTATCTCTTGTCTCAAATGTTTGGTTTAACTGCGACATTACTAACTGGGAATCAAGGTAGACATGCATATGGCATATGCCCTGATGGAGGGCGTCATACATAATTCTAATGAAAACATCATATTCTGGCTGATTGTTTGTTGTTGATCTGATGCACACACCATTTGTGTAGAGTGGTGATCGGTCTGGGTGATAGATGACTCAGGAAGCTGCTGCTAAAATTTGAGACCATATTGATGCTCCATCACAAATCTGAAATAAGGTTCAGGTTGGTGATCCATGGTGGCAATTGTGAGCGCATTTTGTAATAAGTCTTTTGGTCAAAAATCCAAGGGGGTTGGGTTTATGTATATTGATTCCAGGGATGGGCTGTTTTGGCCCTTATGGGTAAATTTTATTGAGGTACAGGCTGTTGACGGGGTTGTTGAGGCATGTCCCATCCAGTTCCGTCAAGGTGTATGCCCCCTGCCAGAGGCAATGTTTGATGATGTAGGGTCCTTTCCACAAGGTTTCGAACTTCCCTGGTCCTAGGGCGTCTTTTACGACATCATAGCGGAGGACTAGTTCTCCCTCAGTGAATGAGCAAGGGTTGATGTGGCGGTCAAATGATGCTTTTACCCTTTTATTATGGGCCTCATTGTGTTGCAGCGACTTTCGCCAGCTTTCGTCAATGAGCTCTAGTTGTACTAGGTGTTGTTCTAGAGGCTGGGTATCATCGAGGAGTTCAATAGCGACATGTAAATTTGGGATCTCACGGAAATCAATGCAAAAGTGCAGGGTACCTTGATATTTTACGATAGGAATAAGGTGGAAATCCTGGGACGTGGGGGTGGTTGTAATCATATTTCCGATGTACGATGATACAAATTGTATATGGTGAATTGTGTCATCGACGGTCGGTGGGGGAAGAATCTCCGTGATGGGAGTTTGCGTAAACGGAAGGTTGGGTTCCCCGTTAGGATGGTCAATTTCCTGTGGGTGGAAATTGTTCCTGCGACAGAGGTGCCTGAATGTTTCCATTAACAGACATACCTCAGGTGTGTTGTTTTGGCCAATGCAGATGGTGCATGGTACCACTCTACCAACTGATTATATTGTATGGGAATCGACACTACTCGTTGTTATTGATGTGGATGCTTGGAAATGATCTATGGTATAAGAGGGGGTCTTCTGCTTCCATTTCTGTATTGTTGGCTTGGGTGGGTCTAACTCTTTGGGGGAGTGTAGACTCAACGCTGCTCTTGCCACTCTTAGCTTGGGGAGATTCACACATTTAATCGTATGGTGAAAGTGTGAACAAATCCGGCAATAGGTATGCGTGATATTCTATTGGTTAGAGAGAAGTTTCTGAGGGAGAGAAGAGACTATGCGAAAAATATTTGCAAGGGGCTTCAGTTCTTTGCACTGATTGACACGATGGTCATTCAAGTTGCATAGTCCGCATGTTATCCTAGGCTTGGCTTAGGTCATGCTTGGTTGGTTTTTCATCCTTGTTCACCCATCACGCCTATGCTGGTGTGGGGTCACTAGTCGAGGGGTGATGTAATTTCTAAATCACTTGAGCTCATCGTCTCGTTTCTTCTGTATCGTATGAATCATATTGATGGTGGGACGAACTCGCGAGATATAAGTATAGTGTTTTTCATAGTGATTTCCTTGACATATTAGGCAAAATAACCTAAATATGGGGGTCCCATTGTGCTAAGTTTGTGGTCTGGAAAGGAACCAATGTCGTAACCCTGCTAAATCAGGGAAAGTGGCGACCACATGATTGGACGTTTTGCATAGCGTGCATGTTGGTCTTCTCTATAGAGAGCGGTTGGGGGTAACTAGGGGTTCCCTGATTGGTCGCTTTTCAGCTGACAAGAATAGTATGGATCTGTTCGTCACATCCTCTTGGGTTGTTGAACTGTTCATGGATTCCGAGTCCATTCCATCTTCTTGGGAGAGGCAGACTATGGTTGATCGCATATAGTCTAGTGTTGTGCGAAATCTCTGTATGTAGTGACAACGACATACTGGGTGGTTTTCACTGCATATTCAACATGAATATGGGACATCCATGTTGGTGCGATATACTATATGGACTGGATACCATCATTGGAACATTTCCAAAGCTGGGCAATCAATGATGAAATGATCAAGTTCATCGCAAAGTACTCACCATTCGATTGTGGGAGGGGGTTTGGCGGGGAGCCTTTCAGGTGATCGTCTTTCTTCATGTAGGTACAAGATGATACGACGTTCATCCCTGACAGATTGGGTGGGGGGATTCTCTTGATATGATCACTCGATGGTGTGTAAGGCATCCCTATATCTCAGGATCGCTGGGCAATGATGATTATAGTGCCCATAGTTGTTGCAGATAACGCATGCATGATTGGTACACAGTGCTTTGCCTTTACCTTTGGTGGCAGGTTTCTTTTTATGGAAACTTGGCATCGCGATGTTTGTCTTAGAGCTAAGGAGTGGTTTTAATTCATCCACCTCTAGGAAGATATGGGTAGGGTGTCCTATTACGTTACATATGGCACAAACTGGTGATTTCCGTTGTACGGTAGGAGTCTCCATCTTCTTTCCTCTCTTCTTGATTTTCTTAGCTGTAATCACTGGTTTTGCAATGGAAATTTCCTTTGCAGGGGTGGTTTCGACCATTTCTTGGACAGGTGGGGCCTCCTCGGAACTAAGGGGCTTCAACCCTATGGCAGTGATGTGTGTGGCTCCTGTTCCTGTAGGGGTGATGAGGTACCAAACTAGGATTGGAAATGATATGTTTGGTAACACCAATGTTTTCAAAACCTTCTGGGAGACAAAGTCAACTGAGGGGTAGAGGAAAGGGGTTTGGGAAGCGACGTAGGCTAGAAAGGCTATCGTGGCCAATGAATTCATGTCATTACTACTCGTGTCCATGTCCTGACTAGCTTCGACGCTTGATGTGGACATCATGCACACTGGAGCCCCTGTGACATCAGGTGATGACCCAAGGATAATGGGAGGATCTCCTAGGAATGATCCTAGAACGGACAACGGTTTGAACTGGCCAGGGCCATATTCTTGGTACTGTGAAATTGCATCTGAGGATGTATCTACATAGGGTAGAATTACATTAGTGTTTGTTAGGGGTTGTTTCTTGCTATGTGTAATATTACCAATTAGTCATGAGCTAATTGGAATATTCAATTTTGTTTTATTGATTTGTTTAAGGAATAAGAGGGCAAAGGAGGTCCATAATTCTCCTTAATAATGAATAAATCAATGCCAAATGTGAAAGAGACAAAACTTGGAAACTTAATTAAAGCACCCTTGGTGTGAAAGGGGCTGGATCACTTTGACGAGGTCAACCTTGACCAAATCAACATTCCTGTCATGGAGGAGTGGTCATCAATGAGGGACAACGTAGTTTTAGATGGAGATGATTTGAGTGAATGTAATGATCTTTTTGGATGGGGCTTAGGGTTTGCAAGATCATATTCTATTTAAGGAAGAGGATGGCAGCCATATTGATTATGTTTGGGTTTATTATATTTCTGAATATATGGTCTGTTTAGACATATATATTTCTCTTGCTATTTAGCTGAGATAGATTGTTGTTTAGCACAGGGTGTTCCTGATCAGGAATCCCACCTCTTCCATTGAGGAGCTCTTGGAGGAGTCTTGTACTAAATTTCCCACTATAAGACTTAAGGCAAAGATTCATCTTTCTTTTACAATGCAAATCTTGTTGAGGGTTTGGTTGTTTTTGCAGGTTGCAGAAAGTGGTGATTAGATCTCTAGATCTAGGCCATCTCATTGCTTATTTTCAGTGGAGGAGGCTTCCTTTCCATTGGGAGGACAATATTGAAGGCCATTGAGCTTATTTTTAGATCTTGGCATCAAACCAACCATATTTCGATCCCTACAATGCAGTTTACTTCTAGATCTATGTTATTTCTGTAGGAGGAGTTGTAGGGTGGTTTAGCACACCATTTGGAGAGCTGATTTTCAAGTGAAGGGGATATGGCTTTCACTTTGAGGATCTATTGGAGGAGGCTATTTTATTGATCATATCAGATCAACCACACTTTATAGATCTATATTTTTTGTAGAAATTTGCTGAATAATGAAGATTTATCCACTGAGATTATCCTGGTCACACACTAATTCGAATTCATGCATAACACATAACCTCTTCTACAATTAATCATCAATTTGCGGAAATAGAAACAGTCGCATGCGCACATAAACACAATATGTAATGGGGAAAGCTTATAGCTGAAAACCCCCAGCTATTTGTATATTATAATAGAAGAGAACATGTAACAATATCAGTACAATACTCCTCACAAGTACTCAGTACTGTCTCCAAAAGTTACACACAAACTAGCTCGGTTTTGAACAAGTCACAGGTTCAAAACTCATCCACTAATTGCCTGCCTCTACTGCGCAATCCAAGTTGGTTCAATGAGAGATCCAAGTTCGAATATCCTTGGCTTCAACTGCACAATCCTCATGGGAAATCTCCTCCAATGCTTGTGAAAATCTCATGCACAACTGTTGTCGCAACTAATAGCAAACTCACCCTTTCATCTACCTCTTCCACTGGTCTTCACTGAACTGTCCATGCACTGTAGTAAACTGATGTGTTCTTGAGTTGAATAATGAGTTAATAATTAGTGAACTAAATAATATTTAATTCACTCCACTCATCACTAGTGTATTAGCCAGTTAAACTAAATACAACTAGTTCAACTAAGTTAAACAGAACACAACTCCACCAACTGTCTCATCAACTCCACCAAACTTCGCCACTTGAGTTCTAACTGAGGTCAACTATGCATGAGCTCACCAAACCCCTAGGAATAGCGTTAGTCCTTCTGTCAGATGCATGGGCCACATCCGCAGCTCCAACTGAAGTGTTGTAAGAGAATAAACTGAAGTTTATAGTCCAAATATTATTAAGGGCTAATAATATTTGACTGACCTATTTTTAGACAGGCAGTCTAAAAATAGACTTCGACCTGTATGTCTAAAAATAGAGGTCCATCTATTTTACCAACTCGACCAATCATCCAAGAATAGCATACTGCAACTCCTAGACCATGCTCCATATGTCTAAAAATAGACATAGTCTAAAAATAGACTTTGCGCCAAAAATAGCCTGCGGGCCCACTTAGTGAAGGCGACTTCATTTCACTAAGCTCCATCATCTTGTTGCATTTTCAACATTTTTTAGTAGATCTGCAGTCTTAGATCTCAGGTCTACAACTTGTACTTGGTGTTTTGCTGAAAACCCTTGAGGGGTTCTTTAAAGGAGCTTGTATAGTGCTCAGATATGATATAGATCTATCTTTCAAGGCACATATCAACCCTAGATCTGATTTATAATCAAATATTGTAGCAGAGGTAATAAAATAACGCTGTAAGGGTTTTCCAACTTTCCTATATATTTGCAGCACCTCATATTGAGGGATTTTTGTCATTGGAGCCTTGTATTTCTTGTTATGCATCTTATGGCCCATTTATTATGTACATTTTTCTGTTGTAATAACATATGAAAGGTCTCCATATTGGCCTCTTAGTTTTTAAATGATGATCTACAATATTGTTCCAACATTTTTCACTATATTCCTGCTTTTCCCATTTGGGAATATTACACTATGCGTTAATTGGTCGACAGTAATGATGTGATCCTCATGGGGGGAAATCACAATGCAAAAGATAGAGGAGGCTATGGATGACATGGCGTACATATAACTCTGACCAAGGAGTATGTTATAGTCCAAGTGAGCGTCCAAGACTTCAATGTCTATGTGGACCGTCTTTCCGGCTAAGCAGACTGGGACGTTTTGGTAGAGGCCGACGGGGGTCGAAGGAAGACTGTCATATGATATAAGCATGATGGCTGAAGGTTTTATTTTGGGAGACCCTAACTTCTACCAAAAGGTTTTTGACATGATGCACGTGGATGCACCCTCGTCAATGACACATCGGTGAATGGTGATATTCTGGACCGAAACTGGTATCTAAAAGGTGACCATGGAAGGAAGCCTGGGGGTGGCTTTGTCTAAGTCAAAAGCCATTAGGCACGTATCGGCAGGGTCAATAGTGCCTAATGCGGAAAGTAAGGCTTTTTTTTTTGTTTTGGGCATGACTGCAATACTTTTAAAGCTGACATAACAACAAGAGATTGTGCTAAATAATCCATGATGCTATAATTATGGGCCGTTTTGGAGTAGTTTCCTACTCGCCTATTGGGTCCCTTTGCCATCTTTGGCAGTGGTTCGATAGGCATCTTTGAAATGGTCAAAGGTGTAGTCGGTGCACTGGTAATTTCCCCTGACGTATTAGTGTTTGGTTGGGTGTTGTAGTTGCGATTCTATGTTTGCAAAAACATCTCTTTGCCAGTCATGTAGATTTTTTGGTTGTGTTTCCCAGAGTCATCTAGGTTTTTTTGCTGAGTGCTTACCGTCCCTTGCTGGAGGAAAGGTTCCTGCATCAGAACTATTTGCTGGGAAGATCCTCCTTGTCCTTGGTTGATCTGTAGATTCTTCAGTTTAGGGAGATCGGGACAGTGGTGAGTATAATGGCCGTACTCACCACATATTGAACAAGAATGGTTTGTTCGAAGAGGTGGCCTTTTTCTCTGTCGTTGGGCATTTCTTTGCTCTTGGTTCTGATTCCGGTTGGAGTTGCCTCCAGCTTGGGATCGTGGTGGGCATTGCTGGTTGTTTCCCCCATGTCCAGGATTCCCTTTGGGCTTGCTTTTTCCTTTTTTCCTCACCACGTTAGGAGGGTAGTTGATATATTGGTGTGGTTGGTTTTGGGAAGGTTGCACAAAGTAAACCTACGCATTGGTCTGCATAGGCGGGTCTTGTGCTGAGGACTGAGCATAATGCAATCCCTGGTTTGCACTTGGTTGGTGGAGGGGAGATATTCCGTCAGTGTTTCTCTCTGTGTACTGGGTCCCCTGAGCCGAAGGATAGGGTCCACCCTCATGATACGATTGTGCCCTATTGGTCAAATTTTTCTGAGGCATATGATGACTTTGAAAACTAGGTTGTGGTGTGTTCTGGGTAGAACCATACGTACAACTAGGGTTTTTACTACCGCTACCTAGGTAACTTTGGTTCAATGGCCCAATGAGACCGTCTATAGAGTTCGACGCGCCTGGAAATTATTGATAAGTTTGCAGGCATGGGGCATTTGATATGATATTGTAAATGTATCTCGACTGTGTATAAATCAGCTCAAGCTGTTGGGCTTTGCTAATGGCATCCTCTTCTAATGTGGGCCTTTGTTGCACCACATCCTTTGAATTCTCTGCAGTGAGAGTTTTCAGGCACAAATCTAAAAGAACCCGTTCGTCGAGTTTTGCTTTACATAAAATATGACACCACCTCCATTCGTGGAGATGGTCCGAGATATGGACGGTGGGGGTTTGTCTAAAATGTGTCAGTAATTCCATTCCAAAATCATGGTGAATGGGTAACTAAAAATATGTGAGGAACGCAGTGGCGAGGGCGCAAAAGGTTCCATGTGAAGCGGAGGGTTGCTCCACGTACCATTTTTCCGCCACTCATTTCAGAGTGCGTTGAAATAGTCTCAATCAAATAGTGTCGTCAATGATACTGTTCGACGAGCACCGCACGTGGAAGGTCATGTAATGATTACCTAGGTCTTTCGCTTGCTTTCCTTCAAACTTTGGAATATCCGAAGGGAGCTTCGTGGGCATGGGAGGCCATGTAGGGTTGTGTGCGATGGTTCATTCGTTAGTTTGGTTAAATTGGGTAGATTCAACGAAGGTAAGAAAGGTGACTGGGAGGTTGAAACCATTGCAACTTGTAAAAACACAAAGTTCTGGTTAGGAAGAGGGTTAGTCTATGATGTACCCTGTTGTGTATTCGATTAGCTTCTCGAATGGGTCGCACTTCTCTTCCCCCTAGGGGTCATGGAGGAGTGGTTTGTGGTGTGGCGTTGGGAGACCAACCAGGGTTCCCAACTATGGATGCCCCAATAAAGGACGAAACAATAATGGTGGCAGCATTCCGTCTTTGACGCCTAAACGGAAAAAGACCTGGAACCCCTCCCGATAATAGGGGGAGGTGCAAAAGATGCCTAGATCGATGAGGTCCCGTTGGGCCCGTTCTGGTGTCGAATAGATATTGTTTTGTAAAAAATTGAGAGGATAGAGTCTATGATCAAAGAAAAATTCCGGTCACATACATAAAACAAAGCGAAAATAAAATAAAATTTCCCTTTAAATTAATACTATGTGATTAAGCAATCAAAAAAGTGGTTTTTTTTTGTTTGCGTATGATACTCAAATCCTAGAATACCTATTCGTCCTCACACACTCAAATGTAACTGGGCCTTGAGAATATATGTTGTGAGTGCTGACACAACTTCTTGTAAGAGCTGGCGACACCCCCAGTCAGTTGAAGAAAATCCACCAAGGCAAGGGTAGAGGATCTAGTGCTTGCCTGCACCATCATCTATAAGGAAATGATGCCCTAGATTTGGCCACTAAGTACCACCGTCCTGTGTGACCGTTCGAGTCTTGGGATTCTTGGTAAGTAATCTAACAGTACTAAGTATTAGCCGGGTCAGGTAGCCCCAACTGATACCACATGCACTGTGCCTAAGCCTAACCACCTCTGAAACAGGTCTCTGCCGCACTCGGGTTTTCTTTTCCATGGGTTAAAGCTCCCTAAACAGTCAAATTCTATGTTTCAAGATGAATAATGATCAAGGTGGCCTATATAATGCCTACCCCCTTGATCCTAACTTAAACTATAAATTATTTTTTGGCCCCTATGGGGAGAATTTAGTGAGTTTGGTTAAGTTAGTTTTAGGTGTCTTTGCTTTGCTTAGTGGGTGGACGTGTGTGAGAAAAAAGTGGACAAGCACATAGTTTGAACGTGTGCATATGCGATGATCCTTTTCAAAATCCCCTATTAAACTATGTTGTATTGTTCCTTGCTCAAAAGAAAAGCATATGCGAATATAGGCCACTTTGTATTTTTCCTAGTTAATCTATGTGATCAACTAAAGGGAGATGGTGAGTTGTGAATAGAGAGTGTTCATATGCTTTCCTAGGATCACCGAAGGGTGCAAAGGCAACAGAGATTACTTGCTCTTCTATTGACAATTCAATCCTAGTCCCAAAATCCTAGTGCAAAAATTGAACTAAACAAATAACTTTTACACTACAAAAAGGAAACTAGCTAAGCATGCATGGACTTGGGCCACTTACTTTGGCTAATTTATCTAGGTGTGTTAGTACCTAAATTTGCAAAACATAAAATTTTTCGGAATGAAATTTGTTTTCCCCCCTACTTAAACTATGTGTGAACTTTGTAAAAATCAACTTGAAATAAAATTGACACTAAGCCTACAAAAAGCAGCTAAGAGTGAGCTTTAGCAAGCTGCGGGGTACCTCATCCAGTGCTGGCAGATGTATTATGGGCTTCCAAGCACTTTACAAGTAGGAAAAGATAGAAATGTGGGAGAAATTTCTCTTTTTGTCTTTTGCCGCAAAAGGCTGCAATAGGCGCGATGTCTGCGCGTGAATCAACTCTGAATGCGTGCCTTGGGCGCGTTTGTGGGAGGGAAAAACACGCAAATTCCTGCAAAAGTAATTTTTGGAGCTGTTATGCTTCAGTTTTTCACTTGGGATGAACTAGGGACTGCAAGAGAAAAAAAGGGGAAATTCAGCTCCACTCCATAGCACAGACAAGGGTCTTTGCAAAAATGCACAACCACATAAACTTGAAAATAAACATTAGTGGTCCCGGAAAGTGACTTCTGCCACTCCCAGGATTGCACGAATTTCGGGTCAAAAGGCACGCAAAGGTGCTCTTCACGAAGGATTATGCACCCAAATGCATTTATGAATTTCTCAAATTTTATTTTTCCTCGGACCTTAGAGATTCTTAAATACTTTCTAGATTCTCTAATTTATTTTATCCTTGTAAGTCCTTCTGCCTGACATTAAATAATTTCATCTTCTGCTTGTACGATTTTCTAGTGTTAACAACCTCCATGAGATAGAGACTAATTTTGACCTTGTTGACTTGGATGAGCATGATGATGAGGCTTCCAAATTTATTATCAAGAAGAAGGATTCCCAAATCAGGGAACTCAGACCAACTTAGAGAGATCTAAGTTTGTCATTTCATACTATGAGTAGGAAAATGAACAATTCAAGACCAAGCAGGCCATCATGGAGATTCAAATTCTCAAGGAAAATAGAGAAGAAAACAAGGAAAGGCCTTGATTGATGAGGCTTATGAAAGATATCGTGAAACAAATGAGGTATAAGAACAAGTTCCAAGAATAAGACCTTGGAATATAGTGCTGAAAAGAGCTCTAGAAATAGAGAGGCAAAAGGAAGCTGAGCTTGCTAATGAGCTCACATTGAATGAACAGTTAACCATAATTGTCAATGAGAACCAGAGAATTGGCTTGACAGGGCCAACCAGAATCTTGAGAAGCTCCTAGAGAAGGAAAACAAGGACAATGACATATTGAGAAATAGGGCAACACACTACTTCAAGAAAAATCAAATTATAAGCTCAAAACTCCAAAAGGACAAATCAAGACTTGAAACCATAACCAAGAAAAATGAAGGGGAAAATCTTGATATTATTTCTGAGGCATATCTCATTTCCTAATATACCTCATCAGCATCCCACAGTAGAAAATTTTAAGAAATTTGGGCAAATTTTGAAATTTTTGGAAATTTTTATGTTTTTGCCAATTTTACACCGTGGAAATGGAAAAAGCACAACGCCCTAGGCGTTGCGCTTTTCTTACAGACTTCCAATGGATAAAATGAAGGTACCATTGGATTCATAAGAAAATTTAAAAGTATTTAAACAATTTTTATAAGTTTTTTTCGGTCAAAAAGGCATCCATAAGGTCAAAAAACACTCAAAAAATGACCTTTTTTCCCTGTTTTGGAGGCTGGCGCTGCGCTTTTGACCAGTCTTGGGAGAATCAATTTTTGGAGGGTCAAATAAGCTCCATTTTTGAAAAAAAATTATATATGGAAAATAGACTGGACAAGCGTTCCAATGAGCTATCATAAGCTCAATTTGGACACCTATAACCCCCTCAAAAGTGGATCTGTAGATGGCGTTGCACTTTTGACCTTGGCGCCACGCTTTTGATTTTTTTTTTTTAGTTTGCTGATATTTACCAATTTCTCAGTTTTTCCAGTTTCACTTGGAAAATTCAGTTTTCACCTATGTAAATCAATGATTTAAATGTAATTATGGTGTTTTTACACTTACCTAGGGTAAATACATTAGAGGAAAACTTTTGATGATGCTGTAATGAATCAGTTTCCAAAAAGTGAGGGATGAGTCAGTTTGACCTCCCTACACTCTAGGTATAAGTTTAGTTTTTGGTGGAATTGCTCCTTCACTCAGAGATTATACCTATGAGGACGAGAGAAGTTTTTTTTTGGTCTATATCTTGTACTTTTTTACTCATTTCCCAGGTTTGATGTTGTTGCATTTATCAAAGACTCTAGTGTAATCAGTATCTGGCAATAAATTAATGAAAAGGTCGCAGCTATTTCTTTGGGATACATGTGGTATGGAAAGTTAGAATTGTTATTATTATGTCCCATTATGTATGAATGTTTTTTTTCATGATCCATCTCATTTCTATGATATGTTGGTTTTCAAGTTGATAAATAGAATACATCTCTAATGCTCTGTTTTGGGAAAATATTCAAAGTTTGTTCATTCTCTTCAGTTTAGAAAGAATTCATGCTTAGCCTTTCTCTTTATATCTCTTCATGAACCTAATCCATATCACCCGAAACCCTAAAGTGTTAGCATTCCTACCTCCCTTTACCCATTGAATGGACTGCAATCCTAATCATATTTTCCCTGACCTAGCCTCTTTGACCTAATTCACCTATCCATAAAACAAATTCGAACAAAAAAACCCCTGTACTCATACCTAGCCTAAAACCCCAATTCATCCAACCCTCTTGGCTGTGACTTTGTGGAGAGATCCCTCTCTGGTTTGTTAGGGATAGCTACCAAGCCAAAATATTGGTCTGTGGTTACCTCTGTTTGGACTCTTTCTCTGCCTTAGAGATCTGGTGGAGTGATAACAGGAAGGATAGTGCTGTTATTCCAATTTTATAGGGACTTAATTCCTCAATGAATTCATGAGAAAGGCAGGTTGAGTAGAGGCATAGAATTCATCAAGTGTTTGTATGATTTTTCCTAGATCAATGTGAGACAATTGGCAGAGTGCAGGAGTTCTATTGTGAGAGAAAGCATTGTATTTTTTCATGATCCTTGAATTTATACAATATATATATAACGAGGCTTTAGGCAACATGCTTTCCCAAGATACATCTTGTGTTGTGCAATTGATTTTTTCTTTCCCTTACTTGTTTATGTGATTGTGCGATCATGTTTTGTTTCCACAAATTGTAGAAGGATTCGGTAACTTGTTTTAATACATTATAATATCAGATTTAATCCCGTGGTTGGATTTTCTACACCTCCCATATCTCCTTCTTCATCTCTCTATTTCACCCCCCCAAACACACATGCTCTCTCTCTCCATTTCCATCTATCTCTCCCTCTCTCTATCTCTCTCTTCTTCCCTCTCTTCACCTTCCATCTATATCTCTATCTCCCTCCATCTCTCTATATCACCCCCATAACATACACAACCTTTCTCCATATCTATCTATCTCTCCCTCTTTCTCTATTTTCCCCTTCTCTCCCTCTCTCCCCCATTCTATCTCTATTCCATCCTGCTCTCCTCTCTTCCTCTCTCCATCTCCCTTATCACTCCCTCTCGCTTTCCCCACATTTCTCTCTTCGTGTATTTCTTCTTACCTCCCTTTCTCCCCCCCTCCCTCTCAACTTCTCTCTCTCATTTCCTCGCTCTCTTCCTTACTCTCTCTCCCTTTCTCTCTCACCTCCCTATGTCTCTCCCCCTTATCTCTCTCTCCCTCTCTTCGCCCTCCAACTCCGTCACTATATACCTCCCTCTCTCCTTCTCTCCCCCCTTCTCTCCATATCTCCTTTTGTGTCTTTCTATCTCACCCCAAACATACATTCTCTCTCTCCATCTCTCCCTTTTCACTCTCTCTCTCTCTCTCTCTCTCTCCACTTTACGCTCTCTATGTCTTTCTTCTTTCCTCCCTCTCGCATCCTTCCTCTCTCTCCCTTTCTCTTACTCCCTCCGTATGTCTTTGTTCTTCAATCCCATATATATCTAGAGTTAATATATATCATGATATATTAATATCTATTATAATGTAACAAATTTAATATTATATTAATTTTAATATTGTATTAATTCAACGTCATTAAATTTAAAAATATTAATATTATTATTAGATTTAATAATAATAATATTGATATTAATATTTTAATAATAATATCAAATTTAAAGATGTCTTTTACATGACATGATAACAAAATTTATAATAAAACTACATCAAATTAATATTTTCAAATATTAAAACTTTGATGCAGAAATATTTATGTCTTTAAATATTTTAATATATACATAAGGTATGGTTTTCCTTTTAAAGATTAATTTTACTAATATTAATTAAAATAAATATTTAAAGATTTTGGAGCAAGATTTTCTTTCATTTTTCTTTGATTAGTTTCATTTTTCTTTAGGGTTGACATTTTTTTTTTGGATGAACATACAAATCGCCCTCATATCGGGTAAAGATGTTTATTTATATGTCTATTTAAGTTTTTTTTTAGGTCAAAATTATTTATATGTTTTGTATGGTTATCTACATTTATTTTTGGATGACATTAGCAAAAATTTCAACTTTATGGACGGACGAACAAACTTACACATCTCCTCCACACTAGGTTGTAGAATGTGCCTCTTCACACAAAAAAATAGCCATTTTATTGATGTGGTAGGTTTTTATAATGAGAATAAACTATGGGGCAAGCATTATTTTGATGCATTGCATATTGTACATCTAATTTTTCAAGGTGTGGTGGTATGTTCGATATAATTCTTCAAAAAAAAATACTTTAAATTTATAATAAATAAATTTATCAATTTATTATTAGATTGTATACATAGGTGTTTGTATCTATATGCTTAATGAGATTTCTATGTGAATCAAAGACATTGAACATGATGACAGTAGTTAGCCAACCGATACATATTTGTACGTGAATGGGAGGCCCACGAGAGAGAGAGGGAGGAATATGTACCCTCACCATATCACAATACAAACTCATATTATTTTAAGGAATATTTGCCTCCTCAAGTTTCATGAAGAGGTTGCATCCTTTATGTAATTTTTGATGAAACTGATCCATTGTTGGAATCATGGTATACATGGATTCAAGGTTAGTCCAAATATATGGTAGTAGCCCATAGATGAGGATATTTATTTCATTATTGGACTATCTAAGAGAGGGAATGATTTTCACTAGTAGGCTTAATGTTTCTTCTAGTGTTGTATAATAGGGTCAAGTCCCAAATGCGTAGAGATATTTCAGTAAGGACATCTTTAACCCTTGTGATTTTTGGGTTGTTGGTGGCCAGTTGAGTTTACATGTGTTTGATGTAGATGAGTGTTGGCCCTTGTCTTTGATCTCTTTTTTTTTTATGAAATACATCTTATTTTAAATAATATCCATATATACACCATCATATCCACCTTATTTTGACCAATAAATGCATATGCAGGTATTTAAATTAAGTTTTTCAATTCTTAGAAGTTTTTGTAAAAATTGAATTTTAAGTGCATTTTTGGACAACATTAGAAATTCCCGTAATGGCCTCATAGTTTGCATATTTATAGGAAACTTGGGCTTGAGATGGATATTTTTCTAGAAATTTTGGGAACTAAGATTAAGTGTACACCTGTTGGTTCAGTCAAACCAAGCTTTAATAGGCCCAGTCAAAGGCAGTCAAACAAGACCTATTTTTATGGAGGATCCCTAGGAACTAGGTCAAAATTCTTATTTTGTGGGATTTTCCAGATTTTGATGGATCTGACGGATGAATTCAACCTGATTGGATAAGATAAGGATATTCATGGATATAAGAGATATTTTAGATTAATTTTTTGGATATTTTATCTATTTAAGCCTCAAAATTTGAAGGCATTAATATGTAGCAATTGTATGACTTAACATTATTATTTTTGAGACTTTGGAGACCTAATTGAAGATTTGTTCTACTCCATTTGTTGTTGTTATATGATGATTGATTGGATGAAGGTTTAAGTAGCTGAACACCTTCAGTGTGCGAGGCAAGGGTGGAGGGCCCCCACACTGAGGTAAGTGCACTTCCTAATTTATTTGTAGTTGCAATTTCTGAATTAGTTTGCTTATGATTAACTTGTTTATTAGATTTATGCTGATGATTTATGAGTGTTGATGAATCTAATTATCAATCTTATTCTGCATATGAAATGACAAATAAATTTTTAATTTAAACATTCTTTCTATCTGATTAATATCTTAAGCTAGAATTCATCTTTTCATGCTTTTAATGTTTTTTCTGAATTCCTGTTTTCTAACAATAGCATTATTGATAAATGAATCTATGATGAAGGACAACTAGGACCTCTTCAGTGATGAGCCTCTTCAATTATTGTTTCATGTATCTTAATCTATTGCTCAATTAGTATTTTTTGATTTCTAATTCATGAAGTAATCTTGTTAGAGAAGGATAAACAAATCTCTTAAGTTAGGAGATTCTTCTTCTTATGATTGCATACTTGAATTTAGAAATTATTTAAGTTAGATTTATATTTGTAATATTCATTTCCTTAATATTTGATAAATCATCCTCTAACTTGATCATAACTAAAACCCATATACTTTGGTGATTCTTCTAAGTCCTACTAGCCCAGATTGATAATAAATACTTGTGTTTATTTACCTGTTAAACAACCCAAAATTTTGGTGTCGTTGCCAGGGATGTTGGGTATGTGTTATATTCTTTCCACGACTAGCCCCACGCGCTGTACGTTGTGCCGGGCGTAGCAAGGGGGTCATAGGGGGGGCGGTAGCCCCCCCTGTCGGGGTCCGGGGCAGCGCCTTGGAAAATATTTTTTTTGGGTGTGCAGACCCACTCATAGGCGGACCCACCCATGGTTTTGTGCATGAGTTTGCACATGGTTTTGGGGGACGATGGTTTTCGGCCCCTAGTATTTTGTAGATCCGGTTAAGGAGCTATGGTTATGTTCTAATCCAGTGTTAATGGATTGGGGTTTATGTATGCTTTGACATGTATATATATGTGTTGTAACACTAAAAGGAATATAATGAAAAATCAAGCTGGTCGTCCTGATTTGGGATCTAGGGGAAAATCTATGTGTTTATTTGTGTTATGTTTTATGCTCTCGCTATTTTTTGTTTTCTGTTTTAAGATTCATTTGTAGATAATTTCTATACAGGGTTAAAACCTACATTTGGTATCATATCTATTTCGGCTTCAAAGGGATGCCTTTGCTGTTGAGGGTTTTTTTCTCGGGCCTGAGGTAGACCTTTTTCAGTGGGAGATATGTGGGATCGATTCTTGCGGTGAAAGAAGATGGTGAGCGATGGGAAGATAGAGATCGATAAATTTAATGGTCAGAGATTTGAGTTGTGGAAGCTCAAGATGGAGGACCTGTTGGTTGATAAAGATCAATGGATCGCGGTAGATCCAGGTACTAAACCAACAGAAATGTCAGATGAAGATTGGAAGAAGTTGGATTGGAAGGCGAAGAGCACAATACAGTTGTGCGTCTTCGATTCTATATTGTTGAATGTATCTGGGGAAGCTATGACGAAGAATTTGTGAGACAAACTTGGGACTTTGTACCAATCTAAGTCTTTGGTGAATAAATTTTTCTTGCAGAAAAAGTTATATAACGTGAGGATGAAGGACGGAGACTCGGTGATAGAGCATCTGAATGCTTTAAATACAGTGGTAAGTCAACTATCATCTATTGATATTAAAATCTCAGATGAAGATAAGTGCATCATTTTGTTATGTTCTCTACCAGATTCGTGGGACAGTCTGGTTATTGCAATAGGTAGCAATACAACTACCTTGAATTTTGATGACATTGTCTCAGCCTTGCTGTCAGAGGAAATGAGATGGAGAAATATGGAGGGCCAAAATGGAGATGCCTTATCTGTATGAGGAAGGTCCCAGAATAGAAACAATAATAAGGTTTCGAGTGGGAGATCTAAATCTCCTGGAAAGTTTGTAAAGGTGTGCTGAAAATGTGGAAAGGAAGGGCAATTCAAAAAGGACTGCAGATCTAAAGCTCTTGAGAAAGGAAAGGGATCTGATGATGCTCCTTCTGTAGAGGCAAAAACCACCTCAGATGAAGGTGGGGATGTGTATTTGGCTTCTTCTTCAAATAAACATGTAGATCATGAGTCATGGTTGATTGACTCGGGTGCATCCTTTCACTTCACTCCCCATAGGGAGTGGTTTTGCGAGTATGAGAAATATGATGGCGGTGATGTCTTCCTAGGGGATGATAGGAAGGCCAAAATCATTGGACGCAGAAAATTCAAGCTGAAGCTGCAAGGTGGAAGGATTATAACACTTCCTGGTGTTCTGCACATTCCTGCATTGGCCAAAAATCTAATTTCTGTAAGCAAGATGGATGATGCAGGTGTAAAAATAGTGTTCGAGAAAGATACCTGTAAGATGTTTTGGGGAGCACTGGTATTAATGTGGGGAGTTCGGATTGGAACTATGTACAAGCTTCGGGGTAGCACTATTATTGATGGGTGCAACAGTTCTGTGGTTCCTGAAGGTGGAGTGGAAAGCCTAGAGGTATCTGGAGAAAAGACCATGATATGGCATCAAAGGCTTGGACATATTGGAGAGAAGGGCCTTTGGATACTACATGGAAATGGTATGGTAGAAGGTATGTCTAATTTCTCTCTGGATTTAAATTTCTATGAACATTGTGTATAGGGGAAGCAAAATCGGGTGAGTTTTCCTTCTGGTGCTAAGAGGGCGAACAAGATATTAGAGCTTGTGCATAGTGATGTGTTTGGACCTGTGTCGGTTCCATCATTGGGTAACTCTATGTACTATGTCTCATTCATAGATGACTTCTCAAGCAATATATGGTTATATTTCTTGAGGAAGAAATATGAAGTCTTTGACAAATTTAAAGAATTTAAGGCTCTAGTGGAAAACCAGATAGAGAAGAAGATAAAGGTGCTGAGGACAGATAATGGTGGGGAGTTCTGCAAGAAGGAATTTGAAGAGTTCTGTAAGAAGTGTGGTATATCACGACAGAAGACTACTCCATACACACCTCAACAAAATGGAGTTGCAGAAATAATGAACAGAACGCTGATGGAAAAGGCAAGAATCATGCTTAGTGGTACCGAGTTAGGACAATAATTCTAGGCAGAGACAATGGATACTGCATGTTACCTGGTTAACAGATCACCTTCATTAGCATTGGAGGATAAGACTCCACGTGAGGTATGGACTGGTAAGAAACCCTCTCTTTCACATCTTAGGGTATTTGGATGTGATGCATATTTACATGTTCTGAAGGATAAAAGGACCAAGTTGGATAATAAATCTGAAAGGTGAATATTTATTGTATATAAGGATGGTTTAAAGGGTTACAAGCTTTGGAACCTAGAAACAAGGAAGGTTGTGTACAATCGAGATGTGGTGTTTAGAGAGGTGAAAGATGTTTTTAAACATGAAGTCCTAACAAATAAACCTAAGAATATAGAGTTTGAGCTAAAGGAGGATGAATTATACTCTACAATAGAAGAAGACTCAGAAGAGGAAGAGCCACAAACTCCAGCTGTGAGAAGATCAGTTCGGGAAAGAAGGCAACCAGAAAGGTATAGTCCATCTTCTTTCTGTTCAAGTTTTGCCTTAACTATAACTGATGATGATCCCAGAACCATCAGGGAGGTAGTAGATTCAGAGGATGGAAAACTCTGTAAGGAGGCCATGGTTGATGAAATGGCATCCTTGCATAAAAATGAGGCATGGGATCTGGTGGAGTTACCGGCTGGAAGGAAGCCCATCAGGAGAAAATGGGTGTTTAAGAAGAAGATGAATGTAGAAGGCAAGGTGGAGAAATACAAAGCTCGATTGGTAGCAAAAGTTTATTCCCAAGTGTCGGGAATTTATTTTGGTGATATTTTTTCTTTTGTTGCCAAAGTTACTTCTATTAGATTACTTTTATGTGTTTCTGCTGCATTTGATTTTGAAGTATAACAGATGGATGTGAAGACAACATTTCTTCACGGGGATCTAGAAGAGGAGATCTACATGAAACAACCTGAAGGATTTATGGTGAAGGGGAAGAAATAACTGGTATGCAGGTTAAAGAAGTCTCTGTATGGGTTAAAATAGTCACCAAGGATGTGGTATCAGAAATTTGATAACTATATATGGTGACTTGGCTTCACCAGAAGCAAGGAGGATCACTGTGTTTATTTTAAATTAATTGGTGATTGTGTTATTTATTTGGTCTTGTATGTGGATGATATGTTGTTGATTGGAAATGACAAAGAAATTATCCAAGATTTGAAGACCCAACTGTTCTCCAAATTTGACATGAAGGATCTTGGTATTGCAAAATATATTTTGGGCATAGAAATTAAGAGAGATCGGGTAAAAAGGAAGCTCTGGTTAAACCAGAGGAATTATGTCAAGGCTATATTTCAAAGGTTCAATATGCAGGATAGTGAAATGGTGAATGTTCCTATTCCTGTAGGTGTAAAGCTGTCTGCTTAATAGTGTCCCAAGACACAAGAAGAAGAGGAGGATATGTCCCGTGTTTCATATGCAAGTGTAGTGGGTAGCCTGATGTATGCAATGGTCTGTACTAGACCAGACATTGCACATGCGGTGGGAGTATTGAGCAGGTTTATGTCAAACCCAGGAAAGGAGCATTAGACAGCAGTGAAGTAGGTTTTCAGATATTTGCATGGCACTAGTGATTATGGCTTGTGCTACCAGGGAAGATCGAGATTGGAAAGAGTGTTGGAAATTCATGGTTTTGTTGATGTAGACTGGGCTAGAGATCTGGACCAAAGAAGATCTACAAGTGGGTATGTGTTTAGCCTATTTGGAGGTGCAGTCAGTTGGATGAGTAAAAGACAGTCTGTAGTGGCTCTTTCAACTACAGAGACCAAATACATGGCAGCCACTCATGCAATCAAGGAAGCAGTTTGGTTGCAGAGATTGTGTTCAAGTATGGGGTTGGTACAACAAACTATAAGGATAGACTGTGATAGCCAAAGTGAATTTTTCTTGGCTAAGAACCCTGCTTATCATTCAAAGACAAAGCACATTGATGTTCAATATCACTTTGTGAGAGATATGGTTGAGGCTAAAAGGGTGTTGCTGGTAAAGGTGGACACCTTGAAGAATGTTGCAGATGCATTGACGAAGTCTGTGAGCACTCAGAAGTTCTCTTGGTGTAGAGAAAAAATGGGTGTTGCAAAGCTGGGCTAATGACTAAGCTCTCCTGTGGCCCCCTGCAGAAAGGAAAAAAACAAGTGGGAGAATGTTGGATATGTGTTATATTCTTTCCACGACTAGTCCCATGCGCTGTACGTTGTGCTGGGCGTAGCAAGGGGGTCATAGGGGGGGTGACAACGACCCAGATTTTTTTTTTTTTGGGTGTGCGGACCCACTCATAGGCAGACCCACCCATGGTTTTGTGCATGAGTTTGCACATGGTTTTGGGGGATGATGGTTTTCGGCCTCTGGTATTTTGTCGATCCGATCAAGAGAACTACGGTTATGTTCTAATCTAGGGTTAATAGATTGGGATTTATGTATGCTTCAACATGTATATATATGTGTTGTAACACTAAAAGGAATATAATGAAAAATCAAGCTGGTCGTCCCTATTTGGGATCCAGGGGAAAATCTATGTGTTTATCCGTGTTATGTTTTATGCTCTCACTATTATTTGTTTTCTGTTTTAAGATTCATTTTTAGATAATTTCTGTATAGGGTTAAAACCTACAAGGGAAGCATATTTCAAAATGGTCAATTAGGAAGATAAAAAGATAAAAAAATGTAAAATCATCAAAAACAAAAAAAACATAGTTTTTCTTTTAAGTTATGTTTTCATATGCCTAGAGATAGATATTAGAAGGGTATATTTGTGAAACAAAACCTCCTAATAGATCATTCATCCACAGGACTAACCCCAGTTGCTGGTGTTAGCCCCCTGTAAATTTTTGACAGGAAAAGTAGGGGGCTAAATTGTTTTTGAGACCTTCAAGGAATGCATCTCCCCTGAAGACACATCATCCTTGAAGTCTCCTGTTCCTTTTCCTTTGATAAAATCCCTTCTGCTGATTCCCATTATAAGGTCTCTCTGATTGTGACATCATTGTGCTCCTAAAGGCCTCCATTTATCCCTTGTATCCTTGCAAAATATCCCTTTAAACCCTTGTTTTTTCCCTTTGTTAAACTCCTCCTTTTTACCCCCGAAATCCCTCCCCTAATCCTTCTCAACCTTCCCAAAATCCCCTCTAAAGCATACACACACCCCTGGTGTGGTTTAATAAACCATTCTTCCCTCTATCGTTAACCATTTTGGCCTTTAATTTCATTAATAATGTACCAAAAAACCATATTATCCATGTATATGGGGCCTAGCCCCTTTCAGCCAAGCCCCTGCGCTTTCCCCCTCCACGTGACCCGGGCGCTAGAACCACCTGCCAGCCCGAAATGCGTTTACCGTAGAGTATTTATCGGAAGCATTTTTAATCGTTGATCTAAACAGATCAGACGGCTTTCGCTGGCTTCGTCGCGCCCGTGGCTCCTCCCCGTTCACCTCTCCGATAGATGATCCACCATTCATTTCCCGCAGATCAACGGCCCGGAGTCTATCTGTCCCGGTGGTCCCCACCCCGCTTTCACTGTTCATAAACCATCCGGTTTCTATCGCACTGCCTTTAGGAGGTAGGCGGTATTTTGCAATGGGCCAGCGATTCCATACAACATCCAACGCGTGGCACCGGTAAGGCTGGAAAACCGCTATCTCATCGCGCGTTATCATTTGTCCGTAGATGCGGAGCGATATCGCCGTCCGCCGTCCGATCTGCGATCGCCCATCCGACGGTCATCGCTCCACGAAGCTGCGCACGCGATAGTCCATGGCCTTTGTACCCCTGGCCCACCCTCCATCACCCTTCGACGCGTCTCCAGCCGTCGATCTCCTCCTGAAATCGGACGGTCAAGATTAGATTTCCCCCGCTGTTGACTATCCCGCCATCTCCCGGTCCTGCCACGTCACCACTCCACGTGTCTCCACCGTACATTCGCCCGCCCCCATTATATATATTCGTTCCAAGGTCAAAGTTCAGTGTTTTTACGTTAAAATGTCTGCCTTGACGTTTTCCCCATGCATTCTCCGCCGTGCCATGTTTTCCTGCACAGTAACTTCTGCAGTCATCATCCTCATCCATGCCACACTACCATTGTCACTTTCATCCATACCACCACCTCCATACATGTTTTTAGTAATTATTTTCATGTTTTGCAGGTTTATTAGGTGGTAAAACCCGCCATGGTTCATATATGCTATTGTAATGGCGCAGTGCGTAGAGGAAGCTGAATTTAGAGCCCGATATTACATGGAAATGTCCGGAAAGGTGTCTGCGACATAAATTTCATCGAAGGATAGAATTAAAGCTCTGCAAAACCTCGCCGGTGCCATTAAAGCAAAAATTTCATAGTCAGAGGAAATCTAGAAAGCAGAAAAGAGTATCAGTAGAAAAATAGTGTGTTTAAGGCCTGTGATTGCAGATTTTGAGCCTTAATCCAAAATTTCAAAGACAAGGTACCAGAATCAAAAACCCAGTGGATCGTTCAGACGGTCCAATGCACAGAAATATAATACTATCAAGGTTTCCGTATCAGCAGACCATTCTTCCAGGAAAGGACACGGTACACATTATTGTTTCAGTTTACATTGTGTGCAAATGAAGATTTACGCCCTATCAACAGTCCTACACCATCAGAAGCATTTGTTACACGGTATGGTAGACCCTACCATCATTATTCTGCCTTTTTGTGCAATTCACCAGAACACTGCAATGAGTACCAAAGATAAATGCTCAGAATTAAAACCGAATGGAGCCTCGGCCCTCCTGCTGCTCCAGAATTTAATGCTGCAATTAAAATGTCATCTACTCAGGTTGATTCTCTTCTCCTATAAGAATTCCCGAGAACATATTGTAAAAGGTTGTTGTTCGGCTGCTGCCGTTGCTGTTAGGAGGATTCATTCTGACTGTTAGAACAGTCTTGGGAGGGATTAGCAGAGTATTTGTTATGTATTAGGATGGGAGGAGAATTTTGGACTGTAACAGCCATTGAGCTCACTGTATGTGACTAGTTTTGCATCAATTAATGAAAGCACATTTGACAGGATCCTGGTCTATTACTATTGGTGATGTCTTCTAACTTTGTTTATTACATTTCATATTGTTTCATTTTCTGTTGGCTTGCATCAGAAATATGGCATAGGATTTTCCCTTGTTAGGTACCCTATGTCTCTGCTCTCCTTTCCTTAAATGTTGTTCTGCTAAATGTGATTATCTAAGGGCTGATCTCAGTTAATTTAACTTGTGTAGTAGTTCCTTATGCTACTAGCTGATGTATGAGTTAAATGGAATCTGTCTTTAGTTTTTCTTGTTAGGTTTAAGTTGGAAGATTTGGGAACACTGGGGATTAGAGTTAGCCCTGTCCACTAGAATCCTTGTGCAACCAGCTGGCCTTTACAAGATCCCTTGTTAAACTTATCTCTATTTTTCCCTTGGAGCATGCTAAAGCTGACCTGGAGTTAAATGACCTCTGGTCCGATCTATAAGCTGCCCCTTTATCTCTCCTTTGAGAGTTGCCTATGAGTATGTCCAAGCAGGTCTGGAGTTAAATGACCTCTGACCTGATCTATAGATAGAAATTAGGTTGCTTTCCTTCTCTCACTTTCTTTCCTTAATGTTCCATCCCACCATCTAATATAAAAGATCCTTTAGTATTAGATGACTTGCCCTCTGAAATCTTTGGCTATTTGTTGCATGTAATCACCTTTCATGACTCCATAGCCCAATGGATGACACTTTCTTGACCTATCCTCTTTGCTGAAACATCCTACTATTTTGTGCTTTTCCTTCCATCACTTTCTTAGTCTATGATCTCATGACCAACCCAGCAACCAACCAACCAAATCATTTTAAACCCCCCTTTGTGCTTCATAACTAGCCTAACATCTCATTTTGAGCCTCAAAGATATATCATCCTTTTCTTTATTGGAGAGATCCCTCTCCGGGTCCAAGAGGGCTAGATCCTAGGGCCCCAAAGCGGTTCTGATGTTGTCTCATCTTTTGGTCTTGCCAATCTGGCCAAAACATGGGAACCCCAACATAATGGTGACTCCGCTGGGGAATAGACCAGTAAGCCTTGATTTGGTAAACCACTATGGTGGATAGTAAAATCTTAAATCATCGACCTGGTGACTCCACAGTTCCTAAATGAATAGCAGACTCCACTGGTGATCAGTAGGCCGCTGATTATCTGTGTGTTCACAAGACTCCACTGAGAGACCAGCGTTCATAACAACATCAGCCATGCTAAAGATCTAGTCACTTCACTAATGGAAAACTATGAACAATTTGCAGAAATGCATTCGAGCCTCATAGCAGAGTTTCAGTATGGAGTAGCAAGTGTACTGGCAGAAATTGAATGGGAGGACCTTCCAAAGATTGTCCATATCAGCTCGAAACTCGATACTCTACCTATGCTTAAGAAAATGTTTCTAGATTTGGTGGTTGAGAGATATGAAGCTGAGATCAAGATTTTGAACTCACAAGAAAAATCATATCAGTTCATAGACCCCAGAGCATTTTTGGAAAGTCTCCTGCCCCTTAAAAATGAAGAAATTCCATTGCTTTTTGAAATACAAGAAGAAGATGATCAGGCTTTCAAGAACCACACTGAAGACGTAGTGGAAAATATGATAGTCAAAGCTGCCCGAGATGAAGACGACCTACCAGTCATGGCAAGCCTGAAAAGAGAAAGTGTACATCATTTGTTCATCGATCCTGTGGCAGAGTACATGGAAGCCCTGATGTGCTCGAATTCTCCAGCATTGATATTTAGCACAGGCCAGTTTCGTCAGGAGTGGTCACTACTGATGGTGACCTTAGTTTTGAAAAACCACATGCAGAGCAACCTGTGGTCATCTCTGACAGGCAGTCAATGCTCATATCCTTTCTTATTACTACTTGACTAGCTGCACTGGCATTATTGTATCACCTAGAACATCATATATATCCAGGTTAGAGTAGAGTAGATAGGAAGTCTGAAATAAGCTCAGCCTATGAGCATGTAGTTAGTCATTTTAATTTCTGCAAGGTCCAGCAAGTCAGACAGTCTAATCCTGGCTTGACTGTTTTAAATTTCTGTCTTAGAATGTAGAGAAGAAATCTGATGGATAGTTTAATCCCAACAAATATTAGATTAGGTAGAGAAACATATGAGACCAACAGTCTAATCTAGTCTCATGGAGTGATAAGGGTAGATTTAGAATAGGTTTATTTTCTGTTTGTAAAAAATAAAGATGATGTAAGGGGTCTGCCAGTCCAAATGCACCCTAAAGAAAAATGCTAGGATTGTAGTCTGGGTAGGTAGATTGTTTGAGAATGTTTTTGCTGATGTAATGTCTTCATATGGTGGCAGCTGATCTAAAGAAAGAAAGGGATGTTCCAAGCAGCAGGCAACTAGCCTACTCCAAATATCCATTCTCTGAATTCTTGACTCCTTCAAGAAGAAGCCATCCCCATGTGGAGCCACTGTTAGCCCCCTGTAAATTTTTGATAGGCAAAGTAGGGGGCTAAATTGTTTTTGAGACCTTCAAGGAATGCATCTCCCCTGAAGACACATCATCCTTGAAGTCTCCTGTGCCTTTGCCTTTGATAAAATCCCTTCTGCTGATTCCCATTATAAGGTCTCTCTGATTGTGACATCATTGTGCTCCTAAAGGCCTCCATTTATCCCTTGTATCCCTGCAAAATATCCCTTTCAACCCTTGTTTTTTCCCTTTGTTAAACTCCTCCTTTTTACCCCCGAAATCCCTCCCATAATCCTTCTCAACCTTCCCAAAACCCCCTCTAAACCATACACACACCCCTGGTGTGGTTTAATAACCCCTTCTTCCCTCTATCGTTACCCATTTTGGCCTTTAATTTCATTAATAATGTGCCAAAAAACCATATTCTCCATGTATATGGGGCCTAGCCCCTTTCGGCCAAGCCCCTGCACTTTCCCTCTCCACGTGACCTGGGCGCTAGAACCACCCGCCAGCTCGAAAGGCGTTTACCGTAGAGTATGTATCGGAAGCATTTTTAACCGTTGATCTAAATAGATTGGACGACTTTCGCTGGCTCCGTCGCGCCCGTGGCTCCCCCCGTTCACCTCTCCGATAGCTGACCAACCGTTCATTTCCCGCAGATCAACGACCCGGAGTCTATCTGTCCCGGTGGTCCCCACCCCACTTTCACTATTCATAAACCATCCGGTTTCTATCGCACTGCCTTTAAGAGGTAGGCGGTATTTTCCAATGGGCCAACGATTCCATACAGCATCCGACGCGTGGCACTGATACGGCTGGAAAACCGCTATATCATCGCGCATTATCGTTCGTTCGTAGATGTAGAGCGATATCGCCGTCAGCCATCCAATCTGCGATTTCCCATCCGATGGTCATCGCTCCACGAAGCTGCGCACGCGATAGTCCATGGCCTTCGTACCCCTGGCCCACCATGCATCACACTCCAATGCGTCTACAGCCGTCGATCTCCTCCTGAGATCGGACAGTCAAGATTTGATTTCCCCCGCTGTTGACTGTCCCGCCATCTCCCAGTCCTGCCACGTCACCACTCCACGTGTCTCCACCATAAATTCGCCCGCCCCCATTATATATATTCGTTCCAAGGTCAAAGTTTAGTGTTTTTACGTTAAAATTTCTGCCTTGACGTTTTCCCCATGCATTCTCCGTCGTGCCATGTTTTCCTGCACAGTAGCTTCTGCAGTCATCATCCTCATCCATGCCACACTGCCATTATCAATTTCATCCATACCACCACCTCCATACATGTTTTTAGTAACTGTTTTCGTGTTTTGCAGGTTTATTAGGTGGTAAAACCGGCCATGGTTCATATATGCTATTGTAATGGTGCAGTGCATAGAGGAAGCTGAATTTAGAGCCCGATATTACAGGGAAATGTCCGGAAAGGTGTTTGCGACATAAATTTCATCGAAGGACAGAATTAAAGCTCTTCAAAACCTCACTAGCACCATTAAAGCACAAATTTCGCAATTAGAGGAAATCTAGAAAGCAGCAAAGAGTATCAGTGGAAAAATAATGCGTTTAAGGCCTGTGATTGCAGATTTTGAGCCTTAATCCAATTGTTCAAAGACAAGGTACCAGAATCAAAAACCCAGTGGATCGTTCAGACGGTCCAATGCACACAAATATAATACTATCAAGGTTTCCGTATCAGCAGAACGTTCTTCCATGAAAGGACACGGTACACATTATTGTTTCAGTCTACATTGTGTACAAATGAAGATTTCTTCCCTATCAGTATTCCTACACCATCAGAAGCATTTGTTACATGGTATGGCAGACCCTAGCATCATTATTCTGCCTTTTTGTGCAATTCACCAGAACACTGCAACGAGTACCAAAGATAAATGCTCAGAATTAAAACCGAATGGAGCCTCGGCCCTCCTGCTGCTCCATAATTTAATGCTGCAATTAAAATTTCATCTACTCAGGTTGATTCTCTTCTCCTATAAGAATTTCCGAGAACATATTGTAAAAGGTTGTTGTTTGGCTGCTGCCGTTTCTGTTAGGAGGATTCATTCTGACTGTTAGAACAATCTTGGGAGGGATTAGCAGAGTAGTTGTTATGTATTAGGCTGGGAGGAGAATTTTGGACCATAACAGCCATTGAGCTCAGTGTATGTGACTGGTTTTGCATCAATTAATGAAAGCACATTTCACAGGATCTTGGTCTATTACTATTGGTGATGTCTTCTAAATTTGTTTATTACATTTCATATTGTTTCATTTTCTGCTGGCTTGCATCAGAAATATGGCATAGGATTTACCCTTGTTAGGTACCCTATGTCTCTGCTCTCCTTGCCTTAAATGTTGTTCTGCTAAATATGATTATCTAAAGGTTGATCTCAATTAATTTAACCAGTGTAGTAGTTACTTATGCTGCTAGCTGATGTATGAGTTAAATGGAATATGTCTTTAGTTGTTCTTGTTGGGTTTAAGTTGGAAGATTTGGGAACACTGGGGATTAGAGTTAGCCCTATCCACTAGAATCCTTGTGCAACCAGCTGGCCTTTACAAGATCCCTTGTTAAACTTATCTCTGTTTTTCCCTTGGAGCATGCTAAAGCTGACCTGGAGTTAAATGACCTCTGGTCCGATCTATAAGCTACCCTTTTGTCTCTCCTTTGAGAGTTGCCTATGAGTATGTCCAAGCAGGTCTGGAGTTAAATGACCTCTGACCTAATCTATAGATAGAAATTAGGTTGCTTTCCTTCTCTCACTTTCTTTCCTTAATTTTCCATCCCACCATCTAATCTAAAATATCCTTTAGTATTAGATGACTTTCCCTCTGAAAGCTTTGGCTAGTTGTTGCATGTAATCACCTTTTATGACTCCATAGCCTAATGGATGACACTTTCTTAACCTATCCTCTTTGCTGAAAAATCATACTGTTTTGTGCTTTTCCTTCCATCACTTTCTTAGTCTATGATCTCATGACCAACCCAACAACCAACCAACCAAATCATTTTAAACCCCCCTTTGTGCTTCATAACTAGCCTAACATCTCATTTTGAGCCTCAAAGATATATCATCCTTTGCTTTATTGGAGAGATCCCTCTCCGGGTCCAGGAGGGCTAGATCCTAGGGCCCCAAAGCGGTTCTGATGTTGTATCATCTTTTTTTCTTACCAATCTGGCCAAAACATGGGAACCCCAATAGCTAGAAGACCTACTATAGAAGATTTAGAGGAAAAGCAGAGATCAGGACAATGATTAACTTTAGTTGAAAGAAAAATCTTGTTAGCCTTTAAAGTAAAAATAAAACAATAACCTAAATAACCTCCTTCCTTAGGAAAACAGAAAGGTGCAAGAAAACCAATTTTTGAACAACTAGAGCAACCTGTCGTTGAACAAATCAAAGTAGTGGAAGAAATATAGAATCAACCACATATTGAAACACTACATATCTATGAAAAAGAAATGGCTGAAGAAGGAGAAGGATCAAATAGGATAAACATGACTCCTGAACAAAGGCTTGAATATGAAAGACAACAAAGTGAATGGAGAAGAAATCAAGAGGAAGAAAGAAGAATTGAGGAATATAGAAGAGTAGAAGCACTTAGAAGGATAGAGGAAGAAGAAAGAATAGAAAATCAAAATAGAAGAACACAAGAAAATGAGCAAGAAAATAACAATGATTAGGAAACTACTTTTGGCTTTCCAATCTTAGATGCAAGAGAAATATTAGGAGAAGAAATAAAAATGAAAAACATTCCACCTTCTGTATGCCTAATTTCTATGGAATGTCAACAGGAGATCCTGATGCATTAATGTTCTCGTTTTATATCTTGTGTAGAACTTATGGATATATGGATGACACACACAAGCTTCGACTTTTTCCTGCTACTTTGAAAGTAGCATCTTTGAAATGGTTTATGGGTTTAGGAGAACATACAATAGCTTCTTGGGATGATACAAAGATTTTTTTTCTTAAAAAGTATCAAGCTTACTGCAGGGCTAGAGACTCAAAAGAAGAAATTTTTAGAATGACACAACAAGAAGACAAAAGTTTGGAAAAATATTTGGAAATATTTCTTTACGATTTACAGAAATCTAAACATCATTCTCTAAGTCTCGATACCATCCATACCATCTTTCTTAAGGGTATCATAGATGAATATTTAGACATCCTTAATGTGATGGGAAAAGGAGATATCTCCAATTTACCATTTGAATAAATTGTTGAACTTTGTCAGAAATACTCTAGGGGAAGAGCAAAGAGTGGAAAGAGAGATATTTCATCAAAAGCTTCCAAATCTGCAGCAAGTGAAGTAACAAGAGTAGAAATAGGAATTTTACTAGAAAATTTAAAAACATATCTCTTGAGAACTTTGGGAATAGAAGTAGATGTCTTGAAAGCTAAGAAAAAGAAAAAAGAACAAGATGAAATCTTAGCAATTTTCTGTCCAAAGTGTAGGCAAAAAAATCCACTCAAGGAATGTCCTTTGCAAGGTATACAAGTGTGTGGATTATGCACAGAAAATAATGCAACAGAAAATTGTCCCAAATTAAAATAATTGCAAGGAGAAGGAGTGCAAGGAGTAGATTCTCTCTACTATATGGCACCAAGGAGAACTTGGCAACCAAGGATGCCTAAAAAATTCCCTCAACAAAACCCCCAAATTTTCAATATCCTCAAAATTCATGGAATACACCAATGCCATGGTAGGCTTAGCCATCACAACAATATCAAAACCAACCTGCACAAGGTTGGAGGGGATATGGTTATGGAAACTATCCACCTCATCATATGTATCCTCAATAGTATCAATATCAACAACCATTCCCTCAATACAAACAAGTCCAGCAACATTAACCAATGGAATTTCCACCTCAAAATCAACCAATGCTAACTCAACCTTAGCAGCTTCAGCTGCCTACTAACCAACCACCTCCTAGACCAACATAGAACAACATATCGTATGGAAGAGGCAACATATTATCCTACCTATTGAATTCCTCCCATACAAGATGTCCACCTAAGGTCTGGGAAGGTGTTACAGAAAGATTCCCCTCCGATAATTGAAGAACAAACTGAACAAGGAGAACAAAGTCAACAATATAAACCATAACAAAAAATTAAAAAAGGTAAATATATTATGACACAGAATCCACCATATCCAGAGAGATTGATACAATAGAATATCCCAATATCTCTGCCTGAATTTAATATTCTGGATGAATTGAAGAACACATATGTCAAAATTACTTTGTTGCAGGGAATTAAAGATATTCCGATATATGCAAATACAATAAAGGAATTACGCATTAAGAAATCTGGCAGAAGAAAGAAGGATCCACCTACAATCCAGGTAATTGGAATTTTAGCTAGTCTCATGTATACAAACACAACTATTGAAAAATATGTTGATCCAGGGATTCCTATGGTTACCATCTCGATAAATTTTTTTCAGTGCCAAATACTTTAATAGACTTGGGAGCAGTTATCAATGTTATGACTACAGAGACTATGAAACATTTGAATCTAAACAACATTAGACCTACTACTACAGTCTTAGAACTTGCAGATAGATCTAAAGTTGTACCAGAAGGTATATTGGAAGATATCATTGTCTCACTGGATTCATGGGAGTATCCTGTAGACTTCTTGATTTTTCAGCCAAAAACAAATTTAGGAGTGCATCCCTTAATTTTAGGCAGACCATGGTTAGCCACTACAGATGCTTACATTGGATGTAGGTTAGGAAGTATGATTATTGCACATGGAGATGAAAGAAAACATGTTACATTGTATCCTCCCGCTCAATCTCCTTCTTTATTATCATGGCTTGATGGAGAGGAACAACAAGAGCTTCAATCTATTCTTAGTCTTAATCAAGTTTATAATTTTAGAGAGAAGGAATAAAATGAGGACTTATTATATCTTTTCATCTCAAAACCAAATATTTTAGAGCATCTTAGAATAACTCAATATGAAGCTGCTAGTTATCTTTTAAATGAATGTTTTCAGGAAAATTGCACTATACAATCATTGCAAAATACATTTGAAAGTATTTTTCCTATTAATTCAATTAAAAATTCAAAGAGAAAAATCATTAAGATCAGTCCTGAGAGACATTTGAATATTGGTAATAACTTACAATCATCACAAGAGGAAAAGCTGATAACACTGTTACAAAAGATTCAAATATTTTGTCGGGATTACACAGACATGTAGGGGATTCATCCAAAAACATGTATCCATCACATTTACACTAATGATCAAATTAAACCTGTAAGGCAACCAAAAAGAAGGATGAACCCCATGATGAAACAATAGTGAAAGAAGAATTACAGAAACTATTACAAGTCATATTTATCTATCCTATTTTAGATAGTCAATGGGTTTCACCCTTAGTTGTACTACCTAAGAAAAATGGGAAATGGAGAATTTGTGTGGATTACAGAGAACTCAATAGGCTACATTAAAAGATCATTTTCCCTTACCATTTATTGATCAAGTGTTAGATTCATTAGCTGGAAAGAAATTCTTTTCATTTCTTGATGGATTTAGTGGATATAATCAAATAAAGATAGCATTGGAAGATCAAGATAAGTCAATATTCACATGCCCATGGGGAACATATGCATACAATGTATTACCTTTTGGTTTATGTAATGCATTTGCTACTTTTCAGAGAGTAGTCCTTGCAATCTTTGCTGATTTGATCCATGAATGTGTAGAAGTTTATATGGATGATTTCACTGTGTATGGTGGAACATTTGATGATTTTTTACAAAATATTGAAAAATTGTTGAAAATATGAATAGAGACAAATCTATCACTTAGTAATGAAAAATGTTTTATGATGTTAACTGAGGGAATAGTGTTGGGACACCATATTTCTTCTTCAGGAATTAAAGTGGATCCAACAAAAATTCAAGTCATTGTGAATTTAATACCACCCACAACACAAAAAGAAGTTAGATTTTTTTTGGGTTATGCAGGCTACTACAAGAGATTTATTGAAAATTTCAATAAAATAGCTTTTCCATTATTCAAGTTACTTGCAAAAGATGTGGAATTCC
Organism: Pinus albicaulis; assembly: GCA_034641835.2. Lineage (NCBI taxonomy): Eukaryota > Viridiplantae > Streptophyta > Pinopsida > Pinales > Pinaceae > Pinus > Pinus albicaulis. Next base: position 898,287,616 of record CM076572.1, on the reverse strand, counting down.
AATGGAAAAATAATTGTGAAAATGGATTCGAAAAATTAAAAGAAAAATTGTCAATCACACCCATTCTTCGGGGACCTAATTGGTCTTTTCCATTTCATATTTCAACTGATGCATCTGACACTTCTATCGGAGCATCACTTGGACAAAAAGAGAATCAATTTAATTATGACATATATTTCATAAGTAAAAGCTTAACACTTGCAGAATTGAACTACACTGTTACAGAAAAAGAAATGTTAGCTATAGTACATGCAGTTAATAAATTTAGACATTATATAAGAGGTTATCAAGTTTACATCCACATGGATCATTCAGCCATAAAATATTTAATGAACAAATCAATCACAAATGGAATAATAAATAGGTGGTTGTTATTAATGCAAGAATTTAACATTACTGTGCAAGATCGACCAGGAAAGGATAATCAAGTTGCAGACTTTCTATCAAAACTTCATTCACCTGGTGATCCAAATCCAGTATCAGATAATTTTACATATGAAAATCTATTTTCTATAAATGTCAAAACTCCATGGTTATCATATATAGCCAATTATTTATCATCTATCATCCTACCATCTCATTACACAAATAAACAGAAAAGAAGAATAATTAGATAAAGTGCTAGATATAGTTGGTTCAATGGAAATATCTTCTATACTAGTGTTGATCTAATGATTAGAAAATGTGTTCGATAGGATGAGATTATTGATATTTTGAAAGCATGTCATGATGAACCATGTGGTGGTCATTTTGCAGATAAGCGGAAAACATACAAAGTGCTAAAACTTGGCTACTATTGGTCGGCCATCTTCAAAGACTCCAAGGCCTATGTGCAGAGATGCAACAACTGCAAAATAATTGGTAGACCAGTGGCATCATATGAAATTCCATTAAAGCCACAAGTACTAATTGAACTATTTGAATAGTGGGATTTATATTTCGTGGGATCAATCAACCCTCCATCCAATGGAAAGAAGTACATCTTGGTATGTACATATTATGTAACTAAGTGGGTGGAGGCAAAGGCAGTAGCATGAGCAACATAAGATATTGTTGTATCTTTTTTGTTTGAAGATATATTTGTAAGGTATGGAGTTCTGAGACAAATAGTAACTAACCAAGGCACACCGTTCACATCAAAGCTTGTTCAATATCTTACGGAGAAATACAAATTCAAACATAGAAAATCAACTCCATATCATCCTCAAGAAAACAGACAAGTGGAATCAACAAACAAAGTCCTAGAGACCATTATGACAAAGATTGTATAAATGAACAGAAAGGACTGGTCAGAGAAATTGAGAGATACATTATGGGCATATAGGATAACATGGAAAAAAAGCACTAGGTTCAGTCCATATCAGTTAGTGTATGGAAAATAAGTCCTATTACCCATATAATTTGAAATACATACATTCAATCTAGCAGTAGAATTGGGGATGGAATTATCTAAGGTGCAACAACAAATAATTATGGAATTAAATCAACTGGATGAGATACGACATCAAGAAATAGAGCACACATCTCTTGTGCAAGAACAAAGAATTAAATGGCATGATTGATTCATAAAGAATAAAGTGTTTCAGAAAGGAGATTGGGCACTCTTGTTTGACTCCAAGTTCAAATATTTCAAAGCAAAGTTTACGACTCATTGGCTTGGGCCATATGAGATTGAATAAATCTGTGACAATAGAGCTGTCAAGATAAAAAAAAATTGACGAAGCATCAATATCATGTGTTGTTAATGGACATAGGCTTAAGGTTGACAATAAGTCTATAAATAAAGAGGATTTTATGAGAAAAATATCCATAGTTACTGATCTGGAACTAATGGAGCAGCATAGAAATATGCCTCCCATAATTCTAGAAGAAGAAGAAGAAAAAAATGATAATAAAAGAGTTTGGTTGTGAAAATCCAGGAAACTAGCAAAATACAAACTCGAATTCATATCGGAAAATGAACTCGTTTGGCCAATATGAATTCACTTTTTGTTTTGATTTTACTTCAGTATGTGATCAAGAGCTCAAGTCAGAGCTGTGGAAAAAGCTCAAAATTGAAAGTGTTCAAAATCACTTGCAACCTAAACGACCGGATAGGCCTCGGCGATATGATCCTGACATCGTGAACGACACTCAAATTCGACACTGTATGTGAAAGTTATTCAAGTTTGAAAATTCACAATTTCATGCAAAAGACCAGTTTGACCAAGTTTGACTTCCAAATTTGAAAAATTAAAAAAGAAATATTCCTCGAAATATTCCTAGAATATTCCTTGGAATATTCCCCCTGGGCCAATTAAATTTCGACACTTGGCATACAGGTATTCGTCAGTGGTTTGAATTTTCGAAATTTTGACCAATTACGGGCTGCCACGTGGCCCCCTGGTTGGTGAAATGGTGGCGTGTTAAAATAATTTTGGAAGTACGCGGGATTGAACTGCCGACCTCACTTCCGCAAACAAAGCGCGCTAACCAACTCTTCAATCATATAGTTCTTATCATATATATGAAACCACGTGTATTTGAAGTTTAAAAGAGTTGCCACTGGAGGGAAAAGGGGCTAGCCCCTTAGGGCTAGCCCCTTAGGGCTAGCCCGAAGTTTATAGGTTCGGGGGTCGAGAACCAAGGCTTTAAGGCCTAACCGTAGCGGGTTAGCCGATAGTTTCGGTGCGGATTGCCAACCACCACATGGGGCCATATGATAAATGTTAATGCCACGTTAAGTTATGGTTATGATAACCACCATACGAAACCGCGAAGGGTGCGGACATGTGTCCACCCTAACTGCCCAAAAATTAATGCTACAGTTATCTGATCGGAGAATTTTGAGTAGCGCGCCAAAGTTGGTGGGATGGCCAGTTTTATCGGTGCTAACTCCAATTCTCCCACATTTAGTCGGATTTTTAATTAACATTGGGAAAAATACTGTTTGGAGCATAAACTTTGATTGTGAGAACCTTTTTGGACAAAATTGTTTTTGATTTCGGGTATTCAGAGGATTCTAAATCCATTGGAACAGGTTGCAGAGCCATAGGAGTTTATCTTCAGTCCCTTTTGCTTCAGGGAAGCAATGAGAGCCATTAGGGCCAAGAGGGAGTTAGAGCTATGTTGAGCTATTCTTAACCATTTGAAGTGAACCAAAAGTCATTTTCAACTTTATTCAGCATTCCAGAGCCATTGGGATAGGTGCCAGAGGTAGTAGAGGAGTTCTACATCCATTTTAGCTTCAGGGAATCTTTTTGAGCCACTAGGGCCATTTTGGTAATAGAGTTGTATTGGGTTGTACCTCTCTCTTTGAGGTGAACCAAAGACCATTCTCAGCTATTTTCCACCTTATGAACCTATTAGAAGAGGTTTTAGAACTGTTTGAAGACTTTCAAAGGCCGAAAACCTTCAGGAGAGTTTTCAGGGCCACTAGGGCCATTTTGGGGTTGGAGTTGTTTTGAGTTGTACCTCACCGTTTGAGGTGATCAAAAAAAAAAAATTAAGATAATTTCGACCTTCTGAACCTAATGGAAGAGGTTTCAAATTTGTTTGAGGACTTCTATAGCCTGACAATCTTCAGAGGATTTCAAAGAGCTGTCAGGGCCTTATTGAATAAATCACTGTTTATGGTAATTCTTCACCGTTTAGTGAATTTGGAAAGGCATTCTTAGCTTTTTCATGTCTTCTAAATCAGTATTTGCATTTATATTTGTCTATTGAGACACTTTTAAACTTGTATTAGCATTTGAAATCATTTTAGTACAAAAGGAAAAGCTCATTTTGGGAGGCTTGATCCAGCAGACGTAGCCCAGGAGGGGTGAAATTCTCACCAAACATCTGTGTCATGTTATGCTGAAGTTATCTTGCTGAAAATTTCTGATTTAATATGTTAAACAACAAATACAAGTAGTTTCATTTTCAGATCATGAGTGTTAACTTCTACAAGTTCTAAAGATAGAGTCTGTAAAGGGCCAGGTAGCCTTTGGATCTCATCCTTTTATCAAAGGTGACATATCCAGCAATTTCCCCTACAGTCAATCTCTGGAATAGATCTAAGAAGTTTCATAATTTTCCTACACACATAAACTCATATACAGTTACCAAAAACACTTTATTTTATGCAACAAGACATGGAGAATTTTGCACACATTTAATTAATGGAAATGAATACCTTGCACACATTTTCAAGTACTTCCATTTTCATATCAGTATGATTTTTGCAGATTTAACCTTAGAGACATGTCAGACTTGAGGAAAATTCTTAACATTAGCTTGGGGGAAGGTGTGTAATAAAACTATGTAAATAGTTTCAGCAGCTGAATTGAAGAAGGAATAAAATACAAAGGGACCCGCTACATCATTCAACATATACAGAAGGGACCTGAATTATTATTGAGAAAATAATCTAGAAGGGACCTGTATCATTACGAAAGAAGAAATTTTCAAACATTATTGCAAATTATGCCAAAAGGGACCTGAGCTACATCAATATTGAAGATCATGACAAAAGGGACTTGAAATGTCAAAATTTAACCTGCAGAAGGGACCTGAACAACATCATTCCAAATCAAATCAGATGCAAAGAAGAAATAAGTCTCTACATCGTCTAGAAGAGCCATCATTATAACAAACACAATGTCGACCATCACGAACATCAAATGGTTTGAGGGAATACAAGTACTGTCAGTAATTTTTTTTTTCCCTTAAAATTTCATTTTTTTTGTAAAAAATACTCTAGAATTGATAAAGCTAATTTAGTACTAGTTATGTGTTTTTGTCACCTACATCACCTACATTTCATCGCCTATGTTATTAGTCCTATTTTATCCATATCCACACCACTATCCTAATCATTCAATAACCATTCCATAATTTATTTCCTATCCATACCATAATATAGCATAGTAACCCTACTTTTTCTAAAAAAAAGAATCATAAACAAAAAGCTTATCATCAAACATTTGCTGGACCTACAATAAACAAAAAAAGAGGTTAGTTTCATTGTAAATATTTGATTTTAAAACATGACCATTTCATTGGTCATTTTTAAAATTAAATAAAAGACAAAACCTAAAGTCTAAATCATATGATAGTGCAACTATTTGAATTTCAAACACAAAACAAAGATACAAAAGCGCAATCATAAAATATGATTATGAGCTAGGGAAAGGGAGAAGAAGTGCAATCATAATGTAAACAATGAAATGCATATGCAAACAAACTAACCTAAAGTATGAAAATGATGTTATGAAAAACAATGTATGGCAATGATGCATATATGGATGGACAGGAATATGATGAGACAGTGATACATACACAGTGGAGGAACGTAAATATGATGGCACATATTTGATAACACAGTGATGTATATGCAAGTGATGAAACAAAAATATTATGGCGCATATTCGATGAGGTATGATGCGTTTCAATGGAGAATGTAAGCGGACAGTGATCAACACAAAGCAAAAGAACAAAATGTGAAAAAGGATTCAATGCGTAATAATTGAAGCCAAGGACGAGATGTACATTGTGGAGTCAGCATGCCAAATTAGTGAGGAAAGGTAAGCCACGGATGTACTAGTCAAGCGGTTGATGAACGGTCAAAACAAATTCAAAATGAAATATTACAACACTGTGTAAACTGTTGAGAGAACCTTCGCTATTTCTAAGACCTCAAGAAACTGAAACACATTTTTTTTCACCATAATCACCTTTCGAATGCTCAGTGAGAGAAGGAATGTTGTGTAATCAAAACACGCATCCGTTTTGAAACTATGTGAGAAAAGAATAAATAAGAGAAGACAAGGGAGAGCTGTGAGGAGAATAGAGGAAATATAATGCAGCAAAGAGATCAGGATATATAGAAGTGAAAAGAACGAAGGGATAAGGATAATTGACTGAATTTTCAAGCCAACATATCCGACAGATGTGTTGAGCGAGCTTGCTGTCAGGAGGCAAAAATCCCGTGAAGAACAAGGTAATAAGCAAACTCAGATTTTCTTGTTTAAAACAATGATTATTCGCATGAGTAAATCTCAGGGTTGTTAAACAAACTGTGAGTTATAAATGGAGTTCTTCTACCACGGATTTTAAAACTTGTCATTTCCTTACGTTTTTTCATTTCCACTACTCATAAATGCTCAGCCACCAGTCAACACTAAATCCTCTGTTGATTGAATGAGTAGACGATGAAGATATTGAATGAGATTTTGATAATATTGACGTTGCTTGAAACACATAGAATTCATTTAAACTAAAAGGAAAATCACGAGGATCATAGCAGAAAATCACGAGGATCATTGCAAAGACAGGTAAACTTGAAAACATCTTCATGCACAGTCTTCTATTTCAATTTGAGTGTAGACAAAGAATGGAGAGTTTGGTTTGAAATTCATAGTGAATTCGGTTTAATTGGGTTGAGTAGTGAATTCATTTCATTTGCACACTCAGCAAGAGAATTCGAACCAGGTATTATGGAGAATGTTTGGTTTAAAAGACACAGCAACATGTTTTTACATTTTTGCATAACAAGAGGGCACAGTCTGGTGAATTTTGAAGAAAACAGTGAATTCATTTTATGAGATTTTTGATGAAATAAATGAGATATTTTCACAAATTCTCTTGCATAAATAGTGAGCTTATATTATATATAATGATTTGCCTTAGAAAAATAATTTTGTATGGATTGAAGGGTTAGAAGACATTGTTGTATAAAAAAATTTCATTTTTTTTACACAGTCAAACAAGAGAATTTTTTTTCAAAACGGAGGCAGAGGATTTTATTTTTTAAGAGACAAAGGATCAAATAGAGAGTAGGATAATAGAAACATGATTTTTTTATGTGTTTTTATAAACCTCTCTATATCAAATCTTGTGTCTATTGAAGCAGTAAGCTCACTTCTTCCAAAGAAAACATAGGATTGATTTCAATTACTTGGCAAAAGCAACAAACAGAGGTAAGCCTCACTACTATGATAACATATAGTAGTTGAATTTTTGTTTTAAAAAATGAAGTTAATGACAATAGAGGGGTACATAAAATGGTTTTCAGACAATATGACATCAATAACAGAGCCCAAATATTTTCATATTGAACATTGGAGTAGGGACACAGTTGAGAAACTTTATCAATGAGGCTTGATAGGCTTCCTTCAAAAATTCAAAGGGCATAATGAAGATATCACAAGGGAGTCTAAATAATTGAAAACAAGATGAAACTATGGTGGGTAGTTTACACATTCCTTTAACTCCATAATCTATTTCTGAAGCCTTAGAGTTGCCATTATTAGGTGAAATTTACCACAAAGGATTGCATTTCAAGGAGAAGGGTTGGACCTTCTTCCTGGATAAGAACATAAAGGGTTCCTTTAATAGGTCAAAGGGGATTCCCAAGGAATGGTTCAATTAACCTTGGGCTAAGTTAGTTTTAATAATCCAATTTTTTTTCACTTGTGATAGTAGACATAGCATAGTACACCTATATCACATTAGGTTGCTACAACATATTAAAGGAGATATTAGGATCAATTTGCCATACTTATTTTATAGAAACTTGATGAGGATGATTGAAAGTGTAAAATATGAGACCAAACCCAAATAAGCCCAAATTTATCACCAGGGACTCATCAAAATCATTGTTGATTACCAGCTGAAAATTAAGGGTATGATTTGGAAAGATTTCCTGACTCAAAATAAGTTTGTAGAGAAAGAAACAGAAGACAAACTTAAACCAATACAGGAAATGAGAAATATAGTAATTTCACCTCTCTATCTAAGGACCAGATCAAAGAAACAACAGGAAACAATCATGGTAGAGAGGGAAACATCATTCTTGACCATTTCTAGGAGACAAAAAAAGAGGAATTCAACAGATAAAAGCAACAAAGAGAAAGAACCAGAAGTGAAAATCATAGAGACATCTCCTTTAACCAAACAAGCCAATGAAATTCTTGAGAGGTTGCAGCAAGAAGTTTATGAAAATATTGTAGAGAGAGATACTTATTTTGAAAATGATGAGGTTGAAGCTACTTCAGCTTCCAAAAATACCAAGGAGGAAGACCAAAACCTTAGCAGGATCAAAGAGTTAACTGATAATCTGGAGGTAAGAAAAATAATAGAAAGGCACCTGAAAATAAAGAATGAAACATATAAGACAAATAGTGAAAAATTGATTAAAGAAAATGAGAAGATAAGTAAAGAAATGGGAAAATTGAAAGCTGAAAACAATCTTTTTTACATACAAGCATTCAGGTGGCTTAAGAAGAAGAATTATTGGAAAACCAAATATGAGAAACAAAAGGTTAAAAATTCAATCTACAAGGAAGAAGAATGAAAAGTATGGATTCTCTTCTATATGCAGCACAACAGGAAATTTTAGGGTCAGGAACAGGATCAACAATATCAGAGCTCAGGAGGTCCAAAAGGAAAAAGCAAGCATGAGGACATGCTTGAGCATCAGCTTGGGGGAGATGTTGGCCCTCGTTTTTTATCTCTTTTTGTTTATGAAATACATATTTTTTTCCAAAATATACATCTATACGCCATCACATACACCTTATTTTTACCAATAAATTCATATTCAGGTATTTAAATTAAGTTTTTCAATTCTTAGAAGTTTTTGTAAAAATTGAATTTTAAGTGCATTTTTGGACAACATCAGAAATTCCTGTAATGGCCTCATGGTTTGCATATTTGCAGGAAACTTGGGATCGAGCTGGATATATTTCTAGAAAGCTTGGGAACTAAGATTAAGCGTACACCTATTGGTTTAGTCAAACTGAGATTTAATAGAACTGGTCAAAGGCGGTCAAACGAGACCTGTTTTTATGGAGGATCCCTAGGAACTAGGTCAAAATTCTTATATTGTGGGATTTTCCAGATTTTGATGGATCTGATGGATGAATTCAACCTGATTGGATAAGATAAGGATAGTAATGAATATAGGAGATATTTTAGATGAATTTTTTGGATATTTTATCTATTTAAGCCTCAAAATTTGAAGGCATTAATATGTAGCAATTGTATGACTTAACATTATTATTTCTGAGACTTTGGAGATCTAATTGAAGATCTGTTCTATTCCATTTGATGCTGTTATATGCTGATTGATTGACTGAATTTTTAAGTAGCTAAAAACACCTTCAATGTGCGAGGCAAGGGTGGAGGGCTCCCACACCGAGCTAAGTGCACTTCCTAGTTTAATTGTAGTTGCAATTTTTGAATTAGTTTTCTTATGCTTAACTTGTTTATTAGATTTATGCTGATGATTTATGAGTGCTGATGAATCTAATTATCATTCTGATTCCGAATATGAAAGGACAAACAAATGTTTAAGTTAAAAATTCTTTCTATCTAATTAAGATCTTAAGCTAGAATTCATCTTTTCATGCTTTTAATGTTTTTCTGAATTCTTGTTTTCTAACGATAGCATTATTGATAAATGAATCTATGATGAAGGAAAACCAGAACTTATTCAGTGAAAAGCCTCTTCAATTATTGTTTCATGTATCTTAATCTATTTCTCAATTAGTAGTTATTGATTTCTAATTCATGAAGTAATCTTGTTAGAGAAGGACAAACAAATCTCTTAAGTTAGGAGATTCTTCTTCTTCTAATTGCATTCTTGAATTTAGAAATTATTTAAGTTAGATTTATATTTGTAATATTCATTTCCTTAATCTTTGATAAATCATCTTCTAACTTGATCATAACTGAAACCCATATACTTTAGGGATGCTTCTAAGTCCTACTAGCCCGGATTGATAATAAATACTTGTGTTTGTTTACATGTTAAACAACCCAACAATTAGGTTAAGTGATTATTACTTACGATCAAAACACTAGAAACACTTGTTTTGTGGATTAATCCCTTTTGTGGACAAGAGTGATCTCCCTAGTACTCCAACAAGTAACTAGAAACAAATATCCATTGAATGCATCTTTCTCTAAACTATTGTATTTTAGATTATTAAAACCTTGAAATAAGGAGGTTATGCTCCTACCTTTCAACCGAGACGTTCAATGTAGCCTTTTTCCTTTCGCTCCAAAGAAATTATTCAATTCTGAGAAGAACCTGAAATCACAAACAATGTAAAATATCAAAGCACCTGCAATATATAATAACCATAAATAATAGTTTAAATTAGTGATCGAGGAGTCTAAGTATTGAAATCATTTCCATGAATTCATAAACAAGACAATGAGAAAAAGAGATCCATATGTATTTGTTAGAGTCGGTCCTTGCAGCCCTCCGTCAGTGATCATTTTGTCATTATCAGAAATAAAAAGAGAAATCTTACAACCTGAGCCTTGATGTTGCACAAATTCTCCCATGTATCCGCACAATCGTTTCCTTTAGTCTGATAAGCCTTCCTCTCTAGAATGAACAACATGAAGTTATGTACACAAAGGTGTAATATTCAATTTACAAACAACAACTCACTAGTTCAAAATCTATGAACTCTCTCTAGCTTAGAAACTATACAAGTCAATATCTACCCTTCAATCTGAAACTTCAGCTCAATTTATAGAGAGAATGAGGTAGTTTCAAATCCATTAAGAGAGGGATGATTTCCTCCCATGAAGGGATTTGGGTTCCTTTGGTTAAGGGATAAGATCCATAAGTAGAGGGATAAAGCTCGAACTAGAGCAACTCTAGAGGCTTCTAGTTGGGAGAATATTCAACCAACTAGGCTTCTAGAAGTTACTTTTTATATTTACTTCCTTTTTACAGGGGTGCACAGGTTTTTGTGGCTAACAGAGTGGTGATCACCACGGATAATAGAATAAGGATCAGCGCATGCACAAATAATGGTCACAAAAAGCGCACAAGTAATCTTTTAAACGTTTTAAAGATATTTTCTCCAATTTCCACTACAAGGAAAAGACCCTCTAGTGGATGTTTTTGAGGAAAACCTTATAAAAATACCCCAGACATCCGTTTCTAGTGGAGGTTACTAGAGGAGGTTGGCGGGCGGAAGTGTTTGTTGATGTATTTCATCCGGTGCTCCTAAAACTGTAAAACTCACTGGTGCGTTCATCACGAGAAAGCACCGGTGCGCAAAAAAAAATTGCACACCGGACACCGTGCGCTTTTTACACACCTGCCCGGTGCATTGTATTTCTATAGCGCATTGGTCCTTTACAACACTTCCGCACCGGTGCCCCATAAAAAGAATGTGAAAACAGAAACTGCTTAGTGCGGAATGAAGAAAACGCATCAGTGCTCCCTTAAAATCCCACGCACCAGAATAGGGATAAATAAAAAAAAAATTACGGCCAAAAAACCACACAAGACATTGGCACACCAAACACCATGCACTCCGTACACACCTGCTCGGTGCGTTGTATTTATCTAGTGCACTGGTTCTTTACAACACTTCCACACCGGTGCCTCATAAAAAGCACATGAAAATAGAAACCACATGGTGCGTAATGAAGCTAATGCACCGGTGCACCCATAAACCCCGCACACTGGAACAGGGTTAAATAAAAAAAATTACGGCCAAAAAACCAAACAAAACATTGGCACACCAGACATTGTGCGCTCCGTACACACCCGTCCGGTGCATTTTATTACTGTAGCGCTCTGGTGCTTTATAGAGCATCTACATCGATGCCTCATAAAAAACCTGAAAAAAAAGAAACCGCTCGGTGTGGAATGACGAAAATGCACCGGTGTGTCCATAAAACCTCGCGCATCGGTACGGGCTTAAATAATAAAAAAAATACGGCCAAAAAACTGTACAAAACATTGGCACACCGGATACCATGCGCTTCGTACACACCCACCTGGTGCGTTGTATTACTGTAGCGCATCGGTGCTTTACAAACCATCCGAACCGGTGCCTCATAAAAAGTGCGCGAAAATAGAAACCGCCTGGTGAGAAATGAAACAAACACACTGGTGTGCACATAAAACCCTGCGCACCGGAACAGGGTTAAATAAAAAAAAATTACGGCAAAAAAACCGCATTTTTCACTTTTGTCAGTGCTAGAGAGCTCTCAAGCATCAGTGCAGTTTATCCTTGTTTGAGCCACCCTAACATTGGTGCTCCCATTTCACTCATTGCACGCATTGTTGCTGTGCATTGTCCACCAATCTCCAACTCGAATTTTGCAAAGCGGTGGAAAAATTTTCTTTTGCAAATTCTACAGCCAATATGCCTCATCGACGAGCAAATGTATAGGTATTTTTATTTATTTTTCCATAATTAAGCCTTTTGGTGGATTAGAATTTCAAATAACCTTAAAATTAACCATTTAAAAGAAGAAAAAAATTGTCGCGCGGTGCGCTTGATCCGTTCAGCTCGCACCGGTTTGTGGTGCTGCCTGTAAATTTACAAGTCGCACCGTAGCCGGTGCTAACGGTATCCACATTGGTTCTGGGGCTATAGAGATAGGTGCACAGTGTTATTTTAAATTTTTTTAAAAAGTGCGGTGTGGTCGTTTACCAGGCTGCATCGTTGAAAATGTGGATTTGCAGCAACATGGTGCGTTGACTAAATTATCAGCCCTGAGGTGGGTAATGTTGTCAGCGCGCCACATACCGCATTTTTACATGGTCAACGGTTCAGCCTGGTAAACCAGTGCTAATGGTTTCCGCACCAGTTCCGGGGCGGTACCGAAGGCACATCGTGTTATTTTATTTTATTTTAAAAAGTGCGGTGCAGTCGGTTACCCGGCTGCACCATTGACCTAGTGGAATAGAGGTGACGCGGTGCGTTGACCAAAATATCAGCCCTGAGATGGCTTTTTTTGTCAGCACACGTCTTTCTGTATTTCATCTGCGTCAACGGTGCGGCCTTGTAAAAGGCTGCACTGTTTACTGTGTCATGATGGCAAGAGGTCAGTCCGCTAACTTAACTATACGCCCCGGGGCGTAGAGTTTAGTCAGCACATCGACCTCCTGACACCGTACATAGTCAACGATGTGATAATTTTTTTTCTAGAGCACCGTCCCCGGGGCGCTTAATATTATTAGGTGCACCGACACCGGTGCGTTCCATAGAAAGACGCACTGGTACTAGTGCGTGACTGTGTTTTTGGCGCATCGACTGTTTTTTTATTTTTTTCAAAAAAAAAATTATATATGTATATTTCTAAATACATGTCTCATTTAATAAAAAAATTGTGTTTAATATGTCAATCATTCAGAGACGTGAAAGGAGAGAAGAGGGGGAACAATAACAACAACAGGTGGAGCAGTATAACATGGTTCACCTGTGGGAGGCAAGAGAGAGGGAGATAGATGCGTACCCTCGCCCTATTGCAGCAGCTATGTAGGGGCTCCTAAGGCAGGTAGGCCTCCTCAAGTTTTATGAGGAGGCTATTTCCCTGGCCATAGTTTGTTTTTGAGACATCTTATCCAAAGGTGGAATGCCCAACAACAAGCTTTTCGGGTTGGTATCAACCATTGTTACACGCCCACTAAGGAGGATATATATTTCATTTCAGGGCTATCGAGGAGAGGGGTGGATTTTCCCTTGTTCTCAGAGGTTCCAGCTGGCTATGTAGCAGGGATTCAGTTAGTTTACTCCCAGAGATACATTGGAGCAAATGTATTGTCTCCTGCAGAGTTTCGGGTCGTTGGAGGTCAGTTACATATTGGTGCATTTGGTAGGGAGGAGGTGCAGTGTCTCTCACTTATCATTTCGACCATTTCGCACAATACTAGTGATGGGAAACACATTAGTTGCTCGCTTCTATATTGTGTTGATTATTTAGTACAGGAGCCATGACTTGTTAGGTGGTCTGCCATTTTTTTATAGAAGTTCTGTGCAACCTTAGATAGATGTCGTGCTCATGCACAATGGAGGGTGAACTTCCCTTTTGCTTCAGAGATTTTTTGTTTATTTTTTGAGAGGTTTCCAAAGACAAGGCCTACTTTTCTTTGGTAGCCTCGTAGGTCGATGTTTAAGGCACGTATGCACATGTGGGGGCAGATGATGTCCAACAGGGACAATACTCTGTTTCCATCCAGGATATCGCATGATGCACTGGATTTGCTAGCCAGTGTTGATGAGCATCCCTTCGTTATAGGCCCCTGTCCTTACGTGGTTTTGGATTGGCGAGGGTGTGAAAATATCCTCTTCACAGCTGATGAGATGCCAGATGATAGAGGTAATATTACTGTTATATATATTTAAATTTATTCTTGCATGTTCTTTAACTTGTTTTTATTAAATTGTGTAATTAAATTGTCTAATTATTGTTGTGTACTTATATATATTTTGCAGACATTAGCTCTTTTGATGGAGATGACATGACGACACCACCACCTGATCCAGGTGTGGATCTTGATGAAAATTAGGGCACGCCAGATGCTAAGGATCATCCGGAAGCCGGTGCAGAGAGACCTCATGCTCTTGCTGGAGCGCCGATACCACCTTTTGCTAGGCGCGGTCGACTTGATGCTAGATACATGATGGAGTTGGGCGACCAAATCAGTGCATTGATCGTTGAGGCAGGCATCAGGCCCGCTTGTTACATAGACATACAGGCTGATGATAGGCTATTATAGATGTGGAGAGGCATGTAGCGTGACATGTACAACTTGATGTGGCCTGTCATAGGAGTTACGACAACTATTACACGACTGAGGAGGACTGTTGCACATTATAAGAGTGGTCGAGCCACAACACGTGATGGACAATCCACGAGCAGCAACTCATCATCTCATGGTCATTCACCTCGCACCACGCCAAATGAGCATGAGCCTCCACTAAAATCTAGTAGCGATCATCATGGAGATGAGGCTAGACCATTGGCCACGTCCAGTCAGCAGCCTACAACATCCATCAGTACTCATGATCATGAGCAGGCTGGACCAACGACCGTCGATGCTGCACCATTGACTGAGCAGGCATCCACTAGTACTGATATTGATGTTGTACTAGCACTAGCTAATCCATGACATTTATATGACAGTTGTATATCTTTAACATTTTTTAGTTATATATATATATATATATATATATATATATGGTCCATGTATTTTATGTTCATGTTGTAGTTGTACTTAATTTACATGTTGGTGATCATCATGATGTGTATATTGTTAGGTCATGTTAGATATGTTCATTTAATGTGCAGCTTGCAGATAGATGTGTATGTGATAGCATGAGTTATTTCACATGAGCTGTATATTTGATGTTTTTGTTGTGATGATGTTAATATATAATGTTAATTGTGTTTTGTTAGATGATCATGATCACGATGATGTTAGCGATTTTGGATGTGTTTTTTAGTCAAATATGATGTTTCTACGATGGTTATAATGAATGTGATGTTTATTAATTAATTTAATATTAAATGATCATGATATTGTAAAATTGTAATATTTGTAATCTAATTGTATGTAAAATTCTAAAATTGTAATTGTAATGGTATATATGTAAATTTGTCAAATTGTAATTTTTTAATTTGTAAAATTGTAATTGTATATATGTAAAAATTTAAAATTGTAATTGTAATTGTATGTAAAATATTTGTAAAATTTTAATTGTATTACTGTGAATTGATTGTAATTGTATGTAAAATTCTAAAAATGTAATTGTAATTGTATGTGAAATTTTAAAATTGTAATTGTAATTGTATGTAAAATATTTGTAAAATTTTAATTATATTAATGTGAAATGAATTTATTAAAATTTTTTGATTTGTAAATTTGTAAATTTTAAATAATTTTAAAATAATAAATATAGAATAATATGAATTATTGTAACATAATAAAGTTTAGAAAATAATGCAAATAAATTCATGTACTTTAGAATTATCATTATTTTATTATGATCTTAGATACAAAAAAAAGAACTAATTTATACAATACGCCATTGTTTTTGAGATCAACATAATTGCAAATTGTCAAGTGAATTATTGATTTTAACATTAACACAATGCAAATTACCAATTAATTCAAAATACATATTATAATGTTTCGAAAAACCCATCTTAAAAGGCATAAATATTCATGAAATAACACATGTACCATATCACTCTCGGTTCTCATGATCACCCTCATTATCTTCCAGCTCGCATGGCATGATAACACTATTGTTATAAAAAAATATTTTTTGATCTAGGGTCATGTGTCAATACGAACCACCAATCCCTATCCAACACATAGGGGTAAAAAAACACCTGGTTGCAGTGTTTGGGGAAAACATAGGGCTCCTTAGCTTCATCCCACATCTTTCTAGAGTTGATACATATCAACATACTATCACGATATTCCTTTACATTATTTCGATCAAAAGTGTCCCACCACTTGCACCTAAAAATAACACATTGGAAAGAAGAGAAATCCACTTCAATGATCTCTTGTATCTTTCTGACGTAACCTAACATCCCTCATACTAGGTTTTGATCACGGTGGCTAGATCGACTAGATTGACCGAACTCGACTTCCACTCCACAATCTTGTGTGATGTTTCCAGCATTGGCATTTTCTGTGCGAAAATGGTGTCCATATGCCCACATAGATGAGAAAAAATGCACCTATTATAAAAAAGTTTAAAAAAATCATAGTGTCATGTGTCTTATAATAACCCAACAGTTAAAATATGAAATGTAGATGTCTTAATATAAGTTTTAAATTTACATATAAATTAAAAATATTATTACCGATTTGATGCACCCAATCCCTAAGTTTAGCGCATCCTATTCAACACGCGAGTAACGACTGGTAGCACCATATTTCTCTCTGACTTGGTCAGCAACCCAACTGTTGGGGCATATTTTTGGAATATTTTATTTTAAATGATCGGGATAAGGCACACTTATACCATTCAACCATTTGAATTCTTTCCTGTCACTATCCCATTTCATCCTCTTATGTTCGTATAATGCGACTTGTTATCACCCTAGTAATTCTCAGGTTGTGGGATGGGGATTTTTGTAGTTAATAAAACCAGGGGTAACGAAGAACCGCTTTGGGAATTCAGGATCTAGCCTTCCTGAGCTCCGGAGAGGGATCTCTCCTAAAGATTTAGCTTTGTTTTGGTAAAGGGTTTTAGGCTAGCTATGAGTGAACAGTAAGACTTGTTTTGTAAGAGTGGTGAGAGTAAAAAGTGTTTCAAGGTAAACCAGAAGGATCTACCAGAACATTGGGCTATGGAGTCAACTCTCTAGGCAAGTAGAGCTAAGAAATAAGACTTAAAGATGAAAATGTACTAAGGGCAGGATAGATGACCTTCTAAGGCTTTGAATAGGATTTTTTGATGGAATGTGTGAAATCTGAACAAAATGGCACTTAAGAATCCTTAAGTTACAGAAAGAAGATTGAAGGAGGGGATCAAACAGGGACCTAGAGCAATTAAGAATTCTATAGTCCAGTTATCAAGCAGAAAACATAAAAATGCCAACTAGTTTAAAACAGGGAGCTTATTATCACTAATCTTGTTTAATTTCTCCTTAGTTGATCATTAAAGAATAGAAACACATAAAATGAATGTATGTAAACTTTTAAAGAATAACACTGAAAACAGGGAAAATACGAGACTTATCTTGTCACCACAAGAATACTTAGTTATGATGTCTCTAATCTCGTTTCCAGTCTGCTGCTTCGCTAATTGACTCACACCAACTTCAATATGTCTAGCAAAAAGACTATAGTAGTCTTGAGAAATTTTATTCCACCTTGAATACTTCGAAAAATGAAGTATTTATACACATAATTTTTTTACAAAATATCTCAGAGTTTGAGATAATGTTTTAAGGAAAAATAGGAAAGATAACAAAAGAAGAGGGATAGCAACAAAACAATTTGCAAGCTGTTCTCTTTTACAAGGAAATATAGAACTGATTATTCTAATTAAAAAGACTTTTGATGTGCTGTGAGCATTGCTGGCATTAGGTGCATATTCTCATGGAAAGTGGTTGTAGAACATTCCTTCCTTTGACTTTCAACTCTGATACTCTTTATCATCTAATTTTCACTGTTTTACTGCTGTAATTGGAAAATAACCAGCAGTAACATTATTTTTACTGATACTCTTTAACCCTAAATTTTTTACCCTAAGGTAACAGTAAAATATGATCTTTCATATGATTTTCCTGCATCTTTTACTTGTCAAATTCACATCAGATCTGTGAATTATTGCCATTGTTGAGCTGTTGGGATCTTTATACTCTACAGTTTACTGTAGCTTTCATCAGCCTCTGTATATTTAGCAAAGTTTGGCTTTACTGTGAACATATGCTTGATTTCATTTTCCAAAAAGAATAATTTTTCAAAATATTGAAGAAGTATTTTTCCACTTGGAAATCCTTGTGGCAAAGGTTGTTTAGCTTGCTCCTTAGCATGAGCTCTGATTTTCTGGTCATAGTCCCTTTGTGGCATTAATTTTTCATTCAATGCATGAATGTCTGGAAGTCCTGCTTCAAGTAGTAAGTCATACTTAGTTTTGAATTTGCTAATTGATATGTTCATATTGTCACACTTCTCTTCTAGATTATTCATGATGTTTCTTTTTGTTAGGACCTTTTTGATTTCCAGGATAACCTCTGTCCTATCTTGAATTTTCAATTCAGCTAGTTCTTCTCTATTTTTATTGTTCAAGAATGATATGAGCTGGTCTGCTTGTGGTGGTTTGTTGCCAAGATCCTTCTTTGTTTTATCAATTTCTGCTAAGGCAGCTTGTAGCAGATCTTTTTGCTCATATATAATTTGGATAGAAGACCATTGTGAATGAATGCCTTTAGTGATTTTGGTCCACAAATGATTCTTTATATAGGCAACCTGTTCAGTAAGATTCACTTGCTGTTGAAGAATTTTCACTTGTTCCTGTAAGCTATCAGCCCTATGTTCATGTCCTTTGGAAGTAATTAAGGCATCTCTTTTAGATGTTTCCAGATTTTTAATGGTGCCTTTTAAACTAAGTATTTCTTTATCTTTTATAGACATATCTTCCATGGCTCTGATTATTGCAGATTTGTCCTCTACTGTTTTTATCTGTGAGGTCAATGAAGAAGAGGCAGAGATGTCATGAGAAGTGATTGGCACTGCAGTTGCCAATACTCGTTGCGGTGCCAAGTGCTCTGCCAATGTAGATGGAACAACTGTACTTACAGTTGGGATCACTATAGGAATGAAAACCTGTTGAGCTTTCTTTAGATTTTCATTTTCTTGCATGAAAGCTTCTATTTGGCTTTCCATTTCTTTTATCTGGGCTGTCATTTTTAGAACAAGTTGTTTTAATTCATCATTTTCTGTCTTCTGTTGAAGGATTTCTTTTGCCTGGGGATTTTCACTTTGAGGCAATTTTAGCTGTTTTCTGAGGGCAGCTATGTCTTAATTTTTCTGTTTGATTATAACTTTTGCTCCTTCAATGTTTGCTGCGTTAGTTCCTGCTTCAATTGCTATGTCCTCCAATGCTTTGACTCTTAAGTTATTGGCATATAATGAGGCTTTATCCAATTTCATTTGATTTTGAAGGTTTATCAGTGTTTTCTCAAGCCTGATAGAATTCATAGTCTTATTGATTATTTTAGAATACAAAATCTTTGTATTGCTCCTGTGGAATTCTATTTGGTCCAATTCATGGACAACATCTGCATCAACTTCAAGGTTTGTCTTTGAATAATCTGCAATTTTTTTTGGATCATCCATTTTGGGCTTGAGAAATGAAATAACCAATTTGTTCGAAGAATAATCAAAAGTTGAGAGGAGTGTATCTTTATTCCCAGGCTTTTCTTTAAGGAACTTGGAATATGCTTCACTTTTTATCTCTTCATTATTTTCTTTGATTTGTCTGAACCTGATTTGAATATCTGACTTTGTGTCGTCAGGTTCTTTAGAAGAAGAGGGCATATCAACCTTTGTTTGTTTATCCACCATGACTGTGTCTTTCTGCTGTGCTCCAAGTTTCACATTCTGAAGTTCTTTAAGAGTTTTAGTTACTATCCTTGTTACTTCATCATCAGTTTCATGACCATTTTTATCTTCAACATTGATAGCTTTATCCCTTTCTTCATCAGTCAATTTACTTTTCTTACTGTAGGGAATTCTGAATCTTTTATCTAGAATAGTTTTAGCAGTGAAACTATCTTCCTTTCTGCTTCTTTTATGAACAATTCCAGCTTCTTTGTTCACTGTAACCACCTGTGTTTGATTCACCTATTTATCCTTTCCACTATTTCCCTCCATGCCCTGTGAGTCATCATCAAATAAAGTATTTGGCTCCCACTCAAGTTTATTGGCATATTTTTCAATTTGGGGCTTGGGATCATGCAAGAAGGTAGACAACTTGCATTTCAATATGATTTGACTTAAAATACCCTGAGTATCATAATTCCACATAAAGATGTATGGGAATTTATATTCTTTCAACTTGACATTAATTTCATTTGCTGCTTCTCTGTTATTCACAATAAATGGCCCAACTTGATTTTTCAGTTTGAATTGAGTCTTTTTTCTAGAGGCTATGAAATTGACTTCATCTGCATTCAACAACTGCCTCAAATATTCAAAATCAAATATCCTTGTTGTCACAAATCTAGGCAATTTATATGGGGCCAAGAGTGCACCATATACTCTAATCTCTGTGTAATTCTTGTATGAGTACCAATCCCTTGTTTTACATCTCTCAGATAGCTGTAAAATCCTCTTTGTTTCTTCATTAATTCTAGGGGTTTGTTATTTATTCAGTAAATTCATAGCAGGTACTAAAATAAAGTAATTAAAGTCTGCATAGTTGTATTCCCTGTTCCATTTTCTCAGAATTGATGACCAAAACACAACTGAAAGTACATTCCCTTCTGGATCTATCTTCTAAAACTCAATAGGGAACTTGTCTGCTTGATAATACAAAAAGAGATGAAGTAGATATGAGGTATATCTAAAGACTCCTTCTTCTGATAATCTGGACAATTGGTAGTGCATGTTTTCTGCAATGAACTTGGCAAAATTGTACACAATTGATGGAGACTGGTCAGGACTCAAAGTAGATAGAAAACCTAATATAGCAACATCAGTGAATTCATCACTGTTATATCCTAGTATGAATGATAGCATGGAGACAATCTGTCTGGTTTCATTTGGAAAATAAAATGTATCAAATGGAGGATTGAGCTTAGGGATGTCAACCCGTTTGGGACAAAAAGTCTGGAATATTTTGAACTTGGAAGCAAAATCTAGGTCTAGGTAAAGCTGAGTTAAATCCTCTATTGACAATGAAGCAGCATTGGGGTTAGGGTTTAGTTGCAACATAGAGTTTATGGATTCTGCATTGACATAAAATATGACCTTTCTATCTTTATTGACAATACACCTTTGGTCTGGAAGATAATAGGACTAACACAATCTGACAAAATCAAGGGCTGAATGAGTAAGAGGGACAATGTACTTTGGTAGATTGGAATCCCATACTGGTATATCTTTATCACTTTTCTCTATAGATTTACCAGAACACCAGTTATAGACATCAAGCAAATTGAATTCTATTGAAAGGTCCAATATTCTGTAATCAAGGTCAACCAGAGGACTACTTTCTTGTGAAGTAACTGGAGGTTGGATAGGCCTGAAAACTTCTGTGGAATCAGCAGTGAGTGCAGGGGTGGGTTTATTAAGTTTAGAAGACTTAGGCTGAGGGATTTTAGCAGAGGCTTTCTTCTGAGGTTTTGGGCCTCCTGATTTGGGGGTTACTTGTTTCTTTGTCATTTTTTAACTGAACAGAGCAAGCTTAGACTGTTTGTTGAGTTCTTCTATTGGAAATAAGGGACTTTTGGAGAATTTCTCTGGTGAAATAGGGTTCTGAGCAGAGTTTTAGATGGAAAGAGGGTTTTAATGCTTAGAAGAAAGGCTATGATCAATTCTAGCAGTGAAAATGACCAGGGAATGGATAAAACTTGCAAAAAATAGAAATGAGGGTTTCTTGGGAAAATTTGACAGAGTTTCCCCTGTACTTTGAATGTTTTTTGCAATTTCTGTATAGACAATTAGGATAATTTACAGGAAATAATTGATAAACTGGTGCTTTTCCTTTTGAAAACAGAAGATTTTCTAGTTAAGTTTGACGAAAATACCTTTAAAAGTTATAATTGTGGTCAAAGACGTTTTACAGTTGCACGCAGTCTTCAATTCTGCTGAATTAGGATATTAGAGGATACTTTGGCTCTCCGTGGTTGAATTGCAGGGAAAAATGGCTTATTAACTGGTCACTGGTTTAATGGAAGGTTTGAAAATGGCGTTGGGAGCCTTGGTAATGAGCTCGCGGAAGTTTTCAGGGTTTTAAATGGTGAAAAGTAATGAAAATCAGAATCTGTGAGGTTTCAAAGCTTACAAGCATGGAATAGGTGAAAATTAGATAAAAACCATAAGTTTTATGAATAAACCATAGTTAAATCATATTTAATCATAGGTTGGGCGGGAGTGGTTTCGGAATACCACTGGGTGGTATTCGCGCAGCTCCAGAGCGGTAAGCGGTAAATCACTTTTCGAACGCGATCCAATTGTTTTGTGACACGTCAACGCAGGGTGGTTTGGGAAAACCACCCATATCACGTGACTTTTACAAAACATCGGTCGATTACTTTATGGTCGCGATATGAGGTATCGGCCGTCAGATTTGGCTTTGACAAGCGAAGGGTCACGATTTAAAAGGAAAGGTGCGGGGAAAAGACTTCATCGGGTTGATTTTGGGCCATAGGATCTATTAATGAATGAATATCGGACGGTTATTATTTTATGCGATGGGGAAAGGGATGGAAATGTAATATACTGTCACATTGAGTTTTTAACCGTTGGATTAAATGGATAGAGGGGATCGGAGGGCTGACATTAATCCCAATGATAAAAGGGATTTGGTTAAGTTTTATATAGAAAACCGACTTTTTCA
Source organism: Pinus albicaulis (assembly GCA_034641835.2). NCBI lineage: Eukaryota > Viridiplantae > Streptophyta > Pinopsida > Pinales > Pinaceae > Pinus > Pinus albicaulis. The sequence goes on along the minus strand of CM076572.1, from coordinate 898,264,796 downwards.
TTGAACAAATGATCGGGAGGGGTTTTAAACTGGGATTTAACCGAGGTTAGGACTGGTGCTTTAGGGAATATGGGGTATTTATGGTGGATTTTAACTCAAATTTGGGTTTTAACCTTAGGTTAGGGACTCGAGCAAGGGAAAATATACAAGGAGATAGGGTTATCTTTTTTGAAGTTTAGTTTAAATGAAACTTTGAGAAATTTTTGCTTAAAACACATTAAAACATGTTTTAAAGGTTTTTTCATATATTTTTATTATATGGTTAATTAAACCAAGGTGATTTAACTACCATAGGGGGCAGGAACTATATAAAGATATATTTTAGCCAAAGGGGGTTATAATGTGGGTTTTTATTAAACATGTGGAAATTAAATAACTTTGGCTAAAGTTATAATTAGTGGGTTTTTGGGTTCATTATATAAAATGGGGTTATATATAATAGGATAAGGTCATTTCTTTAGGGAATTAATACATAAATTAAAGTTAATATGAAAATAGGACAAGGTATACTCAAAACACATAAACATAACAAGTAAAGTGAGGTTTAAGAGATAATTTGTATTGTTCTTATCACTTAACTTATGATATAATGTTATTTTGAGGGCTTAACGTTTTCAAATGATGTAGGAAATTAGTTAGATGGAAATTATAATGCCTTTAAGAAAAAATGGAGTTTTACTTAGGATTATTCAGGGGAATGAATCCATGAATGGAAAATGATGTAAGTTTAAGGGATTAATATAGACATTTTACACTTTTAACTAATCAGTCATAGAGCCTTGGGTCTGGTCCCAACAAAAGTCAAGGAAATGCCTTGAGCCTTTCTGACTGATAGTTTAGAATGCTTCATGACTATGGGAAGGGGAAGTTAGTTATTTTGCAGCCCAGATGAATGATATTTACATTGAGACTTTTCACCTTCTTCTACCTACCCATCTTACCATGCTAACATTTTTTCTTCCTTTGTAGTAAGGTGCATTTAAGCTAGAAACCTTCACAAAATTTATTCTTTCTGAAAGCAAGTAAAACTATCTAATTCTACACTTATTTCATCCATGAATCCAGATTAAACTGTTGGGTTCACTTTATTTCTCTACCTAACTACTGAATTGTCATGATTAAATTGTATGACAACTCATTATTCTCTATCTACAACAAGGAAAATTGAAAAATGACAAGTTAAGGTTAAAATGTTTAACTCATCATGGACTATGGCATTTATTAACACTCTGTCATAGTCAAAAAGTAAAAAGTAGTGGCAATTATGCTTGCACACTTTCATCTTTTATTCATTTTTTTTTTTGGGTCTTTTATTTTTTCTAAGTCCTTTGATTGTTCTTTTAGGACTTTTTACCCTCCTTTTAATTTTTTGATTTTTTTACAAAATATGTGAATACAACTTTCAGAAGGAAAAGTATGTACAGATTTACAAGATTATCAACAGTCAAGTCAAAATTATGACCCCTATCTTATAGGTTGCTAACACGACTCACGGTTGTGTCACTTCAAAATTGTAAAGAACGAATTTATTGATTGCTTCAATTTCTGAATTCACCGATTAAATCAAACCAACACTATATAGTACTTAGAGATCAAAATATACATTATATCAAAGTTCAACATGAATATTAATTACTTTTTGTAAATTTGAAAAATTATAGGTCGCTTACTCTTTATCAAGCGCTTTTTTCCACTCGTTTGGAGCAACTCCCCTTCCCTTTTGTCTTCATCCCTTTCATTGTCCCAAATCACCGCACCTAGTTTGTTGTCGATCTGCTTGATGTATTCACTGGCATAATAGAAAGACTCATACGATATGTACCGCTCTGCCATAGACCCCTCGGGTTTTTCCCTTTATCGAACAAAACCTTTCAATTTCTTCATGTACCTCTCTAAGAAGAACATCCAATGACAATAAACCACCCCAACTAATTCAACCTCATCTACTAGGTGGATTAGAAGATGAACCTATAAGTCCATGAAACTCTCGGCAGTTCCTTCTCAAACATACAAAAAATCTCAACTATTTCTTGACGCCACCATGGAATGCTAGCCGCATGAATCTCCTTTGACGTGATCCAACATAAAAATAAAGATAATTTAGATATGGCATGTCCTAGGTCTTGAGGGAATTCATGTTTCACACACCCACTCATGAACAAAGGATAATGACACTGCAAAGTTATAAACATGTGCAATAATATACAAAATTAGTTATGTTTTATGATCCTCGCATGGGATAAAATTTGTTAATATAACAAATAATGAAATCATGCTTTTGACATTATATGTACTCTTAGAAGATTCAAATGGTCATGCGATTTCAACCCCGAAAAATGGTCATCCATGGTGAAGTAGCGCCGTAGTGAAGACCCGTATGAAGTTGGCACCCTAAAACCCATTATAACTTCTTTTCCCAAAGAAATATCATCTTTTTCTAAGATCCATGGGACTTCACCTTCTTTGAAAAACCATGAATTAGAGGGACCAGTGCCTGCCTCTGATCCCGTACTTTCTAATCGTCTTGGCCAATGTTTCTTTTTAGTTTTTGAAGTAATAAGATATTTCCTAACAACCAATGTGTCACTTTGTTTCGATGATATGTGCCTCCATAAAGAAGATGAAACATTTTTAAATATATGCATGGGATCTAATAAGTGGGTAATCTTAAGATTCTCCCAATATGGGAGGTCATCAAAGATAAATTTCCTTTTCATCCCAATGGGAAATTTCTTAACATAGGTGTCAATTCAATCTGGATCATCGAACATAGGCTCCCAATTTGAATCAAACATTTCTATGAACTCCTTCTCCTTCCCTCTCTCATATGATCTAAGCCATTCAACTGGTGTCATTATTGGAGGCCTTTGGGTTCTCTCTCGTTTACCATTGAAAGCGGATGTTGCTCTTTTGTAAGGGTGTTCTTATGGTTGGAATACCCTCGAGCAATCATACACTGGGTTTCGTAGGTCCTTGGAACATCTAGCTTTCAGAGAAGGTCCACAACATTTACATCCAAAATACCCTTTTGTTACAAGATCTGCGAGATTATATTTGTATACATTAATTAATATGCATGGCATGTTAAAGAATATCATGAAGATCAGAAAAAATATTACAACGAATTAAATAACCAATATGTGAAAGAATATTGTTACGTATATAAACAAATCAATAAATTAAACATGTAATTTACTAGAGCAAACTCCTAAGCCTAGATAATCATGTGTCGTGTAAGCACATATGCCATACAACATAAAACCCCTCTCTGCTGCGATGGGTCTTAATACATCTTATACATTTATACCATCCCATAATTCCTTCAATTCATCTACCAGTGGTTGTAAGTAGACATCCATATTCTTCATTTGTCTTCTACCAGGGACTATGAGAGCCAACATAAGATGTTCATTCTTCACGGACAACCATGGGGGGATATTTTTATTGATCACTACTACATGCCAAACATAATATTTGGTGTTCTGGAGGGAATATGGGTTGACGCCATCCATGGCTATGCTGAGTCATAGACTTCATACTTCATCCTTGAATTTTTTGGGCCATGTATCCTCTATATGCCTCATGGCTATTGAATTAGTTGGGATTCGCATAACTCCCAACTCACTTCTGTGTGAGGCATGCCATCCCTGTAACATAGCTAATTATTTGCAACGAAAGAGCCTTTGAATCCTTGGGATTATAGGCATGTGCCTCAATATCTTAAAAGGAGGACCAATACGTGATTTACCCTTCTTTTTTGATTTATCATACCTGTCATGCCCACATTTCAGACACATCTCTTTGTCTGTATATTCTCCTCTATATAAAATACAATCATTTGGAAATGCATGATATGATATGTACTCAACACCCAACATTTTCAACTATTTCTTTGCCTCTTCGCAGCTACCGGGCAAGACATTATCACTCGAAAGAACCTTATCTTTGAATAACATGTAGTTGGTGATCATGGAAAAATATATTAATAAATGTACATTAATGTCGATATAATTATTAACGTTCATAAAATTTACCATTTGTAATGTTCATTGTAGTGTACTGATTATATTTCAAATTTATATAAGGGAATACTTTATGGTAACTTACCTCAAAAGTTCCGAGAAACATGCATTCGACAAGCCAAAATTTTCTTTCAAGTTGTATAGTAACATAGTTGTCCCCAACTGGGTATACTTTGACTGACCGCCAAGTCCAAATAGAGGGGTGGCAGAAGCAAATTTAAGGCTTTCGAAAAAGGTGTCAGCGATATGAGCATCATCCCCTAGCTGATCATCGTTTTGGAATGTATCTAACAACATTGTCTCCATGGAAGTCGTATCCCTTAAGTAATCATCCATACCAACCTCTATTTGATTTCCTCCATTGCTAGCTTGTGAAGAACTACTATTGTTGTATTCATTCCTAATTAGTGAATCTGGATGTAGCGGGAATTGAATCGGTAGTTGATTCAACAATTCTTGGTATCATTCCTCTCCGATTTTTTCTCTTAATTCAGTCTTCTCTCGATTTGACATTGTTGTGGGGTGTAACGAAAGATGGTAAGTAGGTCATTCATCATCACTAGAATCCTAATAATTTAAAAAATATATATTTGAACATGATTAGTACAAAATATATGATATCAATTAGTAACCACGTTGACAATATTGCATGATTATAAATTGGTTTGACGTTGAAATAATTACATATTAATCAATATATATATCAAAAAATTATAATTATTACCATCATTGTCCCGGGATTGTGGCTAGAAGATGCAATATTATTACAATTGGCAGGGTGAAGCGTCTGTCCATTTTCATCTACCAAATGCACCTTGCGGTATGCAGCTCCTGATAAGAACTTCCGACATTTTGGAGCAATTTGAATATTTTGTGTGTCTAAACTCGATGCTAAATCTGCATGAACCTGAAAATTTGTATACATTATAAATTTAATTAAGCTATGCATGATTGACTGCATAGATAAAAAACATAAATTCAATTAGATAGTGAAATTATAAATAAAATCTGAAGTAAATATTACGTCTCGAGATGGATAGGGAGAAATCCGAAATGGAATTTGAGAAATATTATGGAACGAGATGGATTTTGAAGAATTGTCCATTCCATATAATTATGATATTTTTTCCCTGCATTTGAGAAAAACAACAATAAATTTTGGTGCACACACCTAAATGTAATTTCGGTGCCTAATGTACAGATCACCGCATTGGTGCCATTTTATACCCAGACGCATCGGTGCGATTCGATTAAGCGATGCACTGATGATGAATTACTGCAAACAAAAAACACAACTCTATTTTCTTTAAGTGAAAAAAAGCGGTAAATTGAAAAATGGGCAGCAAAATATTTTCGAAAATCTAATTTCATAAACCATTTCTTTAAATACTAAACACTTTTAATTATTTCACTATTTTTGCAAAAAAATTTAGCCAAAGATTTGTAGGATAAATACTTGGAGGAAACGGAGCACGAGAATATTGTGGAGCAAGGAAATATGTTCGAACAGAAGTATTCAGACAATCAGAATTCCAAACCTCTAGTGATTCAAACCCTGTAGCATAGAATTTCAAACGATGTGAGTAAAGTTTATTGTTTTTTTTACCTTTTCTACAGTTTTTTGTATGTAGTAAAAGAAAAAAATCAAATTTTATTTTTTTAAAAACTTTTTCTGCAATTTTTTTTATGTAGTAGAAGAAAAAAATCAAAGTTTATTGTTTTTTTAACTTTTTTCTGCAGTTTTCAGAAAAAGAAAAAAAAAGAAAAGAAAAATCCATTTTTAGAAACAAAAACCCTAGTCTCTTTTTGTTTCCGCCCTTTCTTCTCCTTCTTTCTGTAGTTTTAGAATTATGGAATTTCAATTTAGATTTATAGGGTTTGTATAGTCATAAGACATCCAACCCACGGGACGACTTGCATAGTCAGATCCCAATCCATGTCGGGCCTTGCGTGAATTTAAAAAAAAAACAAATTTTTTCCCTTGGTGTGCCTTGCGTAACATAGTGCACCAGTGCCCTCTGTTATACCAACGCACCGCTAAAGTACACTGATAAAAAATATAAAAATAAAATATTTTTTTATCATGCGCCATATGTAACATATGGCACCGGTGCGCTATTTCATTATGGCGCACCGCGAACATTTTTTTCGCAAAAAAATAAATCTATTTTAGAAACAAACCCTACATTATTTTTGTTTCTGCCCTTTCTTCTCCCTCTTTCTGTGATTTCAGAATTAGGGCTTTTCAATTTATATTTATAGGGTTTGTATTGCTAAATATAAGCCTAAGACATCTAACCCATGGGACGACTTGCATAGTCGGATCCCAATCCATGTCGGCCCTTGCATAAATTAAAAAAAAAAAAAAAATTTCATTGGTGCGCCCTGTGTGACTGAGCGCACCGGTGCGCTCTATTATCCCAGTGCACCACGAAAGTACTGTGATAAAAAATTAAAAAAACAAAATTTTTTTTCTCAGTGCGCCATTTGTAAAATATGCAGCCAGTGCACTATTTCATTATGGCGCACCGCGAATGTTCTGTTTCAAAAAAAAAAAAAACAAACCCTACATTATTTTTGTTTCTGCCCTTTATTCTCCCTCTTTTTGTGATTTCAGAATTAGGGCTTTTCAATTTAGATTTATAGGGTTTGTATTTCTAAATATATACCTAAGAAATCCAACCAACGGGACGATTTGCATAGTTGGATCCCAATCCATGTCGGCCCTTACGTGAATTTAATTTTTTTTTTTTTTTTTTCATCGGTGCGCTCGGCGTAACTTAGCGCAATGGTGCTCTATATTGTATAAGCACACCAGTGCTCTGTATTTTACAAGCGCACCGTGAAAGTCATGTGATAAAAAAATAAAAAAAACAATTTTTTTTTTTTTAATCAGTGCGCCATATGTAAAATATGACACCAGTTTATGCTACAAAAACTAACACTGGATGATTTTTATTATTTTATGATCATTAATCAGTGCGGTGGTTGACATGTAATGCACCAGTGCTCATTGGTTACATAGAGCATCGTACGGTCTATTATACTGTTTGTGCGGTGCATTTCTAAGTCCCCCACATATCGGTGTCGATGCGTACACCATGAATGGCGCACCGGTATCTTGAGATTTTTTTTACTTGAAAATTTGACAATTTATTTATAAATATATTAATGAATGATATGGTACAAGTTTGAGATTGATAAAGAAATGAATGACAAGAGATCAAGTAACAAAAATACTGATAACACACCAAGAAAAGAAAAAAAAGGCAATTTCTTTGTAAATTCTTTACAAAAAATATTATTTTTGAACTATATGTAAGTTTAACTAATATGTATTGTTTACTGTGTATCATGCAAAGCCACAAAATGATGAAGATCGATAAGATTATTTCTGATCTAGGATGAGAAGAGCATAAAATCTTGATGGAAAATTTGAAAAAGGATGAATCAGGTGAATGAAAAAATACTATTGATCCAATATGAGTTTATTTTTTTAATTTTCATTAATAATATAATTAAAATTATTGGCTAACATGTGTCAAAAAATCTATTAATTCACATTTTTTTAATGTTCTATAGGGACCAACAACTCATAAAAGGAATGTTGTTCTAAGGAAAGAAAAAAATAGAACATGAGAATGAAAATGAATTGCTTCTTAGTCTCATCTGGAGTGGTGTTGGAGGTTAACGAAAGGGGGGAAATCTTTTACAAAATTTCGAGGGATCTAGTGGAACGAATTTATAGGCGTTCTTTCCACTTACAATACAAAAACCAATCCAATGATTCCAAGAACCAAATTTTATCTAGACTACAGGAAGGTTTTCCAGAGAATTGGTCAATAAGACATATCAGAATTTTAATAGCAAAAACGTACAACAACAAAAAAGAAGGAATGAAAAAGTAATGTTCCTTTAAATGTTTATCTATAATTATTTATAAATATCACTTTTGTTATATTTAATTTTCATATATCAATATAAAAATTAAATATATTATTGTCATGTTACATTTTAAGGAAGATTATGAAAATCTCAAAAGATGAACAAGCTGGTATCAACAATATGCCAGTAGGAATGTCCAAAAAGGTGTACAAGGAGATGGTAAGAGAAATGGACAAAATTGCATCGCAGGAGGAGCCATCTCAATAACAGTGTACTTCAAATGTAATATGTAATCATTGAATTTTTCGATCATTAGGTACAATAAATAAACAATTTAGCATTAAATATTAATTTTCAAGTATTTTCTTGTTGAAAAGAAAAGAAAATGGAACCCATTCAACACATAAACAGGACGACAAGGAAGAAAAGGGTTGATATTTAAGTTTGTGAGTAATTGTTACTTCCTTATAACAACTTAACTAGATTTCATTTTTGTATTTTTTAAGTTGTTTTACAAAAATCATCATTGAATGTCTTCAAACAGGTGCTAACATATAAAGAAGAACCATCAGAGGAATTGATTGAAATTGGGTTAAATATGGGTTGTGAGTATATGTTGGCATATCAGAACTTAATTATGAAATTTGTAAGCATCTATCGATCTTGTTTTACTTGCTCCGTTTATAATTAATAGAACAAAAAAATCTTTTATATTAAATATATGATTTTTTATGGGGTATAAAACTTGCAGGAAACAAAGTATGGAATTGTGCCAACAGATGAAACCTTGAAAGATGGCATGTTACATGGTTTTGAAAGAATGTGTATAGTTTATGAGTCAATTGTTGCAATGGTACATTATTTCTTTTCGATTTATATTGATGTATATTATTTAATATTGCAGTTTTCATTATTCTCACCAATGTATATACACTCATTAAAGTTTAATTGTATGTTTCTAGATGGAAGGTGAAGAAGAAGAAAACAATCAACACCGTGAAAAAAACATTCCTGAAAATAACCCAAGCCATGGAAGTAGCTCTAGCAGTGACAACAGTTCAAGCAAAGAATGATGATCACTATGTTTGGATATCAAAGCAAGGCATTGTATTTTTTGAAATATGTTTGTGAAATCAAACATTTTGTTTAATGTAATGGACATAGTGTCCCAATTGAAAGACAAAGGGATACCAATAACTGTCCCATTTTGTATGACAAAGACTATCTTATATATATATATGTTTTAATTTATTCTATTGCGTTCTCCATTGTTGTTCTCAAATGCACTAATAAAAATTTAATTCATATGAATATTGTTATAAGATATATATGTGTCGACTTTTGATGAATAATGAATTTTAAAAAACCACAATAATTATGATATGATATAACAAATTAATCCAAACAATACATTCAAATGCATTAATAAAAATTTAATTAATATGAATATTGTTATAAGATGTGTCGAATTTTGATGAATAATGAATTTAAAACAATCACAATAATTGCACCATCACAAGTCGATGTTTCTAAAAAATACAAAATGAAAACCGGTGTGTGTCAGTTACTGTACACCATTGCATTTCTACGACTTATGGGCACCGTGAAAATACCAAAACCAATTAACAATATCGGTGCGTTTGTGTGGTACGACGCACTGGTGCGTTTATTGTCTTTACGCACTGGTGCTATTGTACAACCTATGGGCACCACATGAATACCGACACCAATTATAAATCTCGGTGCGTTTGTGTGATACTGCGCACCGGGGCGTTTATGTGTCTATACACACCGGTGTATTTGTACGACCTATGGGCACCGCATGAATACCGATACCAATTATAAATCTCGGTGCATTTGTGTGATACTGCGCACCGGTGCATTTCTATAAGTCTACGCATCGTTGCGTTGATACGACCTATGGGCACCGCACAAATCCCAAGACCAATTAGAATGGCCCCATGCATTGTATCACAAACACTACGCCCGGTGCGGTTTTATACCTTAACGGCCTAGTGCATTGTCCTTCGACTGCCCCGGGGAACCTTCTACATGTACACATCGGTGCGTTAAATCCAGAGTAGCGCACCGATGAAAAAAACATCCATAATAACCTCCGGCTGCTTATTTTTTTTTAGTTGTGTTGAATTTCCATTAAAAGCTCCAACAAAACCTCCGTAACGATAAACGGGTGTTGTAGAAAATGTTTTTTTGGCAATTTTGGCCAATTTTATAACACTAAAAACCTCTATAACCTTCGCTAAAGGGTATTTTCCTTGTAGTGTTCCAAAACTTAGTTCAGGAACATGAGTATTTTTTACCTCTAAGAGAACATGATATGGATGGTGATAGACCCATAATGACAGTCAAATGTCATGGTGATAAAATGATGTGTAATAGATTTCCCCCTAAAGTGCGAAGTCTGAGAAAGTTTTTCTAAAGAGTGAAGCACTTTATCATTCCAAGGATTGGATTGGAGACACCGGTCGAAAACCTGTAAACACATTCAATGCAAATATATATCATCACTGAGGTAGGAATTCCCATACTCAGAGAAAAACTAACTAAATTTTTTGGTACAAATATGATTTTAGCATTATATCAATAGTAGACACAGTATGGATGCAACCATCTATCATAAGAATTCTACTGTATCATGAATACATAACTCATCGTAGCCTGGATGGTGGAAACTAGATCCAGGGTCTTGATTTATGCTTCTTGAACTAGTACGAATCTATCCATGCGATTGACTGTGTCGAAGTCAAACATGGTAGAAACCACTTGATTATCGGTTAGTGATGAGAACCGTTAACAAGTGTGAGAGAAACCGCCAATAATGACAATGGCTTTCAAAGTACTTCAACACAATGTATGAAGTGTGAATGAATTATTTGCAGTCAAACACTCATAGAATCATTTGATCGAAGGTCAACTATGATAACCTATCGTCGAAGACACAAAACCTACCTTTAGGGCATGCAGATTTCAAGGTACTGATAGGATTCTAAATCAACTTTCTAGATAATGAGCCGATGTCGATAGAAAGTGATCCGTTGCAGGAAAGCCTACGATATGAAACCATTAGATCCAGTTTTGAAGAAATTTTATGTAAGGAATGACTTAGGGATGGTCAATGTGAATGGAGACAAATGTTTGTAATGAATGAGAAATTTAAAATTGAACTTTCTCTTGAACACATAACGACACTGTAAATGTCTTGGCAGCATTTGACTCAAAGATAATACCCAAAAACTAGCTAAAGACTTTCAATGTGGTTTTATTAACTGCAAGACAAATAATTACCCAACCCAGATACAAGAGCGACAAAGTTTCTTGTTCAAGAGCGACATGTTGCTTTCTAAAAAAAGGATAATGGATGGATTCTTTTTCTCACCTTTTTTCCCACCATTACTGGCAAGTACCTCTTTATTTTTTTTCAATATTGAGGAGGATAACATTTTCTTGTCATGTAAGTTCATCCTTCGGATGAGTCCATCTTAGCATTTCTTAAACGAACACTTAGAAGGAATGGTTGGGTCCTGGTATGATCAACAGGTCCTGTACTATTTAATTTTAACGAATCCAACATAAGATTAACTTGATGTTTTTCAGTTTTATGGAGTCAGAAGAAAAAACATAAGTAAAATCCATAGTGTTCTTTTTCATAAATTTAGTCTCTCAAACCTGAAAAAGGATAAAATAATATAGGAGAGAACTCTATTGACCATGCTTATTCAACGTATACCTTTTTTCGTAAATAGTATAATTTAGTCTAGAAAAGGGGTATAATTATACTAAATAGACGTCTATTAATTTAATTTAATGAGTTCAAATAGTCAAGTGCTAGAAATTATTTTCATGTTTAGAGAGTCTGAAAAGGGCTTAAAAGAGAACTCCAGGATTTTGATTTTTCGTATCTTTTATAGAGCCCGAAAATTGATAAAATTCTACTCATTGTCAAAATGATTCTTTTCAAACATAACTTGTTTCCTGCACAAAAACTCAAAAAATTACAAATATATGCTCTCAAAATATGAAAATTATTTTGACTTTTGACTTATAAAGTTAAAATAAACAAAATAATATTATTTTATTCATTTAAAACTATAAAAATAAGTCAAAATAAATCATTTTTACCTTTTAGTTTTCAGAGCAGAGAAGAAAGCGTTTTTTCCCTAAACCTTCTGGAGCAGATATTGGGAGAACCAATCAGCCATTTCGAGAACCGTCAGCACCAGGTATTCCACATCATCATTATCTTTCTTTTCATCCATTTAGCTTTTCATTTTAACTTTTTAGGTAATTTTTTAGGGGGGAAACAAGGTTTTGAAATCCACCCTTGGGGGTGCACAGGTTTTCGTGGCAAAACCCGTGCACCTCGATGATTTTTTAATAAAAAAATCATCAAGCTGCCATGGTTTTTATGTATAGCTCATGCGAAAAAAACACACTGTGTATACATAAAACTCGTGCAAGCGCCGTGGGGTTTGCAAAATCATGTTTCTATCGATAAAAAATGGATAAATTTCTCCAAATTGATTTGTAATGATCCTTATTGATGGTTTGTAGGTTAGAAATCATGTTGGAACAACAAGAAAGGGAGCATGAGCTTCAAGATAATGAAGCCATGGATGACCAGGCAGCACTTCACACATTAAAAACTTGTAGATTGTATAAATTATGGGCGATTCTAGGAATGAGGGCACAGGTAGAGTTGATGACATGCTTAGTTAATGCTTGGGATGTTCAAGAGAAATGCTTCATCATTGGAGATCATAGGCTTGTGGTCGAGCCAAAGGATATCTATTTCCTTATTGGATTACCCCGTAGAGGGAGAGACATTTCCTTGTTTGGGTCTAGACCAGATGGTCTACCCGCTGCATCTTATATGGCTCAATATTGCAGCCAAGATTCAGAGTTGAAGGATGGTCGCATTGATATCAAAACCATTGTGTGACTAGACCTCAATATCCTTGAATTTACAGTTAGTAGGTTGTGTGGCAGTGCAACTCCACATGTGACTACCAAAGGAAAAATGCAGACTGTAGTTGAATTTTTAGGAGGGAAAATTTTCAAATGGTGTGAAGGAGTGTTGGTAAACATGAAAGGCCAAATTAGGAGAGCGAAGAATGGGAAATTGAAAAATTTCAGCTATAGAGCCATTCTTGTGTCTTTCGCTTTGGAGAGGATTCCACTCCTCGCACCTCAGCAGTCTCCAGTGGATCCCATGAGACCTAGGGAACCACGTATGTTGCGATGGGTGTCATTGATGGCTTGCCATGGTGGAAATGGTGGTCTAGTGTTTCGCTATACTCCTTAGTTCTTTATATGGCTTAGGAGCCAAATATTCATGATTGAATATTTTCCTTACACAGGGGTAGATTTCAGGGGTGATCCTGACACATCACTCCCATGAGGGACATAGTGGGATGCATCAAGTAAAGAAAATCATTTTGAAGTTTTTATGTTATCTAATTTTTATTTGATTTTATATCATCCAATACCAATAAAAATTAAAATTTAGATGTTGGCCCATCACGACCAAAAACGCTTCGTCACTTTGATAGGCGAGATGCACATCCTATAGCATGCCAACCATATACCAATGCGGTAAAGGCTCTTGCAGAGCTAGAGAACAACCTAGAGAGGTTGAATATTGACATCCCAGAGACAGGGACATATGATATACCTCTCAGGCTCCAGAGACATGTGACTGGGGTTCCAGGCCCATTCAGGATATATCTGCGCAGGGTGGAACGTGCCATAGTCTGCTACCATGATCATCATCATGGATATATGATGGTCGATCTAGATTGACATTTTGTTTTTTGTATCAGTATCTTTATATCATAAGGTGTTTGAAAACTATGATCACAGATGATGTAATATATTTTGACACACAACTATTTTAACCTATTGATATTACTTCCGATATCCGAGTATATTGTTCTATATGGGTCAAATATTGTTTTTTTTTTACTTTTAAAGCTGCAGATGTCTATTTAAAAATTGATTAGCTAATGCATCAACCAATGTGTTTAAATTTATTGAAATATGTTGATATTCAATGTAATCAAACTGTCTTTCCAAGAGATGAAACCTCAAAAATATTCTTAACAAAGCTAGATTTCTGATAGCATAAACACCGTTTAAATGTAATACAATGAGTTGTGAATATAACCTAACAATCAAAATTCGAATACCAAATGCGATGGAATAAGATAATAATTCAATTACTGAGCTATATTCTACAATATTGTTCGTTGTTTGACCGAGGCATATCCCATGAATAGAGGCTAACTCATTGGTGGGCGAATATATGACCCAAGCAGCAGAAGAGATGTTCTGTGTACTACGACAGGCGCCATCAGCAAAAACAATGTAAGTTTGAAATAATTTCAACATTTGTAGTATCAAGAGTAATCAAGATAAGCAATGAAAGCAAAAATAACTAATCCTAAGGTACACTTTTCTAATCTAAGGCAAACTATTCTAAAATGTAACTAATGTACAAAGAGGATCTTCACAAGAAGAATCATGCATAATATCTCTTGAGATAAAGGCCATTTTTGGGTTCATCAAAATATACGTCGTCATAATTGATTAACTCATAGGCTCCTTTTTCAAGCATGCACTTAATGGCTCCTTTGAGCGACATGATTTCACATTTAATGGGTAACACAACTTCCAAACTATAAACAAGATGAAAAGGATTGAACTCTGTGGATGTTTTTGCAAAGGTACGATATGCTCATATTGCCGAAAAAAGCATGGTATGTCAATTTTTTTTATGAGTTCTGATAATCATTTAATCGTGTTGGTTAAAACCTTGTTAACAGCCTCAACTTGACCATTATCTTGTGGGTAATATGATGTAGAATTATAGTGGCATAGTGTTGAGGAGGTAAATCCCCTCTGCGGACAGAGGCGATCCCTACTAGCCCAGCAGGGGTCTAGCAACAAAAAAACAATGCTATGACGCAAGCTCCTAGTTACGAAATGAAAGACTTGGGATAAGAGCCTACCTGGATTCCAACGCTAGATCTGAAGAAGAAGATGCCCCCGTCCTTCAGCCCTTGCAGATCACAATCCTTCCACGATCTCCGTGGACGAACACCTGCACACAGAAGAGACGAACAGATACATGCATAGGAACCAGCATACGTAACTAAATATCGGTCAGAAAAGATATTACTCACATTAACATGATTGCAAAAGGACTGCAACCATAATCATAGTCATCTATTAAAGTGATAAACGAATAGAAGTTACAACCGAGTTCTGACGTCGCAGCCTCCTTCGAACGGGTCCCCGGTTGTCCACGTCTCGCAAAGCTCGCCAAGGAAAGGGAAACCTCTCCAGAGTCTCGTAACAATGGTCTCCTCGCTTGAATGGGCCTTAAGGGAAAGAAGGGATTCTTTACAGCACAAAGGCACTTGGGAATAGGGAGATGCAAAGCTTCAACACTTCAAGACTATCAGCCCTTCAGCCTTCAGCCCCTTCATCAATGGATGAAGGCTATATTTATAGAGGAGAGGAGGAGGTTGGGATCCCTACAATAGTGGAAGGGAGGCCTTATCCTTTGGGAGGTTCCCCATATGGTGGAAACAAGAGGCCATAAGGAGGAAGGCCATGGTTATTCAGTCGAAACCACTCCTGATGACTCATCCACGAAGTTGTTGTAATCGAAACTTCGCCTCCTTTTTTGTAGTTAAAACTTTCCAGCAAATCGTAGTGGAGTGCTGCAATAACACGATGAGCGCCACCGCGCGTTCGTTACCATTTTCCCCATCAAGGCGAGTACATAACCTGCCACTAAATACGAATGCAAAAACATGTATTTTTAGGGTCCGTTCAGTGAAATGATAAACAGGAGAAATGTTGTCCTCATGGATTGTGATGCAATGAAGGGGAGCTTTCAAGGTTTCATTATTGCTCACAGTCACATAATGTCCTCCTATCAGAAGTGACTGGGAATGGTAGGGATGGTGACAAATTACTGTATAACAGATGCCCCCTAAAGTATGAGGCCCGAGAGAGAGAGGGGTGAAATGCTTTACGAGAACATGTCCAATTGAAGGCCCGCCATCGGAAAACCTGTGCAAAAAGATACAACTGATATCTCAAGTACATGATGTATATGTGGTATGGACGCAACCATCCGAAACAGAGTATGCTATAATCCGGATCCAGGGTACGGGCGCAGCCATCCAACTAGGATCAAACAAATAGACTCAGGTATGGTCGCAACCATCCAATCAGTGAGTCATGTACATAATGATAATAATCAACAATCGCAAATTTCGGGATTACAACAGCGTACACAATCCAGGGTCTGCGTCCATCTGACTCCAAATGAGTACAAGTTCAAACATGTGAATATGTGAGCTGATGTCGACATGAAGAACATCGTCTCGATTACTTAGCCAATGATGAAATGTTAACAGACGCGAGAGAAACCACCAGTAATGACGATGGTCTCAAGGTAATACACAGTACAATCTACGGTAGAATAAATTAGATTGAGGTCGAACACTCCAGAATCATTCGATCGAAGGCCAATGATGTTGAAACCTCACGTTGAAGGCACGGAACTCGCTATTGAGGCAGGCGCAGTTCCAAGGTACCACTGCAGCTCCCTAGACCCAGCCTTTCCTCCCTGATAATGAGTTGAGCCGATGAAGCAGTGAAGGATCTTTGATCGGGTGTGGGCCATAATGTGTCCCACATCATCGACACGAGACAGAGAAACATGATGTTTTTGTTGTGAATCAGGATCGTATGAGAATCAGAGGAAGGTTGTAACGTGCAGAGGTCAACTTCTCTTGAACATATTGACGGCACGACAGTGGACTTGGCAGTATTTGACATCAACGGATCAGAGGTCATGGTGACGAGGTAGTGAACAGATGAGAGGTCAAAAGAGATTACCCAAACCCATGGAGGCAAAGTGAAGCAACGAGATGAGATGTCCCCAACCCGACACGAATGCAGACAAGTGCCATGTTCAAGAGCGACATACCGCCGACGACAACGACGATGGTTCCATTTTTTCCCCCACCATTTCTGGCGAGTACCCCAATTATTTTTGATAACAAGCTTGAAGAGGATACCAGATTGAAGAGAGAATCACGCCAAGCAATCCATCCTAGTACATTTAACGAGCCCTAGGGGAAGGAGCGACTGCAGCTGATTACCCAGTCCTATTGTCATCGTGTTTTAACGAGTCCCACAAAGGAAGAAATCCTGCTGCCTTTCATGCTTTCTTTAGAGAGCTTAAAAGATGTTATAAAGAAAAATCTTCCAAGTGTCCCTTTTCAAATAGTTCTACTCTGATCCGAAAAGGTAGAAAACAATATCCGAGAAAACCTCCTAGTCACGATAGGCTAGGGTATTCCTTTTTCGTAATCAATCCATCCCAGCCCGAAAAAGGGGTAAACGTATACTGGGTAGATGTCGATTCGTGTCCAATTTAACGAGATCGAAACGACAAGGGCCTCAGAAATCTTTTCATGTTTAGAGAGTCAGAAAAGAGCTGAAAGATGACTCCTCCTGGAGGAACGAGTGGTATAAAGGGTAGCAACTGGTTCCGATAATGGTGGAACTGCTCAAAACAAATAAAGGTCAAGAGGCTGGCTAACGAGACCACTCATCGCAGCGGTTCCTCAGGAAAGGGTAAAATAACCAAGTGAAGGCATATGATTGGCCAAGCAGATAGTGGCAATGGAGTGAGAAAACCAAGGCTCATCTGGCAAAAAAGGGCTGATAAAATGGCAATCACAAGAGGTAAAATAATAATGGTTTCATTTTTACACAAGCTTGAAACAAAGATAAACTATGCTTGAAACCGGTTTCATTTTTACACAAGCTTGAAACGGAAACAAACTATGCTTGAAAAAGTAAGCATGCCCCCAGCATGGTGACTCAATTCGAGGTACATGCCCCCCAAGCTTCAGTCCATATGAAAGGCAGATGGAGTGAAGGTTCAAATTATGAGATCGAAGAAAGACTCGACTGGGATTTTACGAGATCTGATCAAAGACTCGAATTGAACAGGAACGTGTTTCATTGTTTTAACGAGGTTGACACATTAAAAGAACTATCCTCAGACACCTTGTTTCATGGTTTAAGGAGCTTGACACAAGACAAGGAACTCTGCTCCAACGACCTTGTTTCATTTTTTAAGGAGCTTGACACAAGACAAGGAACTCTGCTCCGAAAACCTGGTTTCATTTTTTAAGGAGCTTGACACAGGAAAAGAACCATGCTCCGACGACCTTGTTTCATTTTTTAAGGAGCTTGACACAAGACAAGGAACTGTGCTCCGACAACCTTGTTTCATTTTTTAAGGAGCTTGACACAAGACAAGGAACTGTGCTCCGACCGACCTCATCATAATGAACAAGAAGTCATTGCTTCCAAGAGTTCTACTCCCGATGGAAGGAAAACATCCTGGAATTCAGGACCCAATGCCCCAAGCACATTATGCACAACGGCATCATCACTGAGCACAGGCACGGGGTAAGTAGCCACATAGTTGACCTGCGGTGGAGCAGATACAACGGGTGGATAAAAACCAGGAGGGGGTGATGGCGGGCCAGTTGCCACATTAGGACCAAAGAATGACAGCTGATCAATGGTCACGATCCTTCCTTCATGCGGAAAACAGGCCACACGAAAGAGGGAGGAGACGAGCGCTCCCATGGCATAGGTGTAATCACGCCCCAAAAGCATATTGAAATCCAAGGGGCCTGGAACGACCATCACGTCCATATGGACGGTTTTGCCTCCCAAAGTAACAGGTAACCTTGGAAGGATCCCCAACGGTTGACTCGTCCTTCTATTGAATGTCAACAGATTCTGCGTAACAGGCGCAAGCGGCGGCGAACCAAAAGCTTGCCAGGTAGTTGAAGACAGAATACTAACAGACGCACCTTCGTCTATAATGGTGCTGGGTACAACCAGACCAAGAGCCTGTACTGTGATCTCGAAAGGCACATAAGACGGAAGGCGAAATCCTGCAAATCAATTCCAGTCAAAGGAAGCGATCAAACTACTCGGAGGGGCTACCATCGAGATGCGAAGGTCTTCCCCCGATGTTACGGAAGCAGAGGCCTCCTCCATGACCTCCATCTCGAAGGCGGGAGGAATATCCTCCGTAGCCTCCATCATGGGAGGCGGAGGAGGAGCTTCTTGAAGCACAGGGACAGGAGAATCTCTCTCCAAGTCTGAAGAATCTGAAGAAACCAGAAGAACATGAGGGTTATGGGGTCCACTCTCAACAGAAAAGACCTGGTGCACCGTGGACGGGGCCAGTTCAACCGATCCTACGACCAATGGTTGGTCAGGGACGGATTCGTGAATTTGAATTTCTGGGAGAGTGGGATCGACCAAGGATGACTCTTGACCAATCGTAAGATCAGCTGGCGGAGGACTCAAAGAAAGCCGATTATAACCAGGTGGAAGGCGTGGTGTAGAACCGGTCGGGTTGTCCAAAACTCGCTTGGCTTCATCCATATAAGGACAAATGTGAATGGCATGGTGCCCTTCACACAACTTACAGGGATTGGTGATCTTACCCTGCTTCTTAGGAGCCTTATCAGTACCAGTTGAAGATGTGCCCCCAACCTTGCTCCCGGAAGTCAAAGCCAATGGTGGACGACCGTTGGACCATGCTTCAAGCACCTTGGGAATGCCAGGGCAGTCTCGAAGCAGATGGTCTCCTGTGCACAACATGCACGGGAACTTGACTTTCCGAGGAGGGTTGGAAGGTTTGTCAAGAGGAGATATCTCAGAGACAGTAGCTATACACTTAGCCTCTCGCTTATCAGACTTCTTCTTCTTTGTCTTCTTCTTCTTCTTCTTAGCCACCTGGTTACTCGAATCCAGGCTTTCACCAGGCAAAGTAGAAGATGAGGACGCAGAAACAGGCGAAGAAGGGGAGAGGTCCACCTTGGAATCAACATGATGTTGTTCCGCCGGAGGAACTGATTGAACAGTAGTGGAGACATTCGGAACTACAGAGGTTGAGAACAACCAAACAGGCAACCCAACCGTTAATCCAGGAAGGGACAACGTCGCCATGTAAGGAGAACCAACATTTCCAAAAGGCGGAAAATGACCAGGATTCCCTTCTGAGGGGATTCCTTGGTTGGTGAACTCTGAAAAAGTTGCCATCAAACTCAAAACCACACACGGGCTGAAAACGAGTTAAGACACACGATCAAACGGCCAACAAGCAATATCTAAACGGGCGTGTAATAGTGGGCGATTAATTTTACCACATTGGAAAGTAAGAAATTCTACCGTTTCATGTTTTAAGAGTCGAGAAACGATAAAAGATGACTCTATCTCTTTCAGAGTTGACACAAGCGTGAAAGGACAAGCGCTTGACGGTCTTTTCAAGTTTAGGGAGTCAGAAAAGACCAAATGACTGCTCAGGAAAAAACTAGGCACAAAGGGTGTGCCAAATATCCGTGAACTGCAATATACACCTTGGTTTCAATAATGAAACAGAAATCGACCAAGGACTTTCCGTACGTGCAGGTAGTCTCCCCGAATGCTGTGTTCGGTGTATCACGGGTATAGGGCGGCAGACTCGGCTTCATGTGGATAAAGGATTGAAAACCTAGAGGGGTCTCCCTTTATATACGCGACGGTACGGGGAGCGCAAGTCCGTACTAGCGCTGTCTAAAGCCAACAGGCGAACGACAGCTGCTAGGTTTAACGACGCCGGAACACGTCTCTAGCCTAGACCTTCTAAATGTGTTTCGTTAAGTTCCAATGCTGCCTTAGGTTAATTGAGATAAATTTTACAGTTGATCTTCAATTAAGTTTCAATTTCCAGGCCCTATCGTATGTAGTGTCTCCTAAATGCAAGCTATATGAGAAAAGAAAACTTTTCAATTCGATGAATGCTATCTAGTTAAGGGAAGAGCTTCAAACAATGATGCAACAAACAACAAAACTGAAAACGAAACTTTTCCAAACTAGATGACTTTCACTATCCAAAAGTATTCTAAAACATTCAACGAAGCGAATTACGCAATGTAATCTATGCAAAATTCTTTTTCCGAAAACTATGCAATTGTAATCTATGCACAATTTCCCTTTTTTTTTTTTTTTGATAAGAATGCACTCAATGCATTTTTCGATAAAATGAGAATCTACTTAATGCATGCCTTTAACAAAAGAGAATGCACTCAAAGCGATTTTTAGTTTTCAATCACTAAACAATGTGATCTAAGTTCAATGATAAATCTCAAAAATATTTTTCGATGCAATGTGATCTAATGCATTTAAACGAAAAGAAAACTATGAGACGAAAACTAAAAGAACGCAAATCTTCTTAATGAAGGATGAAAGCAAAAGGGATGCAAACAAACACTAAGAATGCAATCGTTGTTTCAAAACACTTTGTGACAAAATCCCTCAAAAGTTGACAACACATATGCGGTCAAATACAAAAAGGACTTCCAAAGCAAGAGACCAAAACAAGGCATTCATTCCCTTTTACATCAAACAATCATAGAAAGAAGACATTCCAAACAATGAGCAATGTAATCTATGCTCATACAGAGGAAAGACCCGAAGGGAAAGACGCACTGTTGAAGGATTAAGGGAAAAAAAACTCAATTTTCATACACCCTGAAAGTGGCACGACTTGTACATTGACAACTGGCGCCACTTGGCGCGACTTTTACTTGAAAACTAGCGCCAATGGCCAAGTGGCGCGGGTTGCTAACTGACAACAAGCGCCACTGCCTAAAAATGAAAAAACAAAGAATTTCTCCCAACCAAAACCAGACTTCCCACTTCAAGCTGAATCTAAAACAAACCCAGAAGCAAAATACTGACCAAAAGAAACTTCCGAACAAGGATAACCCTACCACCTACAAGAAATGGCGCGACTGTCTGGCTGTAATCCGCGCCAGACAGGGGATGGCGCGAGTGATAAACTGGCAACCTGCGCCAACTGGCGCGACTGTCAGGGCTAAACTCGCGCCAATCAAGCCAACTATGAAAAGGTCAAAATTCGGAAAAGCAGAGGTCAGATCTGATCCTCTGGGGGCTGAACCAAAAGCCAAAACACAAAAAGAACCCAACCCAGAAGGTTCATCAAGCAAGGAAAAACGATCAAAGCGAAACAACATAAACGAGACAATGAAGACCGGATGATGGCCCCAGTGGAGTCGCCAATTTGTTGAGGAGGTAAATCCCCTCTGCGGACAGAGGCGATCCCTACTAGCCCAGCAGGGGTCTAGCAACAAACAAACAATGCTATGACGCAAGCTCCTAGTTACGAAATGAAAGACTTGGGATAAGAGCCTACCTGGATTCCAACGCTAGATCTGAAGAAGAAGATGTCCCCGTCCTTCAGCCCTGGCAGATCACAATCCTTCCACGATCTCCGTGGACGAACACCTGCACACAGAAGAGACGAACAGATACATGCATAGGAACCAGCATACGTAACTAAATATCGGTCAGAAAAGATATTACTCGCATTAACATGACTGCAAAAGGAGTGGAACCATAATCATAGTCATCTATTAAAGTGATAAACGAATAGAAGTTACAACCGAGTTCTGACGTCGCAGCCTCCTTCGAACGGGTCTCCGGTTGTCCACGTCTCGCAAAGCTCGCCAAGGAAAGGGAAACCTCTCCAGAGTCTCGTAACAATGGTCTCCTCGCTTGAATGGGCCTTAAGGGAAAGAAAGGATTCTTTACAGCACAAAGGCACTTGGGAATAGGGAGATGCAAAGCTTCAGCACTTCAAGACTATCAGCTTTTCAGCCTTTCAGCCATGGATGAAGGCTATATTTATAGAGAAGAGGAGGAGGTTGGGATCCCTACAATAGTGGAAGGGAGGCCTTATCCTTTGGGAGGTTCCCCATAAGGTGGAAACAAGAGGCCAAAGGAGGAAGGCCGTGGTTATTCAGCGAAACCACTCCAGATGACTCATCCACGAAGTTGTTGTAATCGAAACTTCGCCTCTTTTTTTAAAAAACTTTCATAAATCGCAGTGGCGCGGGTACAACACCGGACAAGCGAGCGCCACCGAGCGTGCTCGTTGTTAATTTTCCCCCATCAAGCGAGTACACCCAAGCACACCGCCAATGCAAAAACATGTGTTTTTGTGGGTCCGTTTCAGAAATGATAAACAGAGAAATGTTGTCCTCATGGAAAGGGATGCAATGAAGGTATTTTCAAGGCTTCTGGACATTGCTCACAGTTTCATAATGGGTCCTCCATTTCCAGGCGGACGGAATGAGGGGGGACCGTGACAAATTACCGTGTAACACATAGGTTCAACTGTGTAACACATAGTCAAGTTGAGCGGAAGGTTCAATCATCATAATGTTTCGAAAAAGACTCCCATGATCCGTAATGATAGCTTGAGGGACACTGATTTGAGCAATCACGTGATTGAATATGAAAATTGTTGCAGTTTTTCCATCAACCGCGAATGTAGGCATCACCTCAGCCCATTTGGTAAAGTAATCTATAGCGAGAATAATATAACCATGCCCCCTAGCCGAGTTAGGGTTACATGTGATGAAATTGATGCCCCATTTAGTGAAAGTACTGACAACAATGATTGGGTGAAGAGGAGTTGGAGGTGCACATATGTTTCCATAAAAAATCTGGAAATTGTGGCATTTTCTAACCACGAGAATATAGTCTTTGAATAGTAACGACCAGAAATAGCCAGCGTGCAATTTCGTTTGGGCTATGGCAAACCCAGACATATGACCACCACACGCTCCAGAGTGGTAGTCATTCAAAACCCTTTCAGCTTCTTCATGAGTTATACAACGTCGAAAAATAGAATCGACACCACGACGATAAAGAGTGTTGCCAACAATATTGTATTGTTGAGATTGGTATCAAAATTTTCATCGATCTGATCATGAAATATCTGGTCTAAAGGTTTGGGTCTGGAGATATATAATGATATCTCCATATCAAGGATCTAATGTACTGATTAGAAATAGAGATTCATCAACAAGATGGTTTTCTGCCACCGTTTTATATTCAGTATTGGGAAAATCACACATAAGTTCAACGAACACCAGTGATTTATTAGACTTGGATTTCTCGAACTCCAATTCAAAATCTTGCAGAATAACAATCCATTTAGAGTATTTTCCCTCGAGTAATTGTTTCGTCAAAATATACATCATCAAGTTACAATTAGATATTACTATGGTTTTGTGTAACAATATGTAATGACGAAATTGTTGGACAGCTAGAACAGCTGCCAAGGCTAATTTATCCACATGTGAATACTTGATTTCCATCGAGATGAGATCCTGACTTAGGTAATAAATCACATGTTCATTGTTAGAATCATCCTCTTGAACTAAAACCATTCCAATATTGGAATCAGACGCAACTAAATACAAAAATTAATCTCAGTGATAATCAGGCGGATGCAACAACGGTGTGTGGGTCAACGTGTGTTTAAGCAGATCAAAAGATTTATCGACAAGCTCGTCCCAGATGAATGGAACATCCTGTTTTAACAACCGGGTGAAACCTTTAGTTAAATTCGCATATTTTGATATAAAACGACGCAGAAAGTTTGCTTTCCCCTATAAACTTTGGAGTTGGGGAAGAGTGGAAGGAGGAGGTAGATTAACAATAGCCTCAACCTTTGATGGGTCGACACAAATGCCTTCTTTTGAAACAATGAACCCAAGTAAACGTCTTGATTGTACAAAAAATAAAAATTTGTGGATTCAAGCGAATTTTGTAACGCCTACATCTCATAAAGATGGCACGCAAATGTGTAGGATGATCTTGTCTGCGTAAAGAATGAGCAAGTCATCCAAGTAGGGTTGTACAATATGTTTGATATCGTGAAATGCATAAGACATATCTCGTTGAAAAGTTGCGCCAACATTTTTTAGTCCAAATGGTAATTTACATTATGCAAACATGCCCCATGGACATATAAATGTTATTTAGGCTGATCAACAGAGAGTATGTTGATTTTATTGTAGCCAGAAAATCAATCCATAAACGAGAGTATTTCGTTTCCAACACAATCATCAATAATTTGGTCAATATAAGGGGTAGGATAATTGTCTTTAGGACATGACTTGTTAATATCCCGATAATCGACACATACTCTGATATTCCCTTGTTTCTTATTTACGAGAACTATGTTAGATACCCAATCCGTCAAAGGAATAGGATAAATAAATATTGCACGCAGTAATTTCTCAACTTCAGCTTTAATTGCAGTAGCTTTCTGCGGATGTAATCTCTCTCTAATAGGCTCAACATCCGGGTATGTCTTAATTTAGTGAATAAAAAACTTACGATCAATACCTGGCATTTCTTCATAAGACCAGGAAAAAATGTCTCAGAATTCTTGAAATAGGGCTTTGTATATTTTGATCTCTTCAATCGAGCAAGAAGCACCTATGTGAATGTTCTCAGTTATCTCGGGTTTAATTGATATGTCAATAGGAATTGTGGTGGAAATATTTCCCAAAATTTTCTCAAAATCTGAATAAAGAATGGACATGTGATTTTGAGGTTCCTTGACATAATCAATTGAAAACATGGATGAAAAAACATTCTCGAGTCTACAAAAGTTAGGTAAAAAAGAAGATTAATGATGCAGACCATCCCATGGTAATTCATCTGATGACAAGATTTCTCGGATATTTTCATCAGTTGAAAACACTTATTGAAAAGGATCCGAAAATGATGTCAAGTCTGAGCTTGATAAAGAAGAAGATTCTTCATTGACCACATTCATTTGATCAGTATAAGTTGATGGATTGTCATAACACGATTGTACGGGTACATATGCCGATTCAAAAGGACTTAAAGGCATCTCGCCACCATAGGAGTCCAATTATGATTCTAAAGGCACATTCCATGTGTCATCAAATGGCATTGTGCTTGATGTAATCATATTGATATTGGAAATAGTTCGTGGTACGTTGGGAGAAGGTATAGAGAAAGTTCCCATGAGAGCGGAATCCTTAACTAGTCCTACCCCAACATCTTCATAAGGGATAATGATTTTTTTGACATGATGGATACTATCTGTAGAAGTAGGGTCTGAAGCAAAGTAAGACAACTGATCATTTTTAACAATCTTTACTTTATGAGGTAACATGATTATCCAAAATATTGATGAAACGACAATGGTCATAGCATAAGACCAACTTCGACCCAAAAAATAAGTGTTAGTATGAATCTTAATCGCAAGTGTACGAAAAAAAACCACTTTAGCTGTGCATAACAAACAGCCCTAATGACAAAGATGGTTGCCAATATCTTTAGATCTACAATTAGGAGACCAAGATAAATGCTGCAAAAATCTAGATCTATGCATTAAAATACATTAAGTAGTAAATAAAACATGAGTTGCTCCATGCATCCAATATACAAGACAAGAATATGTAGAATGTTTTTTTTATTAATGGCACCTGGGAGGAAAACATAGAAGGATGTTAGCAATTCTCCTCAATGGGATGGGTTCTTGTAAGTCCTCAGCACTTCAGATCTAAAATCCCTCTCTCTTTATGGTGTAGAAAACCCAGACAAAAAAGGAACTCAAAGGGAGCTCACAAGCAAAAAGATAAAAAAATATGACAATGATGGTGGATCAAAGTTAGACCAAGAGCATAGATCTAGAGTGATCTTTAGGCAACAAAAGGTAGTGAATGAATGGAAACACCCTTGTATTTATAACAAAATATTGATTTAGTCTAGATATTGGTGCATAGTTAAAATATTATTAAGCAAATCAAAATCCAACTTTTATGGAATATTTTATAATATTTGTTGGAGGGAAAAAGAATTTGACTTGGGTCATCTCCCTTTATTTGTAAATAATAAATAAATAAATGATTTGTTTATTATTTTAAGGATGTGGTTGAGTAATAATAAAATAAATATTGATTTATTTAATTATTTATGAATGATTTAGTCAAATTTAATAAGGAATATTATTTAAGTAAGGTTTAAATAATTATTTCTAGAAAATAAAAAGGATAAATTATGATTTATCTAATTAATTTTCTCATTTTGGGTTAAATATGACCAGGAATATTAATTAAACTATTGTTTAACTAATTATTCCTTTAGTAAAATCAAACAATTTAGATTTATTTAATATTTCTTCATGGGGTTTCCTGTTTACACCATAAACAACTTAATAAAGGTATTTACTAAGTTAATTTTCATGCTGAAAGCATTCTCTAGGGTTAAATTTGCTCTTACATGGTGTACTTTGGTCCATCTAATAATAACAGGTTAGATGACCAAAAATTGATGTAACAGATTGCCCGCCAGTGTGCGAGCGTTAGGAGCTAATCGTATGACCAAAGTATGTTGTAAGAACTCAATCATTAGACATCGGAGGGGGATTCAGAGAGAGAGAAATATAAGGTAGACTAAAGCGCTAGAGGACAAGACCTTAAGGAGGTGAGACTTACAAGTGCGACAAGTCTCTTTTATGAGTGAGTACCTGTGCTATAGGCGGCGGGGGAGGCATAGCTATGCCCGCTAAGACAAAGTACAAAGAATAATGCGTCCAGTAAACAAGGGATTGAACAATATAGTGCATGATGGCATAAAAATGAGCCAGGGAAAAACATGATAATGAATCCCACATACATACTGGGCCTGGGATAACATCCAGGACTTAAAAAATAATATCTGAGTACATGAGATACAAATACAACCCAAATGCCCCTATAAACGGGAAAGGGCTCTGAAAATCTGACTGATACATGCAAAAAAAAAGGTGTTGCAAGCAGTTGAGGCTGACATCATCAAATCTATGGAGCTACATCAAAGGTTGTAATGAAGAGGTCATCCAGGCATGTGGGGGGCTACCTGTAGGGCCACCCCCTCATGAGGGCTGAAACATCTCACACACACCCGGGAATCACCGGTATCATCTACTGCATCATTGAACATCAAGTATATAGATCTTGATCATGCTAAAAGGAGTTGGAGCTGAGAAAAAATCAAGTCAAAGGGCAATAAGGAGTCCCTTTGCCTAATCCGAGTCACCGAACAAGGGTAGAAGCTGGAACCAAGGTACAACACCCTCTAGACTTGTCTTTTGGAATGAATGATTTGATGTCGATAGAAGGATGTTCGCCATAGGTAAGACAATAAGCGATCCTCAACTAAGGCATGAGAGAAAATAGTAGAGCGACTTATATATTGACACCAGGGATGATGATGAAATGGGGGGTACTGAGTAGCGGATGGACGACTCCCCTTGTTAGAGCATAAAGGGCATGAATGACCTGGTAGCGACTGACACAATATCATGAGGGATAGGGGATAGTAGGACTGAAGGCCATAATGTGTGACACGAGAGAGGAACTAGGCAATGAAGGATGGAGGACTATGGCAGGATACAAAGGGACTCGGGATAGACTCCATGAATGTGATGATGACTCAACTTGGATGCTCTAAACAAGGGTGACTCGATGATGCTGCCACACAGAAAAGTTCCAATGGGAACCATAAAAACATGAGTACAAGATGGTTACTCATGAAGAAAATCGACATGAGTATGGAAAAGTATGGAGGCAAAGTGGTGCCCCAAGTACAAGTGTTACAAGTGAAGAAATTCAATTTTGAGGAGTGGTGAAGTGACCCTTCTTGGACCAAATGTGTCCTGGTGAAGTATTAAATCACAAAAAACTAACAGATACCCATTTGAGGGCTCAGTGAGAGCTTTCCAACGGTAAAGATGGTTTGTTAAACTGAGCTATGGTTTGGCCGCAGCAGGCGAAAGAAAAATTAGGGGTTTCTCTTTTAATAAGGAATTTTCTCTCCAAATTCACTCATTTGCAAGTGTAGCTGTGGTGAATGTAGAGAGGAGAGAAGGCCCTAAATCTTGTGATGATGGTAGCAGAAAAATAAACCGTCAAAATCAAGATTTGTCAGTTGCAGGTAATAGGCCTAACTATACTCTTTCAATTAAGAGGATCAAAATTTCAGTTTAGGTACCTGTTGGGGTTCCCATGTTTTGGCCAGATTGGCAAGACCAAAAGATGAGACAACATCAGAACCACTTTGGGGCCCTAGGATCTAGCCCTCCTGGACCCGGAGAGGGATCTCTCCAAATAGAGCAAAGAATGATGTATCTTTGAAGCTCAGAATGATATGTTAGGATAGTTATGAAGCACAGAGGGGGGTTTTAAATGATTTGGTTGAAGGGCTGCTGGGTTGGCTAGGAGATCATGGACTGGGAAAGCAATGGAAAGGAAGGAACAAAACAGCAGGCTGTTTCAGCAAAGAGGATGGGCCAAGACCGTGCCATCCATTGGGCTATGGAGTCATGAGAGGGAAATTACTTGCATCCACTAGCCAAGGCTTCCAAAGGGCAAGTCATCTATACTAAAAGATATTTTTAGATAGATGATGGGATGGAACATTAAGGAGGAAAGTGAAAGAAGGAAAGCAACCAATTTTCTGTCTATAGATCAGGTCAGAGGTCATTTAACTCCAGACCTGCTTGGACATACTCAAAGGCAGCTCTCAAAGAGACAACGGGGCTGCTTATAGATCAGACCAGAGGTCATTTAACTCCAGATCTACTTTAGAAACTCCAAGGGAAAAAACAGAGATAGATTTGACAAAGAAGCATCCAAGTGGCAAACCCCCAAGTTCATACATCAGCCAACAGGCAATAACATCCGCTGCACTGGTTAAACCCATGAATTTACTCTTACACAGCACATAGGGCGGAAAACATAAAGGTAGGGAGAGCAGACAGCATAGGGCACCTAACAAGGGTGAATCCTATACCATTATTCTGATGCCTACCAGAAGAACATGAAACAATATGGAAATGTAATAAACAGAGTAAGAAAACATCACCTATAGTAATAGACCAGGATCCTGTGAAAAGTGCTTTGATTAATAGATGCAAAACCAGTCATGTACAATAAGCTCAATGGCTGTTACAGTCCAGACTTCTCCTCCCAGCCTATTACATACAACTACTCTGCTACTCCCTCCCACGACTGTTCTAACAGTCAAATGAATCGCTCTAACAGCAAACTACCAGCAACTGAACAACAACCTTTACAATTCGTTCTCAGGGATTTTATAGGAGAAGAGGAAGAAACAAAGGTAGGATATACAATAAATGAATCTCATTAAGACAGTAAGGCGGAAGTGTTCACGCCCATACTGCTTAATGGCAGAATGCAGCACTGTATGTACTCTGTAGGCCGGCTAGGGAAGCCTCTGTCAGGCCGATTGACCTCAGATATTTCTTTTAGAGTCCTTCTGGTTGTCTGGAGCTCTGTGCTGCCATGTTGAAATAAATGAACTGGATGGAAAACTGCAAGTCCCTCCATGCTTCTTTAATGCTGCCTGACTATCTGAAATGATCCTTAGTCAGTGTATTTAATTGTCTCAGGGCTCGAGAAGGCATGGAGGACACTGTGGGAAGGTGTACCTCTGGAGGAAAAAGTCCTACTGTTAGGTAGCGCAGTTATGGCGTTGCTGGTACGCTCTTAATCTTCAATCAGTGCCTTAATCCTTTGAATGCAGGGTTAACGTTAATTATATCATTAGGAAGCATTAACCCCCCTTGAAAAATCTCTGCTGGTCCACTGGAAACTGTTGAAAAACTTCTCTGCGCCATCTGCACAGTAAGATGAATCTGTGAAAACCCGGACAGTGGTGGTGAAGAAATGCTGCAGAGGCTGGAGAAGTGGTGGCGGAGCGGTGGAGGAAAGGCGGTGACGACTGTGGAAACAACAGACACAATGGTGCGGAGCCGTGGAAGCGGGACCCGGCCATGGCAGAGGGCGATTTACTAAACCTTGATGTAAAACACAAAGGTTTGGATAATGGAGGAAATACAAAGAAACTGCACGAAATGCAATATAATGCGGTAGAAGGATCGTATGAGGTGGGACCCAACGGAGGCGGAGGGCGACTAGATCTGGACCGTCGGATCCAGGGGAGGATCAACGGACGAGATTGAATCGGGACCATCGCAATCGGGGGTAACCAAGGGTGACACACATAAACTTTTCCGATTGCGATCAGGGAAGACGAGCGATGACCGTTGGATCTTGAAACAAACGAACGGACAAGATCAAATCGGAGGACGGAGGGAAGGGGTTGCGATTGCAATCGGAGGGGAAATGCGATTGTGCACTGGCCGTCGGATCAGAAGGGAGATGGACGGTCCGGATCAAATCGGAAGATTTCAATCGGGGCGGCGCCAATGTGACTTGCGATTGCGATCGGAGAGACAGGTGCGATTGAGCGCTGGCCGTTCGATCGTGGGAGGAACGGACGGCTGTGATTGAATCGGGAGACGAAGGAGAGGCTTGCGATGAGCGATCAGAGGAATGGAGCGATTAGCGCAAGACCATTGATTTGGAAGGGAATGGGTGGCTACGATGTAATCGGAGGATCTCAATCGGGGCGGCACCCATGGGGGTTGCGATTGCGATCGGGAGGGAGCTTGCGATTAGCGCTCAGCCGTTGATCTGGTGATAGATTGACGGTGCCGAACAGATCGGGGACTTAACGTTATAACCCAATCGCATCGGGGATTTTCAATGTTACACAGGGGTTTGCACCCGCCCGACCTTCCGATTGCGATTGGCGCTCGGGACTTAAGCGCTTGGTCCCAGCGCACGAGCATGTGTGGGAAGTGGTTTGAAAGGGGCTGGCGGAAAGGGGCTAGGCCTTATAATAAGGTCGGAACATGGGTTTTTCGCCCACTTAAATGGATTTTTTGTTGGCATTATGATGCAGAGTGTTGTCCTTGATGGCAACCCACTGAATGAAGATGAAGACATATGACTGTTGACATGTGTTGTCCTTGATGGCAATCCACCTGATGAAGTTGTGCTTGATAGAATATGTTCTTGATGGAGGAAATCTGATGTATCTACAGTATGTACAGAAGGCAGTGAAGAAAGGAATTCAGATTGTGCTAAATCTATGATGCAAGAGTATGTCTCAAGGAATACGCGGATTTGTCTAAGTGAAGTCGCGTATGCACGCGGAAAAGAACGTGCCAAGTCGCGTATGGGCTAATGCGCTCTAAAAGTGCAAAACCAGGGGTAACCACCATGGTATTGACCCATTGTATTGGGTAATGATCCGCCTAATTGACCCCGTCCAGTAATACCATCGGAAGTAATGTAGATTTTGGGCTCATGGTATTGAAAAAGGGGCTCATGGTATTGAAAAAGGATAAACCTATATAAAGAGATGAAATTCATTATGCAAATCATGAGTGTGGGTGCAAGATGTCTGAGCTTGAATGAATACTTCACTCTGAAGTAAATCTGAATGGAAAGGGTTACACTTGAATGATAAATCTGAATGGATGATGCACCAATGATGAAGAAGGGGATCTAGATCTGAAATGCACTTGTACCTACTAGATCTGCTCATGGAAGGCTTAGATCTGTGATGAGGCGAACATCTAGGCGAACATCTGTCTGAAGAAAAAGGGTAAATCTGAACTGGATATCTGATCTGAAGAAGTATGTTGCTCTATAATGATTGAAGATATATACGCTACTTCTCCGCAGAAGAAGCGCGTATATACGCGGCTTCTCTGAAGATAAAGCGCGTATGCGCAATAAAATATACACAGAGGTATACGCTGGTTTGTGTGGACGGAAGCGCGTATATACGCGACATCAGTGAAGTGAAAGCACGTATGAAAACTAGGGTTTGCTGAAGCATGGGGTATGAAACATCTGATCTGCTCTGCTATATTACTGCTATCTGATCTGTGTTGTCTGAATTGGTTAGTATCTGTTTGGTGTTATATGTTTGAGCTTAAAAGTATGGAATGGGTCCAGTCTGAAAATATGATGAAACGTGACCTGCAAGTTGTGCTCTATTGAAGTTGTTGGATCCAGTGTGAAAATTGATGAAACGTGGTCCTAAGAGGTGCTAAGGGTTGTAGCCTTCAGTCAGGGGGTCGTAGCTCCCTTCCAGGTGAGGCTGGTAAACGAGATCAGGGGGTCGTATCTCCCTTCCAGGAGAGGCTGGTAAACGAGTCAGGGGGTTGGAGCTCCCATCCAGGAGAGGCTGGTAAACGAGGGCAGGTGGGTGCCTGCATGCTGGTAGAAGTCTGCACCAGCACATATGTTGTAAGATGTTTTCTCTATAATAAAAGATTGAAGGCTGAGCAACGGCAGCGGTGGTTTTCTCCCGACTTGGGTTTCCACCTAAAAAATCCTGGTGTTCATGTGTGATGTTTTGTGTGATGGTTTACTCTGCTCTTACTGTTCATGTTTGCTGTTTATTAAACATCTGATGAATGAATGATGGAATGATTTAAGTGAAGATCTAATAACTTAATTAGATATCTATGTATACGCTAGTTTCATAAAGGGTATCCGCGTATATACGCGTTTCTGCTTCAGGAAAGTAGCGTATGGGTTTTAGAAGCAAGGAAAAGTAAAAGTTTTGAATATGCAGTAAATACTGATTCACCCCCCCTCTCAGTATTTTTCCCAACATTTTTAAGGTTGGGAAGGGGGACGATAGAGAAATAAAGGGGGAAGAAGGTCAGCAAAGGTTAGGGGGGGACTTTAAAGGGGATTTTAGGGGGAAATGAAGGGTAAGAAGGGAAATAGAAGGGGAAGACAAGGGGAATGAAATAGAGGTTAAGTGGGGGAAATGAGAGGGAAAAAGGGGCCTTTGGGCATTTCTTCACATAGCAGAGAGGCTCTAAAAGGGGAATCAGCAGAGGGGAAACTATCAAAGGATAAAAGACACATGGAGGCTTCAAGGAGACTATGTTTTCAGAGGAAATGCAATCCTTGAAGACTCAAAAATGATTTAGCCCCCTATTTGCTTGTCAAAAATTTCATAGGGGGGCTAACAGTACCCAGAGCTCGTGAACAAGCCAGGTCGCACCTTTTGGGGTCTATTCTGCAACCTGGGTAGCAGGTACTGGGCAGAAAACTGCGACTTGTCACAGGAAATGACCTGAAAAGTGCAACCTGTCAGAGAAAGGGGGTTTCAGTGCTGTTTTTGGCTGAGATATGGGATTTTTATGGTTGAGGGGCATAGGTGCCCCCAGGCATGTTATGGTCATGCAAAAATGTATTTAGAAAGAGGGAATATAAACACATTTTTATGACATGGTGTGCCATTTGTTTTATTTATGGTTATGCAGTTTGAGAAAGGGAATGGAGGATTACCAATATATTTTGGTACTGCATATATGAAGCAAATGGACTTAAATTTTTGGGTTGGCATACATGGTGTCACTATCCAAAAGAGTGGATTTGGAGATAGTGAACTGGTGCTCTCCTAGAAAACCCATAGGTTGGTCAACAACAATGTCGAAGGGACTGGGTTGTTGATGTAAGATGAAGGAATGATGAGGGGTATCATCCCTAGAGTGATATGAAGTGATATGGGACTCTATAGGTTCTTTTGAATGGGGAAGAATAATGGTACTAGAGTCGACATGACTAGATACACTAGGAGAGTTGTGGAGAATTGCTTCTCCTGGACTGTCAAATATGGGTGCCCCCTTACCCAAACATTAGGTGTCAATGTAATGGCCACAAGGTGTATGTGGTTCGAATGCATGGGTTCGATGTAAGGGGGGATAGATAAAGTCAGGGGTGGTGAATACTTCCATAATGTTGTCATCGTAATATAAGATGGGGTGACTGGTTGAAGAAAGACCACCTGACGCGGCGAAGCTACCTGATTCATCATCATGAGAAGAGAGGTTCACATGTGCATTGTCACAAGGGGTGACAGAAAACAAGTAGATGAAGGATCCACTGATGTTGAGCCCAAGGTGATCGCTGAAGGGAGGTCAGGCGAAATAGAAGGGGAAGTCCCAGGGGGGTCTTCCATCGAGGATCTCATAGATGATGACAGGTAGTGGACAGTGGCCGAAGAATCTGTCATTTCAACATTTGGAGGGTGAATTTCAATATGATTGGATGTTTCCTCTGGTTCTTCTGAAGAAAAACGGGTAAATAAGGGAGCGGTGGACTCATTGCGCTTGGCTTCGAATTGGTGAGCTACTGCTAGAGAGGTGTGAAAGTCCTCGAGGTGGGGACAGAGGTGGGTATAATGGCCATGGAGATCACACAAAGCACAAGGGTGGTTGGTGTGAATAGTCTTGGGGTTCCTGGCTGCAGTCGAGGAAGGAACATAGGTTTCTGGGACCGTAGACTCAGGGAATGCGACATTAACCATGGGATTGAGATGAGGCAACTCCAAACAAGTATGGGTGGCTTGACCGACAACATCGCACAAAGCTCACTGGATAGTACGTTTTGGCGGTCGAGGTGGGACAAGGTTTGTCGGGGTGGCCTTGTCTTTGGTTGCCTTCTTGCTGGATTTTCCCCTGTTACTCGAAATTTTCGCAACAGGAGGAGGTTCCTGTTGAGGTGACTCAGGCGCTGTAGCAGCAGGAAAAGTCATAGGGACTGGTTGAATCGGGGTCAAAGCAAGATAAGGTTTGGGTTGACCAGCAGGGATAACGGTTGGGGGATCAAGGTACCAAACGGGAATCCCCAGGGTCAATTTAGGAAGAGAGAGGGTAGCCATGACAGGTACCGAATACACTCCAGGAGGGGGAGCTAGGAACGATATCTGACCTGAGGGGTAATGGCTAGGAGGGACGACTCTAAGATGGTTAAGGCCTAGAGGAACCATTCCAGAAGGGTAGACAGGCTCATGGACACTAGCTGTAGGTGAAGGGCCTCGAGGACGGGGTCCAGAAGGCTGAATCGAAGGGCTAGGAGTAGGCTGCGGAGGGCGAGGCTGCTGAATAGCCAAATCGGGCTGCTTGAGGGAGGCCCAAGACGATTGCATCATGCAAACATTCAATGATCTGGGATCAGAGACTAGAGGAGGAAGACCATGGAATGTACCAAGAAATGAGGAGTCTTTGTAGACTCCAAGTGAGACACTGGTCAAAGGATCGATAGTTTGCTTATTGGCCACCGAAGAAATGATGGACTCAGGGGAGGTCTGAGACTTCGGTTCGTAATATTTCAATTGGTCAATGGTGACTATATTTCCATTATGAGGGAAGGAAATATTGCGGTGGACCGCAGATGGGACAACATACATCGCATAGGTGTAGCTACAACCTAATAGAATGTTGTAATCTAAGGGGGCATCAATGACTTCTACGTCAACGCAAATAGTCTTGCCCGCAAGATTAATAAGACAATTGCGGAATAAGCCAATGGGTTGGGAGGCGTGGCCATCCCATTCTTGAAGAGTGATTGTGGAAGGAGCCAACTCAGGATCCGAGTTTCTTCCAAACCGAAGCAGACATTACACAGGTGGATGCCCCCCCATCAATGATACACCAAGAAAATTTGGTGTTTTGGATCTTGACTGGGATTTGGAAGGTGACAGAAGCAGGAAGAGGAGGATGTTATGACCAGTCAACATCGAAGATGATCAAACGATCATCGGCAGGATCTACAACCCCCATGGAAGATAGTAGAGCTTTTCGTTGTGAAGGGCATGAATGGAAGAGTTCCAGCGTTGAGATGGAAACAGGAGATTTCTCCAAATCATCTACGATGCTATCCGAATGGGAAGCTTTGCCGAAAGTAGAATTTCGACGTAGTGGTCCCTTAGGGATCTTGGTATGAACCTCTGCCTTAGGCTAAGGGATCTGCAAAGGACCATTAGGTGTCGAAAGAGGCTCTGTAGAACCTGAAGAAGGTGGCTCGGGGATAGATGTAGTCAGAGGCTTGTTGTACAAACGGGACCGAGTTTTAAGGTTGATATCTACAATTATAGGTTGGTCAGAGTTCATCATGAGAATATGGTAATCAGAGGTACCAGATGGCAGAGGTTGGGTGGCCACCTGACCTTTATGTGGTTGGGTAGCCACAAATCCTTGCTGAAGGAAAGGATTAGTAAACACAGCCGGCTGACTAGGCGCAACACTGGGAGGGATAGAAGGGGAGGCTTGTTGTCCTCGCAATGTTGCTTGATATACCCACAACGGCTTCATCTGTGGTAAAAGTGGACAATCATGCTTGTAATGACCATAAACACCACAACAAGAACAAGGCTTGTTCATGCGAACAAGCCTGTCTTGCTTGGGCTGAGTGCCTTGTTGCTGGTTAGCAGTGTTAGGAGCATTATTTTACGGATTAGGTCTAGGATTACTGGGAGCAGATTGATTTTGAGTGCCTTTCCTCTTCTTTTTGGAGGGAGGAGGATTAGTCGCGCCCTGATGTGCATACACCTGCCCCTGAGGGGGCGGTGGCTATTGTTGCAGCGCTTGAGAAGGCAAGGGAGGAGGAGGTGCTAATGTTGGAGGAGCTGGAGCACCAGGCTGTGGATATAGATAATAAGGAGGTTGGGTAACAGTGTGGTAAACAGGAGGTTGGGCAAAAGGAGGAGGCATGTCGTATCCTAGATACATGCTACCGAGAGGGGGAAAAGTGCAGGAGGTGCTGGCCCCCCCTGAGGAAATCCATAGCCCATTGGAAGCTGAGAGTATGGATGAGAGAGAGCTCCAATGATACCATTGGCGGCATGAGATGCCCCTGGTGCATTGGCACCATCGGGTCTAGGAAGATTAGGTAGAATGGTATAAACATTACCTGACTAAGCGTAGATCAGGTCATCTTTTAACGAAATTTGGAGAGTGGCTTCTTCAGTTTGAGGAAAATGCGATGCGACATCTTTGCCGATAGCAGGCAAGAGAGATCTAAGGAACCAATTCATGTAGACACGGTCTTCGAAGGTAGGGGCTCGACATAGGCTCTTTCTTCTCCACCATTCCTGAACATGATTGGATAGGCGGGCCGCAGACGATTGACGGAAAGAAGTAAAAAGTTCGGTACCATTGTCATAACGAAGGGGAAGCTCTAAATAAGACAAAAAAGCCCGATCAAGAGTCACAAAGGTGGTATGAGAGGATGAGGCCTTATCAACATACCACTTAGAAGCTTCACCTGTAAGTGTACGTTGGAACAACCGAATATGGACATAGTAGTCGGTAATGGAGTTAGACGAACACCACATCTGGAAAGATCAAACATTATTTGTAGGATCTTCTCCAGCAAGGCCTTCAAACTTGGGGATGTCTGAAGGGAGCTTGGTCAGCATAGCAGGCCTACTAGCGTTATGGTGTATAGGGTCATTGATCAACTGGTTAAAATTGGGAAGGCTGAGGCCTGCCATGTAGGGGAGCAAGGGAGTAGCCATGGTAGTTCCTGTTGCGGTCCCACTAGTAGTATTCCCAGTATTAGGGCCAGGGCTACCACCAACGTTAGGTCTTGAACCAGACATGGTTAAGGTGACAGGGGGTGAACCGGGGATGGAAGAAGAAGGGGAACCCAATGAACCAGAAGAGGAGTCGGAGTGCGGACTCGGTGGAGGACTAACTCGGATCCTACGCGGAGGAGTAAGTCTTCCTACCAAAAACTGAGGATGAAGGCCAAGAAGTCTCTGGGATAAACATCTTGGTGGAGCAATGATGATGACACAAACACGACACAAGGGAAAGAGAGACCAACAAGGGTGTAGAGGTGCAGGATCAACTGATTACAATGTCGAAACAAGGGCAGAGAGGTGCAGGATCAATTGATTTCAATGTTAAATTCTTTGCTTGGCGATGTTAATCAAGCTTTTCTTCACTTAGGGTGTGTGTGTAAAGTGTGTAAATTTTAATTTTTAAACCCATACGTTTGTAGAGAAAAAAAAAAGTGTGTTGTATAACTATAAATAAACTGCAGATAACAATATATGAAACTAAAATAACATAAAATAAACATATAATAATTCAAAAATTTATACCCAAGGAGGCGGGCCTCTCAACAAGTAGTCTGTAGGTGGGCAAAAAACTAGTCAAAACACACCAAAATAGCCAATAGATCTAAGGCCAGGAGGGATAGGGATCTAAAGGTTAGATTTGTTGGAAATAGGTGCAGACAAACAACAAAAAATCATAGGAAAAATTGTTGTAAATGAGGTGGCGAAAGGTTATCTCCGGGAGGGAAACAGAGTGGACCCTAGAGGAAAACCCAAAAAAAACTAAAGGAGGTGATTTGGATGGATAAATAGCTAATCTGAAGTGGATTTTAAGGTGAGGTATCAAATCTGAAAAATGGTTGAACACTCTGAAAATTTTAGACAACCTGTAGCTGCTAAAACTCTTCCACAAAGTGTGGAGGGTACTGAAGCCCAAGAGGGCTAGGTTCCCACTTGGACGAGTAAAAAAAAATAATTATAGGTCTAAAACGGGCAAAGACAGAGGTCAGACAACCCTGAACAGAGGACTAGACAAACCCCGAAAACTTTCAGAAAAATTCCCGCAAAAAGTCGAGGTTGTAGTTTCTGACCTGTTTCTTGCTGAGGTTGCAGATTTTGGGCAGTTTTCCTCGTCCTGGAGCTCCAGGTCATAGGTTTAGGGCCAAAAAGTGCGACCTGCACTTCCAACGCTCTCGGGAGTAGGTTTCAACAGAATGTGTCGTCTCAGCTGCGACTAATGTCTGTCACTTGCGCAATAGGTCCGAAAACACACAGAGGTTAGAATTTTTAATGTTTTAGGGTTTTATAGGTTAAAAACAACATCAATAAAAGCAAAACAAGAAGCTGAAGAGAAATCCTAGGGTTTGAAGTAGCTGGATATGTAGGGATCTTAAAAACGACAACAGTTGTAATCGTAAACCCGTGTGGAGTCGTTAGTTGTTAATATGAATCTTAATTGTAAGTGACGAAAAAATACCACTTTAGTTGTGCATTAAAAATAGCCCTAATAGCAAAGATGGCTGCAAATATCCTTAGATCTATAATTAGGTGATCAAGATAAATGCTGCAAAATATAGATCTATGCATTAAAAGACATTAAGTAGTAAATAAAAACGAGATTTACTCCATGCATCCAATAGACAAGACAAGTATATGTTGAATTAATTTTATATTAAGGGCACCTGGG
Source organism: Pinus albicaulis (assembly GCA_034641835.2). Taxonomy (NCBI): domain Eukaryota; kingdom Viridiplantae; phylum Streptophyta; class Pinopsida; order Pinales; family Pinaceae; genus Pinus; species Pinus albicaulis. The sequence goes on along the minus strand of CM076572.1, from coordinate 898,224,944 downwards.
AGGAAAACATAGAAGGATGTTACAAGCTCACCCCAATGGGATGGGTTCTTGTAAGTCCTCAACATTTCAGATCTAAAATTCCTCTCTCTTGATGGTGTAGAAAACCCAGACAAAAATGGAACTCAAAGGGAGCTCACAAGCAAAAAGATAGAAAAATATGACAATGATGGTGGATCAAAGTCAGACCAAAAGTATAGATCCAAAGTGATCTTTAGGCAAAAAAAGGTAGTGAATGAATGGAAAAACCCTTCTATTTATAACAAAATATTGAGTTAGTTTAGATATTGGTGCATAATTAAAATATTATTAACCAAATCAAGATCCAAATTTTATGGAATATTTTATTATATTTGTTGGAGGGAAAAAGAATTTGACTTGGGTCAAACCCCTTTATTTATAAATAATAAATAAATAAATGATTTATTTATTATTTTAAGGATGTGGTTGAGTAATAATCAAATAAATAATGATTTATTTAATTATTTATGAATGATTTAGTCAAATTTAACAAAGAATATTAGTTAAATAAGGTTTAAATAATTATTCCTAGAAAATAATAAGAAACATAATAATTTATCTAATTAATTTTCCTGTTTTGGGTTAAATATGACCAGTAACATTAATTAAACTATTGTTCAACTAATTATTCCTTGAGGAAAATCAAACAAATGTAGATTTATTTAATATTTCCTCATGGGGTTTCCTGTTTAGACCATAAACAACTTAATAAAGGTGGTTTATTAAGTTATTTTTCATAGTGAAAGCAATTTTACTTAGGGTAAAATTGGTCTTACATGGTGTACTTAGGTCCATCTAATAGTAACAGGTTAGATGACCAAAAAATGGTGTAACAAGAAGGTTGTAATCAAGAGGGGCATCAACAACTTCCACCTCGAGTGTTACAGTTTTTCCTTCTACCTCTATAGGCAGATCCTAAAGTATTCCGAATGGGCGAAAACCTCTTCCATCAAAGGCTTTAAGAATGGTTGGTGATTGGTTGATTGTCGGAGAACCAAAATTTTTCCAACATGCTAAGGACATAATGCACATAGATGCTCCCTCATCAATTACTGTGTGAAAAAATTGCCTTGATTTGATTAATACCAGAATTTGAAAAGCCATTTGATGTGGGAGTCTAGGTACATATTTCTCGAGATAAAATATAATAAGATCTCAAGTCTTGAGGATAAACCCCTCCTATAGTTGATAATAGTAATTTCCTTTGAGCTGGAAAATATTGCAACACTTTGAGGGATGACATTGTTGAAGGGGATATGGCTAAATCTTCAACAATGTTGTAATTATGAGCAGCTCTCGCATGTGGATTAAAATATGATTTTCGAAGTACACCTTTGATAGGCAGTTTAATCACTAAATCAGGATTAGGTTTCTCGATTTGAAATGGTTCAGAAACCAAAGGAGTTGATACTGGTGGTTGAATGAATGATTCAATTCCTTTACCAGTTACAGGACTCTTCGATCTATAGTTTTGAGATCGTGTCACAACCATCACCTGGGACATGATCAGGATATCTGTCGATGAATTGGAAGAAGATTTGATCATTTTAATATCTTGTGATGGAAAGGATCTTTCAAGACAGTAGGCGTGGGTGAACCTTTGAAAAGTTTGGATACCTCGACCCGATGTGGGCACTCTTTGGTGTAGTGATCCTCATCACAGATAAGACAAGGATAACGAGGTTTCCGTTTTTCGTCTAATTGTTCGGATTTTTCAGCTTTCTCTTTGGGAGAAGTGTTTTTTATTTTTGTTTTTAGCCTTCCCATTCTTCTTAATTCTAGATGATTTAGCTTTGGTTGTAGACGAGTCTACGACGTGAATCTCGACAGAATTTTCTAGGGAAGGATCTCCTTTAGGTGAATTTGGTAGAGTTATGATTGGAGAAGTAGATTTAGATGATTTCTTCTTACTCTCTGTCATATTAACTTTACCAATTGCATTGTCTGTGGAATGAGAACTAGAAGGAGTTGAAGTGAGTTGACATGGGCATGGTAAATCAGGAATTTTTTCATACAGAGTACCAGATTGTGTGTAAACGAGGTCCAAGTACTGTGCTTGAGCTATGACCTTCTCTTTTGCTACAATGCCTCCTTTATCTACATCTTTAGTAATCTTAGGAAGCAATGATTTGATGAACCATTTAGCTATAATTTGATCCGGAATGAAAAATTTGACTAAACATCGTCTACGTCGCCATTTGTGTATGTGATCTGAAATGTATGTAGACGTACTCTGTTTTAACGAAGTCAAAAGTTTTGTGGCCTTATCATAATGGACTGAAAACTGAAAATGAGTTAGAAAGGTTATTGCTAAAGCGTTGAAATTGTTGAAAAAGCCTCATGCCAATTCAATGTACCACTTTACGACTAAGCCAATCAAAGTTCTTTGAAAAAGTCTCAAATGAATCGAATCATCGATTAAGGAATTGGATGCACACCACAAATGATAAGTCATCACATGATTCGAGGGGTCTTCTCATGATTTTCCTTCAAACTTTGGAATATCACTGGGAAACTTAGTAGGCATTGCTGGCCAAAACAAAATATAGTAAATTGGATCATTAGTTAGCCGAGACAAGTCTGGTAAATATAAACTTGCAATGAATGGTAACCGTCGGTTAGGATATTGTTGTGCAAACTTATAACGTTGAGGAAAAATACTTGTACCCGGAGGAGGATATCTAGGAAAACCTGGGATAGCCTGAGAAGTTGGGATTGGAATACCTCTAGGGTATCCATGGTTAGACATACCAAATTGAGGTTGAGCTGGTATTTGGTATGTATAACCAGGGTATTGTTCTCTCTGGTAAACTGGATTTTTTCCCATTTGTCCAAATTGAAATTTCCCTTGAAATGGTTGACTTTGAACAAACTGACCTTGAAAGGTTTGACTCGTAAAAGGTAAACTTGTTTGAACCGTAGTTGCACCAGGTTGTCCTACATAGGTTTGAGGAATAGCCTAAATTGTAGGCCCAGTTTGATGAGAAGTAATCTGAGGAGTTTCTTGTGTAACAGTTGGTGTTTTCATTTGAAGGGTTGTAACAATAGGGGTTTGAGAAACTCCAGGGATAGGTGTACTTGGTCGTTGAACAAAAATTTTTGCAGTAGATTGGATAAGAGTACTTGGAGTACTCAGACTAGCTTGCTGACTACTCGGCATAGATACCCGTGGGGTAATTTGAAGTGCACCTTGAACAAGATGTTGGACTTGGGTAAAACCAAATTGTCTATCTGGCTGAGCAGGTTTATTATAAGGTACTTGTAATGTAGGCTACAAAGACTGTTGATTCAAAAAAGGATTCCACACAGTATTTATTCCTGGGTAAGGAGCTCCCATTAAAGTTTGTGACACATAAGGTTGACCATAACTAGTTTAAGGCATTAGAACATAAATTTGATAATTACCGAGAATATTTGGTCCTACAACCGGGGGATAGGTTCTAGAAAAAGGTTTTCCTCCTTGAAAGGATGGCTGCTCTTGATAAGGTCGTTTCCCTTGGAAAGGTTTTTTCCCTTGGAGAGGTTGCTGCCCTTGGAAATTTTATTTCCCTTGAAGAGATTTCTGTCCTTAGAGAGGCTACTTCCCTTGGAAAGGATTTTTCCCTCCAGCCGCCATATAGCCACCTTGAGAGCTAGCTTGAGGAATATTCTCGGAAAACATATAGAAATGTTACGTTGTCAAAGGTTCGGTGGTAGATTCATGCAGACCAATTGAATTGGTAAATTTTTCGGAGGATGGAGATGCTCCCAAGAAAGTGCCAGATAGCGACTGGTACCCAACAGGAATAGATGGACCACCATACAAAAATGTTTTTGGTGATGAAGAAAACATAGATGACTCAGTAGACATGTTTTGTGAAGCCATGTAACTACCTTTGGGTATAGAGTAAAAAGGTATGTGGCGTGGTGACTGATTGTAACCATAGTTTTGTAGAAAGTCGGTAATTTGATGATACCAAGGATACGATATAAAAGGAATGAAAGGGTAAATTCGTTCACTATACCTTAGATCTAAAGATTCCCGATGATAAGGAATTGTAATCTCTTCTTCCACGTCAGATATATCTTCAATGCTAATTAGGCTAGGAGGAATATTCTCAATAATAAGAAGTTTCACTCGAGGTGAACGAGGATGACCAAGAGTCAGGGCTATGAGATCCAAAGGTGACTTAACGAAGTAGATTCAGATTCAGGCTAAGATATTTCGGGTTCAGTGAATTGTTTATCTAAAAATTCACTAGTAACAGATTCAACCGTAATTACTTCAGAAATTTCTGGTTGTTCTTGATCTTTTTCAATTATTTGAGGCTGATTAACCTCGAAATCAGGATGTATTACAATGGATGTTTCTCCTTGTTCAATAGACCCGGTTCCTGATTGTTGAACTCTTTCAATTTTTTTTTTCCAATTGACTAGGTGTATACTCAGGGGTTTCCCTTGCATTCTACGTGAATGTCTCGGTAATTCAACCACAGTTAATATTTTTAACACACGAAATCAAAAAAATTCAAAAGAATACACCTAAGGTCACTAAAAATCAAGCAAATGAACACGCGCCTAAAAAATCTAAGAGATAAACCACACACAAATAATATGTTTCCACAATAACAACACTAGTTGGTGATGAAATCCAACATCACAGAAATTAATGTGGAAAACTGGCGGTTGGAACAGTTACCCTGACAACTTTATTAATGAAATAGTATGGTGCAAGTAACTTCACTATGCCATATCGAAGCGAAGAGTACCCTCTGGAAAGTCCAAGTGAGTCTAGTTAACGTCTACACCAGGTTCCCTCCACCGTCAGCTTGGTAAAAATCCAAAATATTATGGCCACTAAGGTCACCAACTGAGAAAATTACACCTGGGAGAACAGTCTACAATCCTAAATACACGCAAGGGCAAATTATCAAGCTCAATCCCCTTGAAAGCTCTTCAACATGGTAAATCCGAGGTTTTCTAACAAGTGACCCCAGGCTCCTTGAAAATTATTAATCTGAGGTTTACCATTTTTATTACGTGCACACCTTCTATCTGTTAGCCCCCTATGAATTCATTGACAAAAAAGCAAGGGGATAGTTTGTTTTATGAGCCTTCAAGGAATGCATTTCCCTTGAAAACACATCATCCTTGAAGCCTTTTATGTTCCCTCCTTTTGACTATTTCCCTCTGTTGTTCTTGAGTCAATAAGCCTCACTAATTGCAAAAAATTGTGCTCCAAAAGGCCTTTATTTGCCCCTTGTGCCTCTGCAGAATGTCCCATTTTACCCCCTTTTCCCCCTTTTGTCAAAGTCCCCTTTTTCCCTCTAAGTCTCCCTTTACCGTCTAAATCATATCCAAAATCCCCTTGGATTTCTTCCCTTACCCCTTGTTTGGCCAAATTCCCATTTTCCTCCCTATCGTTACCCATTCCCAACCTTAAATTTCATTAAAAATGGGCAAAAACCCACCTTTCAACCTTATAATAGGGCTTAGCCCCTTTCCCGCCAGCCCCTTTCAACCACTTCCCCACATATACCCTTAGCTCTAAGACCAAGCGCTTAATGCCTTGGGCACTAATCGCATCAGAAAACTGGAGCGGAGCGTTGCATTCCTTTGTGTTGGGTGTGGAGCCTGATTATCTTGTTTACTTTGTATTACAGCATTGGACCCCTGTACTTTAAAAGGGGCGGCAACGCCACCCGTAATTAATCACTGTCGTGTGGGGTCTAGGGGGGGGCGGCAGTGCTTTTCGGAGCCCCACCTTGGTGGGGGCTTTCGGGGGCAGCGCCCCCGAAGCTAAAAACAGATGTAAAATTGCCTTGTAAAAGTATAGTAATTTCTAGTCAATCTGGGCTGTTCATTAGGCAAATGATCTGACGGTAGAAGTTATGTTTAGATTAGGGTTTTTTGCGCTAGAAGGCAAACCCCTTGTATATATGAGGGTATTGTATTGCGGCTGTGTATTATGTGTGTATTCTCGGAGCGAGAAACAGAGAGGGAGATTGTGAGAGAGAACAAAAGATATTACAATGGATCTGCTGTAGGTTTTGTCTCTTCATTTTTGCTGGATAATAGAAAGGAAGGACTGGCCGTTCGAGGTGGACGTAGCCCAAACTGGGTGAACCACGTATATCTGTGTCTCTCTGGTTTTATGTGTTTTGTTTTCTTATATTTTTCCGCCTATTTTATGTGTTGCATTGCTCCATAATATATAATTTTCTAACAATTGGTATCAGAGCCGAAGGTCTATTTGGCTGATAAAATCGCAGGAAATAAGGGTTCCTGGTTCGAGTGGGAGCAATGGCAGACGAAGGTAAGTTTAGGGTCGAGAAATTTAACGGCCAAAACTTCCCGTTGTGGAAGATGCAGATGGAAGATTATCTGTATCAGAAAGATCTGTACCTACCATTGAGCGGAAAAACAAAGAAGCCGGCGGCCATGACAGACGCGGAATGGAACATTCTTGATAGAAAGGCACTCGGAACAGTACGGTTGTGCCTTGCAGCGTCAGTCGCCTTCAATATTTCGAAGGAAACAACAACAGATGTTTTGATGCAGACGTTGGCGAAACTATATGAAAAACCCTCGGCCTCAAACAAGGTATTTCTTATCAAATGACTATTTAATATGAAGATGTCAGAAGGTGGATCTGTTGCAGACCATTTAAATGAATTTAATACAGCTACCAGTCAGTTAAGTTCTATAGGGGTAAGCTTTGATGATGAATTTAGAGCTCTGTTATTCTTGTGCTCATTTCCAGAGAGTTGGAATGGTTTAGTAATGGCCATTAGTAACTCTGTCTTTGGATCTAGTACTTTAAAGTTTGATGATGTTGTTGGTGCTATCCTTAGCGAGGAAATGCAACGGAAAAGCTTCGGTGAGACATCAGGTAATTCTTTGAGTGCAGAGTCTAGGGGAAGAAGAATGGAAAGAGGAAAGAGCTCAGGATATCACAGTAAATAAAGGAAAGGCAGATCCAAGTCCAGATCAGGGATAGTGTGGTGGAATTGCGAAAAGAAAGGACACCTAAAGAAAGACTGTAGATCTCGGAAGGGAAAAGAAGGAGACACACAACAAGAAAACAATCATGAAGCAAATGTGACAGGTGATGTGTTACAATATGCTTTGATTCTTTCTTTCGAAAATGTTACTGATTCTTGGGTTGTAGATTCAGGGGCTTCATTCCATGCCACACCTGATAAGAAATATTTTCATGATTATGTTCAAGGAGATTTTGGACAAGTTCATTTGGGTGATGATAAACCCTGTAAAATTGTTGGAATGGGTAAAGTTCTTGTAAAACAACAGAATGGAAACCAATGGCTACTAAAGGAGGTAAGGCATGTTCCAGATCTGAAGAAAAATCTTATTTCAACAGGGTAGTTAGGCAGTGAAGGTTGTGTGACAACTTTCACAGATAAAACTTGGAAGGTCACCAAAGGAGCACTGGTAATAGAAAAAGGTGAAAAGGTTGGTACATTGTATTTATGCAATGGTATTTCTAACTCTGTTAATTCTTTAACTTCCAAAGGAGCAGATGCAACATTATGGCATCATAGGCTCGGACACATGAGTGAGAAGGGAATGAAGATTCTTCACTCATGAAATTTGTTGCCAGGATTGAAGAATGTTGATTTGGATTTCCGTGAGAATTGCATTTATGGAAAACAAAAGAGAGTTAGATTTCTTAGAGTTGGGAAAGAAAAGAAGAGCGAAAAATTGGAGCTTGTGCATACATATGTATGGGGACCTGCTCAGGTATCATCTCTCGGTGGCTCTCGTTATTATGTTACTTTTATTGATGATGCAACTAGAAAAACATGGATTTATTGTATTCAGAATAAATCTGATGTATTTGATACTTTCAAGAAATGGAAAGTTTTGGTTGAGATTGAGACAGGAAATAAGTTGAAGTGTCTCAGATCAGACAATGGAGGTGAGTATTGCAGCAAAGAGTTTGATAGGTACTGTTCAGAGCATGGAATTCGTAGAGAGAAGACAGTTCCAAGAACACCACAAGAAAATGGTGTGTTAGAAAGGATGAACAGAACAATCATGGAGCGTGCAAGGTGCATGAGATTGCATGCAGGATTGCCTTTACAATTTTGGGCAGATGCTGTAGATACCGTTGTTTATCTAATAAACAGAGGGCCTTCAAGTTCCTTGGATGGTGGTATTCCAGAGGAAGCATGGACAGGTAAAAAGGTAAACTACTCTTTTTTAAATCCTTTTGGTTGTGAGGCCTTTGTCCATATTAATAAAGAAAACAAAACAAAGCTTGAGGCAAAATCAAAGAAATGTACCTTTATTGGATATGGTGCTAATGATTTTGGTTATCGCTTATATGATTATGAAAATCACAAAATCATTAGGGGCAGAGATGTAATATTCAATGAAAAGGTCTTGTATAAGAATCAGTTGCAGGAAAAGAAACAGGAAAAAGAAAGCAAGGAATACACGGTTCTTGATGAGATAACTGAAAAAGTAAAGGTGCCTGGAAATAATAATAATCAACAACCACAGCAGCAACAACCACCACAACAGCAACAGGCACCTCAAACACCTGAAAGTGGTGTTAGAAGATCTACCAGGATAAGTAGACCCCCTGAACGATACTCTCCTTCATTATATTATTTATTGCTGACTGATTCTGGTGAACCTGAATGTTATGAAGAAGCAATGCAGGTTGAAAGTAGGAAGAAGTGGGAGCTAGCCATGGAAGAAGAGATGGACTCCTTAATGCATAACCAGACTTGGGACTTAGTCAATTTTCCTGCAGGTAAAACTACATTGCAGAATAAATGGGTTTACAGGCTGAAGGAAGAAGATGGAGGAAAACAGAGGTACAAAGCTAGACTTGTGGTGAAGGGGTTTGCACAAAAGAAAGGTATTGATTTTGATGAAATATTTTCTCCTGTTGTTAAGATGAATTCAATCATAACTATCTTAAGTCTTGTAGTAGCGGAAGATTTACATCTTGAACAGTTAGATGTAAAGACAAAATTTCTCCATGGAGATTTGGAGGAAGAGATATACATGCAGCAACCAGAAGGATATGAGGTAAAAGGGAAAGAAAAATTGGTGTGCAGGTGTTACACAGTAATTTTTCACCGTCCCTGCAATCCCCGTTCCGCACATTGGAGGGCTCATTCTGTGACCTGTGAGCAGTGACGTGCCTTGAAACCACTTTCATGACATCCCTCTGAATAAGAGCTTCCATTGCCCTGAAGACATCTCCTTGTGAAAAACCCTAAAGATAGCTCTTTTTCCATTGGCGCGGTTCCACAGTTCAGCCCTCGCGCCAAGGGGGCGAATCCTCCAAAGAGGGCACGCCAATTGGCGCTCTGCCATAGAGTTGCACTCGCGCCAACCATATTAAGAGGTGTTTTAAAAAAATAAATGGCGGAAGTTTCGTCCTAACAAATTCCTGGACTGATATCTAT